>JAQISU010000042.1:24882500-25087500 GCA_029339505.1 Unio delphinus
AACCGTTATTTTGTTACGAAGCTTAAGTATATGCAGAATGTAACCTTGGTCTTTACGGAAATGTTACGTTTGTCTGATTATCTTACTCAAAGACTGCAGCTGTTTTATGTTTCACACTCTAAAATCTCCGTACTTACCAGTTCCGCTCAAGCATCAAACATATGCATAGACTCTCTGCTGAAGTTAAATAACAAAATCAAAACCATAACAATTTCTGTCGAACTTGATAAACACTGCATAGATTCCCAATCTCCACCTGCTTTCCAATACACGAAACAACAAAACCAAGCATGCAGTGTGCTGTCACTCGGTGAACTGGTACTTAGAAAAATCCCGGTAACGTTAAAAGAAGAATCGAACTTTCACGTTTTAAATTTCAATGTGGTAAACAAACATATTACTCTTGAGTTGTATGTGTGTACTCATCTTTTTAGATAAATTGGATACCTACATGTCTCCAATGGACAACGCGTGATATCTGCATTAAAAAAAAATAAATTCAGCTTTGACTGAAATCTTGGGCCGGTGAATTTGAAGATAACTTGATATTTTTCTGCATATACGCTTTCCTTGTTTTAAAAGTGCCTTATGTATGTATAACCGTACTAACATATCATAACGGTTAATTAAAAAACATTGAAATTGGATTGAAGTCATGACTTTCATTAGTTCAAAGTTCATCCGTGAAGAATTAAAAGGTATTATGTAACATCATATAACCCATTTTTTTTCCTGGATTAATACAAAAATATTCAAAAGCAATAATCAGTCTCCGTGATAGATCAAAATAAATCATTACGGTATACGCTACTTATGTTTGAGTAAGAACCAGTCCGACGGATAATGAAATTCATAAGTCTGCAAAAATAGATAGCTTAGATTATCTCGTTGTAACACAAGGTAGCCGAAGGGATGCAACGAATAGGGGTCGGAATAAAATAAATAACATTTTTCACATATCAATCGACATTAGTCGACAGCTCTTTATCTCGTTACCTGTATGCTATTGTTGGACGGCTATACACGGATGCTTGGTTGAAATGAATTAAAATAAAGTATATATATATATATATATATATATATATATATATATATATATATATATATATATATATATATATATATATATATATATATATAAGGCTTTATTCTTACTGACGACGACTGCATAAGGAGCATGATCTGGCGACCTTTGATTTTGCCAATGGAAATGCAGCTTTCAAAAATCTGAAAGTGAGTCAAATCGTTCGGTACACATTCATGCTCTTCATTCTCACCATTCAGTCTCCAAACGCGAATGTATAAGGCTTCATCTGATTAGTTGATAACAGTAGTGGTTATGGTAATAACATAGGTTACCAGAACATGACCACTATGCGTTCGATATCATATCTTGGGGTATAACAGTGGAGATCTGATTTTAATCAGATTACGTTAAGCAATAAATATTGATTTTGTATGTCAAATAAATTCTTTTGGAAACATACTGAATACTGTACACAATAAAGACTTCATAAGAACAGTGTTGTTGTAGGGTTTCAGCACAAGATAGGTTATACATGGTGGCCAGAATAAATGGTGGAAGAAAGCCCCGGAAAAAGCCAATGACCCATGAGACGCTATTGACAAGCAGCAGCAGAGGGGGCGAATCAGACAACATTTTTAAACAAGTTTTCAATGAAATCAGGCTTCTACGGCCAAGATGTGGTGAATCGGATAGCGTTTTTAAACAAGTTTTCATGGATTAGGATCAAATAAAAAATTCAATGAAATCAAGGAAATTAGTCCAAAAAAAATCAATGAAATCAGGCAAAAAATTATGAAAAAATCAATGAAATCCTGAATGAGTAAAAACTTTTCAACCGAATATTTGATCCAGTCCGATACGATATCGTGTCCTAGGATGAAAGTCCTTAGGATGAAAATCCTTTTAGGATTTCACAAACAGACTTATTTGTAAAACTTCGTCTTGTAAATCAATCAGATTATTGGACTGGTCAGTGAGTTTGAAATTAATTCTGGTTAATGAATTATTATGACATCGCATATAGACTGGATTCACCGGGGACTCAATTATTAAAAATCCTGGAGGGGCTGTTGGTGCAAATGAATACAAAATATACCCCTGCTGAGCTTGATTTGATCGTTCGAGATTTATTTGATAGCTTCCTTCGATAACATCACATACTAAATTGAGCGCAATCACCGATGAAATATTCACATTGAACGGAGCAATATGCCTGCCGCCACCATCTTGGTCATTATTGTGTTTGAGGATTTTTATTTCCGGTGATGTTGTTTTTTTCCACGTATCATGAATTATTTTAAAACCAATATCGATGGCATCACTGAGAAGTTTTTTTAGTTCTGGTACGTTATATCCTGGTAGTTTAAATGCTGGGATATCTTCAACGCGGATTTTAAATTTTGATGCAAACTCTGTTCTTGTTTTAGGATTATCGTCATCTAATATCACTTGCATGATTTGAGAATGATATGTTTCCATGTCATTGATAATTTTGTTGCATGTTTCTACGACGCTGATAAATTCATCTCGGGTGAGAATGCCGGATATAAGAGGTATTAACAACCGTGAAAAATCATTATTCATTTCTCTGAAGTTTTCAGTGATAAACTCTTCTCGAATTGTGTAAAATATTGGGTCGTCAAATTTTTTTATTCCATAGATGGTTGTTAACCTGCTGTATTCTCTATAACTCTTTGCTGGATTATCAGATTTTATTCTGTCGGTGATATAATCAGTTTTTTGTGGTTCTGGTAAATCAACAATTTCTCCCCGGGGTGGTAATTCAGGCCATCCTAGTATTGTCCTTATAGAACTCTGATAGATATCTAATACGTATCCTTCTGTGCTTATTTCAATGGCAGATGATAGTGTTGGCTCATGAACCGTTATAGCTATTTTTGATTCTTTTCCAGTAATCGATTTTATTCTACGTTGCAATTCAGCATTGATTTGTTCAATTTGGTATGATCCGGTTGGTATGGAAACAAATTTCCAGTCTGGGGTACCGTCGTCTTTATTCTTATTTGCAAATACCAGTGAATTATTGGGTTGTTGACCACCAAATGATTTTGATCTGATATTAGGCCAACTGTGATACACTCGTAATTTTGCTAGCGCTATCTCCTTCACTGGGGCCGGAGAGGGGAAATTCACACTGAATTCTGGATTCGTTGATGTTATTGATATCATGCTGGTTTGTACTGGGTTTGTGTTCTCCACTATTTGTTGAAGTAATTCCATCTGTGTTGTCATTGTTATTATACTCATGATGTATTTCTAATTTTGATATTGCGGAATCATAGACACGTACCATCACTGAGAACTCACTATCTGATATCGTTGAGGTTATTGAAATCATTCTGGTTTTCGGGTTTGTGTTCTCCAATTCCATCGGTGTTGTCATTGTTATTATACTCATGTTGTTGTATTTCTAATTTTGACATCGCAGAATCATATATATCTACCATCGCTGAAAACTCACTCTCTGATATAATTGTATCATCGAGAGATGACGATATCAATGAGGATAATTGCGAGTATGCAGTGGACACAACATGAAAATGAATTATGTAGTCTTGTAGTTTCCGTTGGCTGCATGATGATATTTTTTTGTGATTATTGAAATAATTCCAGCGATTGTTGTTGCCGCAGAAATGCCAATTGGAACAGCTATCGGGGCCATCATTGTTACTGAAGACAGTATAATACCGGCTCCGGTGATTACACCACTCACTGCGTACACAGTAACATCAATTGCGGTAATTCTCCTGCGATATTTTTTAATTTTCATTGCATACTCCTCAGACAGGGTTTTGAGTCTATTTTGATATTCTCTGACCTGATCATAACGATATTGCGATGATGAAATCATTTTTATTTTAAAAACGCTAGCGTTTTCAATTGTGACATCCGAAGGATTTTCCTTTCAATTGAAACCGTTAGTGAAATTGCTTTGCAATTTTCAACTTAAATCCGCTACGAATTCCACATACCATGTTGTTGAGACCCTAAGCAAATTTTTATCAGTAGATGTTATTGTGAACTTTTCAGTTGTATTCTTGTCGATGATCGTTGAAATCGTATTGTTAACCCCGGATGAACTCGACGATGAAATATTAAATTGAGTCGTTGTCACTAGTGTTAATCGATAAATACCCTTGACGGTTGCAGTGATATCTAATTTGTTGTTTGTAGGTGTCCACGCAAATGATCCGTGTTGGATCGTGTATACTACGTTATTGGTTCTGTCATGAGGGATTTTTGTTTTTTCAATGACTGTTATCATCCTCGAAAAATCATTTTTGATGGCCTCGGTGGAGATTTTCGTCTCATCGATGGATTTTTTAATATCAGGGAGTTTTATTTCAATTTTATCTTACGGGGTTCCAATAAATTTATCAATGATATTTCTACGAAATGATGTTAATTGTTTTCCGTGTTCTTCACTTTTAGATTGAAGTGTTGTTAGTTCCAACACAGAATTTTTTAATTCATCGTTGAGAGTTTTTAATCGATCTGTAATCGTCGAAAAAAGTACGCCCGGTTTGAGTTTACCCTGATCCGAAAATAACGCGATAGTATCCTCGATTGCGTGTCGTTGTTTAACTAAAATATCATCCAACGATACATTACTGGTTTTCAATTTACCCTGTTTGTCTTGAAATACAACTATCTCATTAGGATCAACATTTACTAAATTCAACGTCTCAGCGATTTCATCTTTAATTTTTTTTATATATCACCGGTTGCAGTGTCATCGGGTTTGGGTTTCAGAGGTCTTCCCCAAATATCAATCATGATATTTTATACATCTCTCTCTAAAATCGTTTTTGACGACTTCGTCGTTGCCAACGATTACTAGTGTATTCATTTACGACAATGTGTGGTGGTTTTCTAGATGCTGAAATAGCATCAAGGACATTTAATACTTCGCTGCCGCATATTGGTGGATCATTCATTTGTTGTGTTGGTAGCATAGAATACCAAGTCTTCATTGGAAATTTTTTTATATAACGCATAAACTCTTTTGGCGGAGCTAATCCATATGAATCAAAATAGACAATCCCACGTGGATCAATAGCGTATGCAACCCAGTGAGTACCAGGTCCGGTGCTGTTATCGAGATTAATGATACCTGTTTCAGTGTTGTTTGGTTGATGTGGTAATTGATCTTTCATAAAGACACCTCTGAAATTTTTAATCGCAAGTTTTTTAGCAGCATCCATTAAATCAAAATTGGACATTGGAATCATCGAAGATTTGGGAACCATAGGTTCCTCAATTAATAAATCGGTCCTAGTCTCAGGCCTGATCCGTGAACGGATCTCCCGCTGTACCATGAATACGGGGTTCCTGGTAGTCTTAGACCCTTTCCCCTTTTTTTTATAACCCTGCCCAGTTGCCTTTTTTAGTGCCATTCCTGCTGCAGTACCAACGGCTCCTAACGCTGCCGCTTTAGCCACCGCTGGGGCTGCTGCTGCAATCAATGCTGGTATTGCAGCTAACAACGGGAATATACCACCTGTTTTAATCATATTTTTGATAGCAGCCGCAGAAAGAGTAATCTGAACACCTTTTTTTGCTACAAGTGCATCATTGAAATGTTTTACTTGACGAGTTGTCAGCGATAATTTATTTGCACCACCAGTCATTTGATTGGGTTTCAGCGTGATTGTGGTTCCACATTTTTTAGCCGATTCTGATTGCAATTTTTTGATTTGACCAGGAGTTAACGCAACACTAATAACACTATATGACATTATACATAATAGATTGATTCTAAATCGTTTACAATTTCAATGAAAAATCGATTTCAATCAAAGATTTTCTACTGGGGCATCTACCACTCTCATTATTCCTCCAACACCTTCAAGTAGCATTGATTTATCACTAAGAATGACAGCAACCGCTCTATAATTAGCAATAGCACCACGAGTCACATTAGCTCTAAAATGTATATCAACAACAGATTGTCTTGTTAAATCAAGATGTTCCAGTGAAAAGTAATAGATTGGATACAGACTTTTAAATTCCAACTGTGATATTTGTAGACCAGTATCGACATTTTGATCACGTGCCATAAATGACAACAATCTATGATAAACTCGTGCAATATGATTTTCTGTGTAATTAAGTTGTATATCTTCAGATGGTTCCTGCTGGCCGTTTATTCTCAGTGAGACGTCTTTAACACCTAACTGATCAAATATCATATGGCTGGAGAGTTGATTGCCAACTCGTGTGGTATCCTGTAACGCAATAAATATATGACGTGGCGCAGAAACACCTTATTTTGATGCTAGATTCCACGTGAATAACCCGTTGATATTTGATTGTTTAACATCTGTACTCACTGATAACCAACTCAACAACGACTTTCCTCCTTGGTCCATAAATGATAGTAATCGTTCTTCTGCGGTGATTGCTGGAGTCAACACTGGCATCCACAATGATATTTTTGTTAAAATGACTTTACCGGCATCAGCATTGGGATTTGCATTGTCTGCTGGAATCCTCCAAATTGCGTCATTATCATCACTCTTTCGTACAAGCGATACTGTATGCTTCGCTCCGTAAATAACTTTTCTGACGTTTTTACAGAATCCAAATATGTGATGCAGTGGAATCGCGCATGAAAATGATTTACGCCGCCCTTCCAACATTGAAATACGTGTTGCAGCTCCTAGATTGAAATTAGCATCGTTGTTTATAATCATATCCTCGACCTCAGCATCACTATTATCACGTTTTTTTGGTCGTCTTACAACAAATTGATTTCCTCCAGCGGTATTTTTAACATCTTTTGCAAACATCATAGAAGGTCCTGCTGATCTTGTATAATCATCAGAATATCATGCTAGCCCGATTATTGTTGTAGCCACATCAACATCGCGATCTATAGACTCGATTTCTTTTCCATCAATGAGATATTTTGCACTCTCAAATAGCGCCATAATACCATTATTGACAAAACCGACTTGAGTACCAGCTGGATACGGTGCTGGTACAGCAGTAGTATCAGCAGCTGTTACAATTTCTCCTTCAATTTCGATAAACGCTTCACAGGGCAAAAAGTATTTACTGGTATCATGGACTTGAAGATCAATTCTTGCTCGACTAATTGAGTCTATGGTATGATAGGCGTAATATTGATAATCGCGTACAGAATCATTCTTGGGGACTGGGGCGTCTATATCAAATGCTGGATCAGGTGACTTTTTGAACATTTTATTCTATTTATCAGAGTCTAAATCGCGATTTTCATCGACGTAGTTTTTTAAAGCCACTTCCCGCTATCATATTTGGGTCGGGAGTTAAAGCCATCGACGCTAGTTTTTCATCTACTGCGTTATTTATAATTTTACTAACACTTGCAGGCATTTCTGCTGTAGACGGTAACGGTTTCTTTTTTCGTGATTTTACTAATGATGTTATTTTATTCTTCGCGGCTGAAAACGCTTTTCCCGTAAGATCTCCAACAGCACCAATACCCTTATCACGAATAACATCAATGGCTTTCATTGATAATTGTTTAGCTAACGGCATCACTTTTGGGGCCATTCTTGAAAAGAATCCTAAAATGGTATTGCCTAAACCATCTCCATAGTATGCTCTATAAACTGGCAACCATGAATTAACTACATAGACGGGGATTGGTTTATCATGATTGTAGTGTATGATCATTATTTGAAATCAGAAACAATTTTTCAGTTGTAAAACAATTTGTCAATTGGAAATGCTAGCGTTTTTATTCAGTCACTGTGATACCCATTTGCTAACTCGTCAATGAAATCTCGATATGTTTTGATATCCATGATACCACCTTGAAATAACCGTCTACAGATATCAGCTGCTTCATTAATTATTTCCGGTGAATTATTTCCAGCTCGGAACCCTCCGATTAAAACATCTAATCGTGATATATCATTGATAACACTATCAGGACATGTCCCTAATCCACTTCCGCTATAACCAGTTGCTTCATCCAGTTCTTCTAAATCCGTGGTTTGTAAATAATCAAGAGTATCCTCATCAGGTGGTAGTTTTTTAGGAGAGAAAGATATTTTCTTTGCAGGCTGCTGTCGCTTTCTTTGCAATCTTGGCGTTTTTTGTTGTTGTTTTAGTTCTTCATATTGATTATACACGTTATCCACCATCTTGATATATTCGATGTATGATGCACTATCTGTCTTAATTTGACTTTTTTTAGTTTTGATTTTATAAAATATATCAGCCCAATGAGTGAAATTCTTAACAAACTTATGATGTTCTGGTTTCAACCATTTTTTTCTGTTTTCATAAGACGTAACAACAAGCGCAGGAATTTCTGTTGGACCAGTCTCATCAATTTCTGCTAACCCTTCCTCGTTAAATCTCACGCGTAAATCATCTACTGTTCTTTTTAGTTCCATTTGTTTTGTTTGTTCAGTTTTCGCTGCTAGTTTTTCAAGTACAGAAATAAGACCCTCTTCTTTTCTTGTACCGTCAGGATCATCTCCCAGTATAGCACGCTCTACCTCCTTCGTTGCTGTGGTTACTGGTTTAAACAACTCTTCAGATCCCGCAGCAAAATCAGTCTGAAGACTGTCGTTGTTGCAGTTTATTCCTTACAGAGTCACGAATTGGTACAAATTTCTTAATTGCATCTAATCGTTCACGAGCCAATCGGGTTGTTAATGCTTCATTAACCATTATTTGAAATCGCAAACAATTTTTCAATTGTAAAACACTTTTTCAATCCGACCTAACACCATCATGGAAGTGTTATTTCATCGTGAAACAGCTTCTATCAATGATGTTGAAAGTGTTATAATTGTATATAAAATAAATAATACTGACACTTTCAACATTCGATTTTTTGACATGTCGGATGATTTTTGATACGGTCATGGAAGTGTTATTTCATCCTATCATTGATGGGGAAAGTATCAAAATAAATAATACTGATAGTTTCAACACTTTTCCATTGATCGTCCATCAATTTTTCATTCAGTATGAAATATTTTCACTGTTTTAACACGGTCACGGAAGTGTTTTAACAGCTCTATCATTGATGTGGAAAGTATCATAATAAATAATACTGATAGTTTCCACACTTTTTTGACATGTCGGATGATTTTTTATACGGTCATGGAAGTGTTTTAACGGCTCTATTAGGTTTGTGGAAAGTATCATAATAAATAATACTGACACTTTCAACATTTCTATTTTGATCATCCATCGATTTTTGACATTTCCTCTTGAGGGTCGGCTAAAAAAAATGATAATGGTCGGGCAATCAATGGTCGGGTAATCAATTTTCTTGAATTAACGCCCGTAGATTTCTAATTTTAGAGTTGACTTCTTTTTTCAATTCGTATTCGTTACCTAATTCTTTTCGTATCCCCTCTACGATAGTATACAACGGGACAAACACACTGATGTCACTGGAAAATGAAAGAGAGTCTCTAATAGAATTCTGAATTCTTTTGATGAGTGCATATTTCTTGGGTAGCATATATTTATTGTTGTTAACTCCGTATTCTATATCCTGAAAATCAGACACAATTTGATCAGGATTTAACCCATCTGATAGTTCAATATCCTGATTTTTCAATTTTGCTATTTCAACTATGATGCTATTCATGTTTTCAGAATCCATTATTCTATAACATGACATATCTCTAATTGAAAAATATGGCGTATCAGACATAACTAAATTGAACTTTTTGCCCGCTCTTTTTTGAAATAGCCGTCTTGGTTATTCCCGATGCAACTTTTGTACCGAGGCTCTACAAATATCGAAAAATTTGCGGCTTCATATATTTATTTAAATATTTTCTCTTCGTTAGTTGTTGTATTCAAAGATTTTACTGGTCTCGTTTTTTTTGAGCATTTTCCAGTCTTTCCTCGTTTGGTATTCTCACTTTGTGTGATAGCTTGCAGATTTGATAAAGAATTGTTCTTTCGATTAGAATCCTTGTGATCAATAACAAAACCATCTTTGATCAATCCATTAAAACATTCAAATACGAAACGATGATTGCGATATATCTTCTTTCTAACAGTAAACACCAAATACCCCATACCATTGTCAGCACCAACTGGGTTCTTCAGTATACAGTGTCTTACAACACCATCACTGGATGCTTCATAATTTGTAATCACAGGGTGCTGTCTGAATTCTTGGGTCATCGTATACTATACTATTTGTCTAATTCAATGACTGACCCATTTGCAGTGATTCATTATACATAAATCTTTCATTTAGACACTTGTTTTTAGTATAGCATGAGGGAGTTCAAGAGATTGACTTCGAAAAATGCTAAATTCAATACTGATAGAGAGTTTAAGAGATTATTGAAAATTAATCCTAAATTTAATATCGATAAACCCAAAAAACGTCCAATAGACGGAAACATGAAGGAGTTTAAGAGATTATTGAAAATTAATCTCGATAGACCCAAACGTCCAAGAGACGGAAACAAACGTCCAAGAGACGGAAACATGAAGGAGTTTAAGAGATTATTGAAAATTAATCCTAAATTTAATATCGATAAACCCAAAAAACGTAACAAACGTCCAAGAGACGGAAACATGAAGGAGTTTAAGAGATTATTGAAAATTAATCCTAGATTTAATCGCGATAGACCCAAAAAACGTGTAGTAGACAGAAACATGAGAGAGTTTAAGAGATTATTGAAAATTAATCCTAGATTTAATCGCGATAGACCTAAAAAACGTAACAAGAAATTACCATGGAAAGATGCTCAATTCAATCTTGATATAGTTTCTAATACACCCAAGAATAAAATTCTTGATAAAGCCATCAGAGACTGTTTTAATGAATTCAAGCGTGATGGAGCATCTTATTGTTGGTCAACATTTCGAATTGATGGTGTTGTTGACGCTACCATGAATGATGAAAAAGCAGCAGTGATCATTTCACGTGTTGGGGAAAAAAGTCATTTTTTCCGAATCAAATTCATTATCCGTGATGGTGGAAAATGGATCATTAGGGATAAATTTGAACCCATTCTCAAGGGCAAAAAAACTATCACCGTGAATCAGGATTCAAAACCAGGAATTTTGACCGGAATTGACAAACCCTACTACGAAAGATCTTACCCTGTCACAGCAGTTGTTTACGGGATCTATCCGCTCAATGAAAAACCTGATATCGCAAAACTAGCACCCATGAAATATTCGGCAGGGCTCAATTGTGTAGCAGAACGAATAATAGAACACTTCACAAATGCGTCCCGGGGAAATAAACTAACTGATCTAAGACGAAAAAAAATAACCGAGTGGGAATTAACGGTAAAAGAGCGTGGGGCAACAATTCAAGATATAACCAAATTAGAAAAATCATTAAGATTTCCAATATCAGTAAGGACAATCACCGGAAAGTATTATACGAATCGAAATATAAATCACAGGGAGCCCCAATTGAAATTATTGATCATAACGAACACGCGTGGTCATCTGCAGTAACAATATTCCCACGGGATAGAACCGTAAAATATATCCCCCAAACAGAAGAGTTTTTTTCAGAGCAGAAATTATTTGATGCTATTTACCATTTGAGTAAAAACGATCCTGTGTCAATGTGGTTATTTCATAGTACTTCAGACGAGGAATGTAGATTTGATCAGTTTGTAAGGCCCAACGGAGAATTGTACCGTACTGAAGAACTGCATAATCAAATGAAACAACTAGCTAGTGAGTTTTCACTGGAGGGGGAAGACAAGGATCAATTATTAGCAAACTGTTTTACAGTACCATCAATTGCAGCACATTTTGCTAGAAAGAAAAACGCGTGGAAACCAACACGAAGTGAGTTTTTATCAGATGTCAGATTGTCCTGTCTTGAATACAGCCATGGAGGGTTATGGAATACAAAATACGACCCTGAAACCGTTATTTCAGTTGATATGATTGCGTGTTATCCAGGAAGTTTTCTTGGGTATGGAGAATGCGAGAAATATTTCAAACGATTTGGACACCCCACACACGAAATGACCCGTGTTGCTATTAATGGACCACTGCCTGATTTTGATTTAACCGGATTCGCTTGTGTGGTATCATTTGAAATGGCTGAAGGACTTCATCCGTGTAGTTATCTTTGGATTGGTAAACACATGTCTGAAAAACACTGGATGCCAATAGTGTTATTACGGTATATGCATGATTGTAAGATGTTAAAATCATTAATTGTCATTGAAGCAATTATATCCTATCGAGCACAGAAATCAGTGTGGTTACCCCAACCTGATCTAGAAAAAATAATTAGCGAAGAGCGAAAACTGTTTCCTGATTTTAATGAACAACAAATCATGGATTGGTCCAAACAGTTATTTTAAATCAGAAACAATGAAGCAAAAAATCTTGGACGAAGAATAATCGGTAAATTTACCCAAGGTGGCAAATACGACAATACGAGATATTCTTCACGATTGATTATAGACAATGCTGAATACGATTTTGTAATCGCGGATTTAACGAATTGGGGCCTATATGTCAATCGTAAGGACGCATTTATGTCCGATGGAACCAAATTGGGTACAATTGTTACTTACAATGATGGATACAATCCGCAGTACACACATTTGAGAGCTTCTATGCTTGGTTATGCTTCTATTAATCTGTTTTCAATGATTAATAAATTTCCTACCACCGCAGTTAGAGTTGCCACTGATTCATTTTACATAAATAGCAAAATGGCTGATTTTAAGGCTACTGGCAACGAGAATTGGGGGTCATGGAGAATTAAGAAAGAAATGATTCATGATTATATTCAATCAGCAGATGTTACCATTGAAAATAATTATCGGAATCTCAAAGAGATTCAATCAGAAGTTTCTAGTGCACCACCGATTTCTGATCCAATATGCCGGTATAAAACAGTTTATTTAAACGGTTGTGGTGGGTCAGGAAAAACAACTCGGGCAATTGAGTTATTTCGTGGGAAAAATCCTACGGATTCCAATCCAAATATGATTGTGCTAACACCAACTCACAGACTCGCCAGAGAGATGAAACAACGAAGAGTAAATGCTTGCACTTATCATAGTTTCTTTCGATGGAAGGGAGATAAATGGACTCCTGAGCGTATGGGAGAGAAATTTATTCCTGAAATTATCATTTGGGATGAAATAGTCACAGTGTCAGAAGATGTATTAAAATATTTCTTGAGTGGTTGTTATTGAAAAATACAAAAATCGTCATGTGCGGTGATCACAGCCAACCACCACCATTTGTCGGTGCATCCCCACATGAAGGGCTAAAGGGTTTTGTAGACTATCATGAAGAAATTGATACCGATCATAGATCACTTGATGAAAAATTAAAAGAATTTAAGAAACTAATTAGATTACAACCGGATAGAATCCAGTGTGAAATAACCCGTGAAATAATTACGGAAACTCCAATGAATGATTTCTGGGAAATGTGGAGACCAAACGATTTGATCATTGCAAGTAGAAAAATAGTCAGGGATACACTTCAGATGAAGTTATTTGAATTGCATAAACAAAAATTTGCAACACTTTCAGTGCCTCTTTGTTATAGGCCATCGGATACATGAAAACAGAACATTGAAGTTGATATTCCAGGACAAAGTGAAAAACAAATTCTCGTATTAAATGATATTGTGCTGGTTGATATCAATGTCGTTGAAGATGCATTGCGTGCTAATAAATCCCCATGGACGCTAGGATACGCAGCGACGATACATTCTTCACAGGGATTGACTATATCGGATACAATTGTTTGGATGGTAGATAATCGCATAGAATGGTCGAATTTAGTCTATCTCGCAGTGTCTAGAGTACGAAAAATAAATCAACTTCGAAGAATTGTCCTCGATGATGAAATCATTGGTGACGATAATGACACCACAATGGATGATATTGATGTTAAAATGATTGATAAAAAACTCTCCGGTTACAAACAACAAGACAAAAAAAAAAACAACGAGAATTTGACATTGATGCTGAATTAATAATCACTTTGAAGAAACAACAGAATACTCACTCCGCAAGTTGCAATTGTATAATGCGTTGGCAGTATTCGGATAAGGATCCTCGCCAATTTACCGTTGACAGAAAAAAAAATAGTCTCGGTCATGTCAGAAATAATGTGATGTTGACTTGTCTTGAGTGAAATAGACGCAACGGCGCTAGTTAAGACCATGGGGTGGCAATTGAGTATCCTCGGGTATTATTTGTAATTGTTGTCTAGTAAAAACCCGCTGAGGGGCAGTTGAATCCAGTTTATAGACTGGAGGTCTACCCGTAGATCGTGTTATACTAGATATCTTGTGTGCAGTAACACTCCACATAGGATCAGTAGCTCTTTTTCTGCCACCCTCAAGCTCTCCTGGTTCATATAAATACCTCACAATGACATTACTACCAAGAATTGGTTCTTTGAAATCTTTTTGTGGTTTTTCAGGTATTGACTTCTTTTTAATCGCATTGATAGGTTTCATGTTGATTGTTCTAGTAATCTCGTTATTCAGTGCAGTAATCACAGCTGGTAACCTTTTAACCCATTCACGGGATATTTTTTCTTGGATGAATTCTTTTGCGTATTGATATCCAAATAACCGCTCAGCAAGGGTTTTATTAAACCGTTCTACAATTGCCTGATCACGATGCAGTGCAGTATGCCCCCGTCTGATAGTGACATTGTGATATTTCATTGTAGATAACACTGCACCCTGAAATTCCTTGCCAGGATCAATTTGTAATAGATTTGGCCAGTGCAGAGGACCCCTTCGATAAATCCTTTCAAATGCAGAAGCCACTTCAGGTGATGATTTTGTTTTTAACGGTTCTGCTTCTTTGTATCGACTTGCAATATCAACTACGGTTAGAGCGTATTTGTAACCGTGGTCATGTGGCAAAAATAATAGATCAGCCTGATGAACTTCATTGGGTTCGGTTACATCAAAATGCGAGACATTAATTTGTTTAGGCGGTGGTAAGTAAATTTGCCATAGTGCCTGTTTGGATAACCAATGAGCCGCAGTGTTTTTTTTTTTCACTTTTGCAGCGCTAGCGAGTTTATGGATTGCTGATTTACCCCTCCAGTATCCTCTTGGGGAATAATAAATAGATTCCATGTTGTTATTAATTACCAGCACCTAACATCAATTTGCTTTTCATAGGCGATTTTATCAAAAATGAAGCCAACTTTTCTTTGAAGGATTTATCAGGAATAGCATTCAACGCATGAATTAATTTCACATCTGCTAGATGCCTGTGTTGCAAATTGCTGCTTCTATAAGCAACATCATGAAGGTGACAGGCCTTATCAATGGCGTTTATTGGTTCCTCACCGGGGATGGGTTGGTTATGATTATTGAGTCTGATATCTAATCGTGTTCCTGGTCCACAGTAGCTATATCCTGGAAGGTGTTTTTCTCCAGGGTATTTTGCCCATGGGGTTCCAGGGAATTTCACTAATTTGGCAGCGATATCACCTCCTCGTTTTTTTTTAAAGGTTCCTTGGGTTTAGAAACAAATCTAAATTTCTTTGTACTACACTGTACGCATTTACCAGAAAGCGCTGATCTGTTATTTTTTGTTGTAATCGTCGTCAAGTCATCTGTGCCAGTACGTTTTTTACACTTCACACAATATAGATCCATAATTTATGTATAGAGATATGAATATAATTGATTTTTCAGCGACTAAAACAAGAGAACCAGTTAAGCATCATGCAGCGCTACCAAACTCTCTCCGCGCAATTATAATCGGGCCATCTGGATCCGGCAAGACGCAATTGTTGCTCAATTTAATAATGAGATGGATGAAGTGGGATAAGTTGTATTTAATTGCCCCTAGCGTAGATGACCAACGATGCTATGAAGTGCTAAAAGATTTTAATGAAAACGCTTCAGAGATTGCCGGCGAGGATATTATTGAATTTATAACCGATATTGACGAGGCACCATCAGTAGAAGACCTCGATGGAAGTATCAACAATTTAGTTGTATACGACGATGTAATGTTAGATAAACAAAAAAAACCCAGCTAGAATATTTTCCCGAGGCAGGCACAAAAACACGGATGTGATATATGTCACTCAACGATACACTCAGATTCCAAAAGTGATCAGAGATAACTGTAATATTCTTGCTGTATTCAACGGCGTTGATACACATACGCTACGAAATATTTGGCAGACATGGTGCTCCGATATGGATTTCAATCAATTTAGAAATTTCTTTAGTCATGCTCAGTCTGCCCCACACGGATTTATAACAATAAATTTACATGACCCTCGAACACGATATCGTATCGGACTGGATCAAATATTCGGTTGAAAAGTTTTTACTCATTCAGGATTTCATTGATTTTTTCATAATTTTTTGCCTGATTTCATTGATTTTTTTTTTGGACTGATTTCATTGATTTCATTGAATTTTTGATTTGATCCTAATCCATGAAAACTTGTTTAAAAACGCTATCCGATTCACCACATCTTGGCCGTAGAAGCCTGATTTCATTGAAAACTTGTTTAAAAATGTTGTCTGATTCGCCCCCTCTGCTGCTCAAGCTTTCTCACAAACCGACACTGGCGGAGCCCGAGACTGGAACCCACGCATAAACATGTGAGATGGCAATGACCGGTAACTGTGGGCGCTTTGGACCAATCAGCCACTCGGAGCCCCTCCAAATAATAACAGAGATTACGAGCACTATTACGCCGTTACCATCCTGTATTGAAGTCAAGTGAGAACAGCTTTGGAAGGAATTTCACCATAGTGTACATAACCCAAGTCCAAATGTGAACGGTGCTGACTGATAAGTTGTTGTTGTTGTTATAGGGTTTTAATCTTTTCAGCACTAGATATGCTATGCACGGCGTTTAGTAGTTAGAAGCCGGGAAAACTCCAGAAGGATCCACCGACCGACAAGAGTGTAGGGTCAGAGTCCATTCCCTATCCAAACGTTGCAATTCGTCGACACCATTTGATGTGGGGTAGCCACTAACCAGCCGACCCGGCAACATTACACGACCTTCATCGAGCTATAGCTGCATCACATCGATAGGAATATGATTTTTTTTCTTCAGAAATTACGATCATGATATTAGTTAAGTATTTCATCCGCTGACAGACCAGACGAAAGTACACCGGTTCTGAAATTTGGCCTGTATTTAGCAATTTTGCACCCCTTGTCACGTGACTACACAATCTACAAACTACATGTCAGTGACATCAGAGGTCGTGCAGTAAGGTGATATCACATGTATAGGAACAGCGCCACTGGATTACAAAACTGGGTTACGCGTAAACACGTTGGACGGCTATACACGGAAGCTTGGTTGAAATTAATTAAAATAAAGTGTATATTTTATTTTATATATATTTTATATACACCCCGATGCCATGTTTATGCGTAATCCAGTTTCTGCATTCAACGGCCGATACCGTCTTTTCATGAAGTTTGTCGACTGCATTCAATGGCCGGTACTGCTTTTCTGCGGTCCGAATGTATGGTCGAGAGAAAGTCTCTGATTTGTTACAAATGGGGCTTTTCCTAGCATCAGACCCACTTGTAGCCAATTAGAAATGAATTTACGTTCGTTTGGGCAAACTTTAAATGTTCGGAAACCAAAGATTAATACTTGGGATCCGTTTCAATACACGTGTTTTCTTTCTTAAAAAATCGTAAAATGATGGCAGAAGCACGAGTGGTTTTTGATGGCGGTGAGGGCGAGAATGAGGAGTATCTCGGGTTTGATCTCGAAAATATTGAGTAATTAGAGGAGAGATATGTTCGACAGTTGGATAATTTGCGAGATTTCGAATGGAACATTGAAGATTCTTGAGATTGAATAGTCAGAAAAAGCGAATGCTGAGAGCGAAAATGAAAGAGTTTCTGCCGATCTAGCAGATTGGAGCGATCGTCTTCTGTCATTCCAAATCAATGATTTTAGTGGAATGAATCCTGGACCTACAACATACAATGACAAAGACAAGGAAAAAAGAGAGATCTATCTTTTTTCACTTATTATTATTTCCGGAGAACCTGTACACGGACATCGCAAACGAAGCCAATCCATATGCCTAAAAATTCACATTGGTATCACCAAACAAAAGTAGTATCCAACCTGCAAAATGTGTTTATTGAACAAAGTTCTATTTAACCAAAAACTGGATTCCTCGGCTCTAACATCACCACCAACACCTACGGCTCGATATTGGGCTCAACAACCGGATTGGAAAGGCATCAACAACTCTCTCCAGGTTTTCACATAGAGTGTGGAACAACAGTATGCTGACCCTGAACACTAAGATCTCCCTGCACTTTGTCTGCCTAATCAGCACTCTATTCTATGCCAATGAAACCTGGACTTCTGTACGCTGCACAAGAGATTAGACTGAGCGCTTTTCACATGCGATTTATCCTATGCATAATCGGGATGACATGTAGTGATCGTGTAACAAACAACGAGGTGCTTAAACGTGCCAGGATTCCCAGCATGGTCACACTCCTCCGCTATTGTCTCAACATATGACTGGCTGGATGACAGACGGATCTTCAAAGAATTTATTTATTCGAAACCTGCCTCTGGCGAAAGATAGATCGGACAGCCACATTTCAGCACCAAGGATGTTTTAACTAGCAACATGAAAGCAAGTGACAACAATGTCAAAACCTGGGACGAGCTTGCTCTAAACGAGCCCAGCTGGCGATATGCTCTGACAACTGGCTCGCTAGCTGATTAAATGCGATCTCCGAGAAAAAAGAAGCAGTTCCAAGACAAACCAGACTCAACTTTCAAGTTCAGCAAATGCAACAAGGACTGCCACTCCCGTGTTGGGTTACATTGCCACTACAGACGCTGCACGACCATCAACTTGGACATTTCTCATGGGCCCATTTACATCGTGTCTCGAGACTAACTGATATTAAATATATGGGTGTGTATACTTCGAAATGAAATGTCGTCGGAATAAGACCCCATTTTGTTTCAAACCAGTTGTTAAATTCAACAGTCGAAAAATGCAGGAGATTGAACTCTAATCAAAGACTCATCAGTCTGTGCAACATTACCTAATAATGCCAAGCTCTACTAATTACCGTAAGGAATTTACGTTCATATTTTACTAAAGACATCACTTGATCTAAAAGAATATATATGCAACACCACCATGTATCTAAGTCTCCGTTTCTTTTGATAGCAAGTCCATGAGGCTAGAATTATTGCTCGGATTTAAACTTTGTGGGCGAAATAATTTAAACTGAATCTAACATCAAATATAATCCTGGATCTGAATTAATGATACTGTATTGATAAAACGCAAGTAATATTTACATTGTATTGCCTATTTTGTTCCAGACAAAATGTATTAGAAGAGAGTGCTTTATAGTTAAAGGTCACCGGCCATATTCTAACTTTTGTCTTTTCACATCAGATTTGCATTACATAATTAAAAGTAGATACACTCTCGCGAAAAGAATGAACAAAACTAATTAAGTGTAAAAGAGATATAATAATTTAATTACTCGAAATAGAAGTATCCAACGCTGTTACTTCCTCAGAGCTACGATTTACACCTACAAAGGATGCCAGTCAGAAATGACATACATTTATTCCCGTAACAAATACATGCTTATTGTTGTCTAAAAATAATCCACTATACATGATGAATAGGGAACATTTAGATGAAACTATTGAAAACTAATTTATTATTCAGCCTTATATCGGTTTGCGTGCTCGACGCACTAGATTATGTTGCTTTTAAAACTGCTATATTCTTTCAAATTGTTTTCAAACTTCCCGATAATACTGGTAAAACCTAATCAATGCTGGATTCCCAATGTCGGCCGACTTTTCAAAAAAAAAGAAATCGGCACTCTTTAAAGAATCTAAAGGAACCACAGTTTTCTTCCTTATGTCGGCCGACTTCATTAAAAAAAGTAAATAATTTAAAATCAGTTTCCGGGATGGCTTGCTTTGTAATAAAATAACCTTTGTATTTAAAATCCTGTATAAACGTTTAAGCAATGAGTTTATTCCTCGCTACCAGTTGCATTTATTAATCAATCGGACTTTTATTTGTCTGCCATATATAATCATAATTCGTACAAACGTTCATTGATTTGTGAAAGGTAAATAGTATAAGCAGCAATAGCCTGCTTTAATAATACTTTAATAATACTTTAATAATACTTTAATAATACTTTAATAATACTTTAATAATACTTTTGTAACTCATGCTAGCGAAAAGATTATAATTTGCACTCGCAGTGAATGTGTTTATAAAAAATATAAAAAAATTTGTTTGGGAGATACGTCGTATATTTAACGTTGATACAATACAGTCTTTGGTTATTGTACACCTTTGCAAGTTTCATGCGTGAATTGCATGTGCTTTCAAGCCATCGGGTCATAATCATGTCTCATTTGTGATTTTGTTATATGAAAAAAGCGATACACACTACAGCATGGATGCATACGCAAGCCGCCATCTGCTACATATACCGAGTTCATGGATAGTTGTAAAATAAATTTCGCCTGATGAAAAAAGAAGGAATAAATGATAGCAAAGGAAGGTTAGTTTCCTTCGTTTTATTTTCAAAACAATGTTTAGTTTATCTATTTTATTGAATCTTGCAATGGGGTGGGGGGATGGCACAAACTTAATACAAAATTATGTAGTTTCTTAAGTCTTGGGACATATACCTTGATCGAGAAAATGTTTCACCATAGGTTCTGGGACAGGAATAAATGTATTTGATCGTGTCCGAATTTCACGGTATATATACACGCCTGGTTGTGATGTAGAGATAGAGGGATAGCAATCTTTCATTTCCTAGTTGTCAGGGTTCTATCAACCCCAGCAGATAGTTCCTGACAGCGAATCTAACACCACACTCTCTGGTTTAATCGGCGCTCTTTCCGTGCCAGAAGAACATTTAGTTCTCATCTCTGTCTCTTTGTACATCTATAAATGATACACGTCCCAGAGTAATACCTCATTATTTCTTTTTTAAAATCATGTTAATTTCATATTCGTTATAATAATGTCAACTAAAGAGTTTAATCAAAGTCCACACTCTGCACGTTCAAAAAGTATTTTGATTATTTTAAATATTGGAAACATACTGTAATCCTTTATTTGATATGTTTTACAGGCGCTAATTGTATCCCTCTTTCATATGCACCGTAGAGCTTTCTAGAGGATTTAGGAGGATTTAGAACTTCCCCGTTCCTCACCCTATTCAATCCCACAGCTTCAGTCCAATTTTTTTCTGGCGAATAGGGTCTTTCGAGACAAGGAAAAACCTTCGTCTCATATCTCCAATCTTTTGTTTACATACATATACAACATGGTGCACAATATTTACTGTACAAAAAACACAAATATCAGATATTTACGTGTCGAAATTAAACGCTTGAATTGCTAAGTTGAATAGAATGGATAAGTTTACAACGTATCTGTTTGTGGTATGCAGAAACTACCGGTTGTGTACGGAGATTGTCGAATATTTCTTTAAAATAAATAAAGAAAAAAGCAGATTTTTAAGTCCTAATTAAATATTTTTATGGAATGCATACATAACAAATGCATTTTTGTTATGACTATAATAATATCACATTAAACTTTTATTGGAGGCCATATGTATATTAGCCATTTTGAATGATGCCCATTTTGATACACAATGGGTGGAAGGAAGGAAGGAAGGAAGGAAGGAAGGAAGGAAGGAAGGAAGGAAGGAAGGAAGGAAGGAAATAAGGAAGGATACTTCTACCTGTTCGTGTCTTAAGAAATTTAGTCTGCACCATATAGGCAATGTTGTGTTAACCTGCCATACATCCTATACGTACATATTAGTCAATGCGTCGCTTTGTCACAATTTCTTGTTCAGTTTGCTTTCAATACATTTTTTCTAATGCATACAGTTTATTATGTAATTTCTTTTCTTTGCAACACGCTAATCAATTGCTACCTCAGAATGATAACTAAGTGAGCATCATTAACAACATACATTAATAAATTAGGAACAAAAATAAATAATTTTACCAATTAGCTATCAAGTAATATTGTTTTACAAGATGTAATCAAACAAATGTTTCTAATAACGCGAACCTAGCTATGAAATAAAATTCTAAAGGATGTGACTCATGCCTTCCGGAATTTTAATTCTAGCGTCTGATCAATCTCGGTCAGAAATCATGGTGTGTATTTCTTCAATGCGTTTGGATTCAATTTCCCTGGCACTAAATAACCGACCTTGTGTGCCTTTGCCGTAAAACACTAAAACAAATACTAGTAATGCTTTTCAATCTGCATGCGGGTCGATCTCTTTGCAAGTCTCGCTATTGCAAACAGAAATTAGCCAGTAAATGTTTGTATAGATTCATCTTTCTGTGAAATATGTTTTTTTTAAACTTATTCTTTAAATCGATAAGACTAAAGGGTAGACTCGTTTGGACTAAGAATTATTCAATAGCAAGAGGCTAGTAAAAAGAAAGTGCATGTTTTATGCTTTGCTGCTGAAACTTCACAATGAAAACAAATCTTTTTTTTATAATATGGAAAATCGATTGAAATGATCTATCTGTTTTGTAGGGTAACAAGTTTGCAAGTATAGCTGTTTCTTGACATGATCGAGTGTAATTATTCACAAATGAAGTATTTTGTTATTTACACTTTTGTAGTACATATCCATTATAAAAAGATATTTTACATCGAAATGTACGTTTTGCTTCCTCTTTTGATTAGTCCGATCGTGTCACTGTTCTCTGTTTTAAGTCTGTCATTCGATTAAGCTATGGTACATTGACATGGAATTTAAACCAGTCAGTATAAGGTTCATTAGAGTCCTGTCAACGCAACGAAAATTAAGTGCTATTGTGATATCTTGCGAGGCAAGCTAGAATAATTACACTCGATCATGTCAAGCAACAGCTATACTTGCAAACTTGTTACCTTACATTGCCTATTAATATATGTTAAAACAACTGCGGAAAACCGTTTACAGAGTTGACTGCTTCGTATATACCTATATGTGTATGACAAGGTTTTTGAAGTGAAACAACGGCGAGGAATATATATATATATATATATATATATATATATATATATATATATATATATATATATATATATATCGTTGGAAACGTATCTATCGCAACATGACATCTTTCTCCACATTACTACCTTTTACCATATGATCTTCCTATTACGACCATAGTTCAACAAGTTGACAAAACAGCTCTGATTTCCCAAGTCACTTGAGTATTCTTTCACAACAATTAAGATATAGATTAATAGCAGCACATTTTTGAATCCTAACATGGGCTTCAGTTATAACCAGCGTCCTTAAAACAGGACGCTTCAGATTCATGACCTCAGGACTTACTGGTTCAAATTCTGGGGTCTGCTTTGAGTGGAAAACCCGATTAGGTAAAGGTTAATTTTCAAAACATTCTTGTTGTGACTTTCTATGAAAGGAAAATCAATTCTAGTTCAAAGTTCAATCGATGATTATATCATTTGTTTCGTGCTTATCTCGTGCGATCTTAAGGATTTGCGTGATCTTTATTTTTGACATGTTGACATTCGTATTATTGCGCGAGTTTTCTGTAATACACAATTCGCACGTTTTGTACTGCCTGACGGTCTTTATCCACATTTATTTGGAACATATATTTGTGATTAAACGTAATTTCTAGTTTGCTCTGAATTCTTCAGTTGTAAACATATTTTTATTCTTCAGACATAAGATGAGAAACTTTTCAGTGTATTTTGATTCTTTAAAGTTGCATGAATACCGATCATACGCCATTACTTTTACCCTAATTTTGTTATTAGAAATATGAGAAATAATCATAATTCATTATGCATTTGTACTGGAAACGTAGAATTCAAACTCATGATGAAATTTGTTATTCTCCATCGATGCAGATGAAGGATTCTCTTCTTCTTACATTCCTTTTCTTGCGGAATCGTGTTTCCGTTGTAGAACAATAACAAGGAACGACGTTTCTTTCATCACATGGCTAAATAGTTTTATCACATGGCTAAATAGTTTTATCACATGGCTAAATAGTTTTATCACATGGCTTATCACATGGCTAAATAGTTTTATCACATGGCTAAATAGTTTTATCACATGGCTAAATAGTTTTATCACATGGATTATCACATGGCTAAATAGTTTTATCACCTGGCTAAATAGTTTCATCACATGGCTAAATAGTTTTATCACATGGCTAAATAGTTTTATCACATGGCTAAATAGTTTTATCACATGGCTTATCACATGGCTTAATATTTTTATCACATGGCTAAATAGTTTCATCACATGGCTAAATAGTTTTATCACATGGCTAAATAGTTTTATCACATGGCTAAATAGTTTTATCACATTACTTTCAACGGGCAGAATAGTGCACATAAAATGGCAAGAACTTACCCATTTCAATCACTTTTTCCACGTTAATCAAGATAAACATTAATTACAACACATCTACGTCCTAAAATGGATGTTTGCTTATCAACCTTGTGGCATGTACCATTTACATAATTCAAGTCTTATGTAATAAGTACACTTTTTAAATTTAAAAATCCACATTCTTGTAATTAGTCATGAAAAGAAAAGTTCAAATCAAAGGTGAACTGAAAGCTATTTTTGTTTATTGCCTGTCTTTTTTAATTTGAGGGATAATAATGGATGTTATCATTTAACCTGATCACATAAATCATTGCACAAATTATTTTTAGGTCACTCTTAGAACAATATGCATTTAGATTATCTCGACTGTCTCCACCTCTATTCATCGAAAGCTGGGATGGTTCTAATGTGATGTATATTTTACAGTGATTTATTCATTAACAACCTCACTATTTACACTCTATGCAAACAGGAAAATATTATGTTTGTTGCGTTATTATCACAAAATGCCATTTTGATTTTCAACCTAATATTCCATTATCGTAGCGAGAAGAAAATCTTTATTAAGCAATATTGTTGGATAGAAAATCGCAGTCTTGTGGATTAAGAGTCTCCAATTTTGCTTCGGTGCGTTGATACTATTCTCACATTTCTACATATGAGCGCTCTGGTGGCCTAGTGGTTAGAGCGTCCGCCTTGAACGCGGGAGGTCATGGGCGTAATATCCCTGTGCTAGACGTCACTATAAAATGCCACATTGCAGACATTGTAGCGATATGACTTAAAAGTTGTTAAAGCTACGTTATAAGTCCATATCACATAAAAAAAACAGATGTATGATTGTACATTTCGGTGTAGATCAATAATAGAGATTATATCTTCTTCCAGCGCATGACTTTGTCTTTCGTCATATATAACCGCTCCGGTGGCCTAGTGGTTAGAGCGTCCTCCGCGAAGAGGCAGGTCGTGAGATGGATCCCCGGCCGAGTCATACCAAAGACTTATAAAAATGGTACTAACAGCTGCCTCGCTTGACGCTCAGCATTAAGAGGTCAGTGTTAGGACTGATCGGCCTGGTGTCAGGATAATGTGACTGGGCGGGACATCATGCTACGTGTCTGCAGCATGATGCCCCAGTGCTATACATCACTATAAATTGCCTCACTGCAGACATCGTAGCGATATGACTGAAAAAGTGTTAAAACTACGATAAAATTCTTAATCAAACAAACAATCAAACATTCGTCATATGAGTTTATATTATAGGATTACTGGCAAAGCTCTTCCGATCTGCATTCTTTACCAATAAGTAAGATAAATGTCGATTGCAATCACATTTATTACCTCAAAACTAGCGGTAGTATAAAGCAGTGTCCTTCACAAAATAAACTTTGCATTGATCAACCTAGCTCTATTTACATTAGCTGTAGTTTGGTTTTAAATCGTAAAATACATTCTTATATTTTATTTATATTCAGAGCTTAATATTTTATTCGCGTGTATTCTTAATCCAACATTGGATTCCTTAACATATGAACGCACAAATGTAGCAATGAAAACCACAAACAAATTACTCGACAAAATACAAACACAAGGGGTGAATGATTCACAGTGACGATACAATAGACAGATGGAGATAGTTTACTCAGCTAGCAAACTAGAATGATTTTTATTCCTTTTGTCCAAACGATTCACTCATATTATGCAAACAAAAACGGACAGATATACAACTTATCTTTACAGTCCCGGAGGTACAATGGGTTTTGCAAATACCAAAATTAGCACACGGCTACAAGATTATATGTAATGAGATACAATACGTCATCAGCACACTTTTTTCAGCTCCACGACTGTTACAGTTCAACTTCACAGCTTCTATGGTTTTTTCCTATAGTTGGCTTTAGAGTTATTTTGCACCAGGTTGACCTCGATCATTCCGATAACTTAGAACTATCGGGTGCTTCTAGCCACTCTGGCCACTCAGCTCTACACAGCTCTACAAATTCCGGACACACCAGACTCTCAAGAATATGGACAACACCAGACAGCACCGGATAATCTAGACTCTGGACAGCTGAAAACATATACAGCTCTGTGTACTATACATGACACGGCAATACAAACGTAATAACGTTATACACAGTAAGTTATGCAGATTACGTTCCAGGCACAATAATTACAAACAACAAGTTCAGAAGTAAACTCAATATAGCTTAATAAGAATCCTACTGTACTGAACATTTATTAAAAATGTAGTCTTTATTACTAATACAAATATTTATCTAATTCGCAAACACGAATACAAATGTGTACATTATACTGCGTAGTCAAGACATGTATAAATGTACATACCTCTGCAGCTGAAGACGTTTAAGTCCTTATGGCAGACCGCTGGCTGACAAGACTATCCGTAATGTAAAGTGCTTTACATACGGTGAGGTATTTATACACAGATATGGTCTGTGCACTGAAGGCATTCGTTCATTCCATCGAAAACACTTCGAACTTTCGGCCTATGATGGACGGAACTCACTATTTTGAAATACGACACAATATACATTAATCACCCTCGGGTATCGTTGTGCGCCAAAAACAAAACTCTAGTACATGTATTTAATAAAAAACGGATTTATACAATTCCGTAACAGTCTGTCTATTTGAATGTAAGATAATACAATAAACGATGTGGATGAGTTTACTGACTCACATATTAAACTTTCAAACAATGATCGTGATATTCGCAATCTCCACAACAAACGTGAGAGACGCAATATCGAAAATACAATTCTGATCATGTATTCAGTTATTGAGGATAAATATTCGTAACTTTACGTAAATTGAATGGTTCAGACCATAGCCAGTGCTCTCTAGGGTCTATAATATAGCACAGATAACCATAATGAGGCCACGAGTTTTCGCCTGTGTATCAGAGACATAACATTTTACTAGAAAGTCAAAACACTAAATTGGATAAAACATGCAACTGAAGGTTTTGGCAGGAAACAAAGAGCTTCAGAGCCAATAAGCCAAAACAATTAAAAAATATTACTTCTGCTGGTTAAATGGACTGTCACAACAGCTGCTTTGCAATTCTCCTAGTTCAACTATTATGTTAGGCTAGCGATAGACATATACTGTTTCCCTCCAACTGCATACATGCAAGTGACAGTGCATGCATATGCAATACAGTATAAATGCAGTTACTTCGTTTCTGGTAGTTTGATTCTCTACTATTAAAGCCTTAAATATGAAAACGACATGATTATAGATAATTCTTACTGTATTTATATGGGTAAATATGAACTCGTTCTTTGGATTAATACTCAACTCCGAAAGGTTGTGCAGTATTCCTCAGAAGAACTCGTTCATATTTTGCGATACAAATACAGAAAACTAAAGTATAGAACATCCTAGATGACAGTTTCTTTGAAAACAAAATCATATAGGTAGCGGAATTTTATAGACCTACATGTGTCTTCAACATGTGTTTTTAATTTCGCAGAAAGGAATCAGGTACTAATTTCGGTAATGAAGTTTCCAAACCTAAGTCTGTACCAGGGCTTAAAGTCTATATTTACAGTTACAGATAATATAAACTGTCACTTTTCACCAAAACGTTGTCGTTCATTATTCTGGCCAGTCATATATATACACCGCGATGAATGTACAGTGTACCAAAACCCAAATGGTAGTACTCCAACAAATGCTCGAGTCAACTAGATTAACATGACCCACTTTACGGGTCACAAATTACACTAACCGCCATTTTTGTTTTCTCTTTCGCTCGATGTTTATTATGAACACTCGCTTAATTAAGAAACATTAACAGATAAGTATGTGGCCACATGCTGGCGTTTTGACACACGATATTGCATGTTACATGCACTTCTTTGTTGTGCAATTGATGAAACCGTTTTATTTTGCGCGGATTTTTATTGCATTTGATGAAGGTAAAAAATATATCTAAACATGCGATTTGTTTTAAGCTAAATTTGTATTTTTTGGATGGTGTGTCTTAATTATAATATTTTATTTTCTGCTGAATTCTTCTAATTAAAAGCAAATTATCAAAGAAGCCGAAGATAGAAAACCGGAAACGACGACTATTCAAAATAGATCACTATGCCGATGATACGAGTTACCATTAAAGTTCGCTTTTCGTGTGGGAGTTACAATTAATGCTTGCATCGTGAGCAGAATCTTGCGCTCACAATACAAGATTTACAGTGTATTTAAAATTTAATAATTGCGGTCTATACAGAATGACGCAATGGTAACTATTAAAGGTGCAAACTAAATCAACAACAATCATTTAAACGTTTCTACAACTGTTCTATCAAAGCTGTTAAAAGTGTTAAGAGAGCTGTTTAATGTCCAACAGTGTACATAGGTGTACATTGGGCCCAACAGTGTACATAGGGCCCAACAGTGTACATATGGCCCATCAGTGTACATAGGTGTACATAGGGCCCAACAGTGTACATATGGCCCAATAGTGTACATATGGCCCAACAGTGTACATATGGCCCAACGGTGTACATAGGGCCCAACTGTATTCATAGTGCAATGTCTCAGACAAGGGAATTATTACAAGACATATAGTAAGAATGAAACACATTTAAGGACCATCCTATTCGTCCTGTGTATGAGAGCAACGGAAGGATGAGCTAATTCTGAAATTTTCGCATGACATATAATGAAATGATTTATGTCGATAAATGGCCTGGAAGATAAATGACGCACTAAAGTGTGTCAAAAATTAGGAACGTTTATACAAAATCAATTATCGATTTGATCTATATTTAGTATTAGTAAGTTGTAAATCATCATTAGTGTAAGGAAGATTGCTGACGGTAATACATGTCATTATATGTTTTCACAGTATGTTAAATACTAGAATTTGCAACGGTAATATACTATCGACGTATATGTGTGTATTCAGTCGTATGGTTAATTAGCAGTGCAGAAACAAATTATACATATGTCAACAAAAAACACTTGTTGGTCTTATGCATGAATAATGAACTTCTGGTCTTCAAAAGCATCACCTACCTCTTCTTCTCCTAGAAAATATGTATGATCCTTAGAATAACACGACTAACTTCAGTCCTACAAGTAATTTGTAACATTCTCTAATGGGATTTAACACAAGTCCAATTCACACAACTTTGATTAGTGTTAAGTTGCATAACTGAATTACTCCAGAGCATATGTGCTAATGATACTAACTATGCAAAAGCAATGAATCTGTAATGTCCACTTTAAATGAAAACATATCACAAATTGACGAAAACAGTTTTGACTCATAATTCATGTCGGTAGGTAATGCTCAAAACTGTAAATTGCATTTTTAACAGAGGCGCGTCGCGTGCAGGCGCTGATGGTGTCCATTTCAAGAGCGACCTTTGGATATTACGTGAATGGCGTACACGATAACTCGCAGCGTATGTATCAACTGCAACTACATCTGTCAACTTTAATGATGTAACCAAAACCTGCACTCACAATTGATCAGTGGGGCTGTGCGAGCAGGAGAAAGGAGCATTTCGGCTGAGAGGGAGCAATTCTCACAGGTGGTAGCAGAAGGGAGCATCTTCCAGAGTTGTTTATTTTCTTTTCTTTTTCCATTTTCAGGTGAAACATTCATAGTATGCCACCTTCACTGGAGCAATTCTCCACAAAACGCACATTAAGAAAGGCATAGGTTTGTGACTGACATAAAATGCGCACTTTGTAGCAAAATGGGGGCGCGACGAAAAAACACAGAACTCGAATGTCTCTAACCTTGGCGTTGCCACGTCGGTCATTATTAACCGGATGTAAACAAGACAAAATGATCATGTTCATACGCATTGCTAAGTCGGCTGCAAGAGCCTTGATTTAGTGAAAGGTGACGCTGGTAGTAAAACGAAGTAAATTTCGTCAATTGAATCCCTTTGGAATTAACGTATCCATAAATCTTCTTGTTTTCAAACACTGATAAGATTATCCACATTTATCAATATGCATTACGCACTGATCGACAATCATATGGTAAATCTGCCTCATTTAGGTCTAAGTACATCAATAATGACATGTCAGCGAATACAAGTAGATATTGTTACTTGGTTCATTGTGTTACACGGATACTAACCTCATGCGTGTCTGGCTCCATTCTGTCATTCCTAAGTGTAATTTATTTTGTTTTTGTTGCTTATTTTTCCTTCGTGGTTTTGAGCAATTTCGAAATCCCAAACATGGCATAATCACAAATATGTGCTGATCCCCGATGCCTCTCTTATTACTAATATTTCACATTAGAGAATTCGATACAGATATGTATTGCATTTCTTGGTTCTTGTTATTTCAACTTAAAAGGTGTTATTTGAATCTGAGTTGGTTTTGCGCATATCGGTCAGGATTGCCTATTGTCAGGGACTTGGTGTACTATTTTACACCTAAAATAATTATTTATTTGTTGTTGTTTTGTTTGTTTTTTTTTTTTCTTTCCATATAACCGGTTTACGCTATATATAACTGACTTTGACAGAAAAGGAATAGGGAAAAATAAACTTCCACTGAGAACATTGGAAATGGTTGATTTCTGGAGTTTTCGAAACAATTAAACCGGAGGAAAAGTAAGTTACAAGTGCATGTCTCCTCTCTGGAAAACTCTTATAGAGACAAACTAATCGGGGGATAAAACTTGCAAACGATGAATTTTTGAATATCACATTTAAGACGGACAGAGTATTGGCATTGCGTTGTTACGCGAATTGTAAAAATATAAATGATTTGATTTCGTGTTGTACAGCACAACAACATAATTAACTTATCTAGTGTCAATGTAAATGGGGTAAAGGTGTGTAGACGCCATGCTAGATTGATCAAAACTGATCCAATGCTAGGATTTAAACGGGCACCTTTACGGTATCAAGTCGGCAACCACTGATCCAATGTAACTCATGTAGCAGCAGAGACGGTGAACCGACCTTTTGCTGAAACATCAATTGCTTCTTATAAAAAAAGCTTCCTACAAAAAATGAAACATACTAAGTCAATAACGCCAACCCGAAGCCTATAACTTATCGAGATTTTCTCTAATTGGCGTAGTTGTATCTATTACATTATTTTTTTCGCTTTTGTTAAATTTTGTACGCACGTTTTGTTCAATCACCAGACATCTTATTGACGCCGCGCCCTCTCTGCTGCTGTAATATATTATATTAGTCTCTCAGCCAAAACTTTTATCAAGACCCGATATCTCAACTAGGATCATATACATGTATCGAGCAGCAGAGGAGGTGAACAGACCAGCTTTTTTAGTCGTCAACGATGCTTCCTTCTAGTTAATATTTACTAGGAAGTTCTCAATTTGTCAAATAAACCCTTCTAGTTAATATTTACTAGGAAGTCTTAATTTGTCAAATAAACCCTTCTAATAAATATCAAGAGAAGGGTCCATTTGGTAAAAAAAAAGACGCCATTTAGTTGACGTTCACCTCCTCGGCTGCTAATGCGCTAACTAAATATTTGATCAAGTCCTTAAGATTTCACAAACAAACTAATTTGTAAAACCTCACCTCGTAAATCAATCAGATTATTAGATTGGTCAGTGAGTTTGAAATTAATTCTCGTTAACAAATTATTATGACATCGCATATAGACTAGATTAGTTGGGTCTTCAATAATTAGAAATCCTGGAGGAGCCGTTGGTGCAAATGAGTATAAAATATATCCTTGCTGAGCTTGATTTGATTGTTCGAGATTTATTTGATAATTTCCTTCGATAACGTCACATACTAAATTGAGCGCAATCACCGTTGAAATATTCACATTGTTCGGAGCAATATGTCTACCGCCGCCTTCTGGATCATTATTAAATTTCAGAATATTTTCTGTAGGATTCTTTGATTTTTTCCAATTATCATGGATTCTTTTGAACCCAATATCAATAGCATCGTCAAGTTGTTTCTTTAGTTTATCCGGATTATATCCAGGGATTTTAAAATCTTTAATCTCCGTTTTATTAATCTTATATAGATCCGCAAACTTATCATGTAAGATTTCTTCATTTAATACTTCTTGAATAATTTTCGAGTGAAATATTTTCATATCGTCGATGATTTTATTACCCGTTTCTACGACGTTGATAAATTCATCCTTGGTGAGAGAGCCGGATTTAATAGATATTAGCAGTCGTGAAAAATCATTATTCATTACTGTGAAATTTCCGTTGATGAGAGGGAGGTAGATTGAATGAAAAACTTTTTTATTTATGAACTTATCGGGGGTATAATCTTGATAATTTTTGGTTTCATTAACGGGTTTTATTTTGTCGGTGATATAATCGGATTTCTTAGGTTCGGGTGGAAAATCCTTCGAATTTTCTCGCGAGTTATCCGGTGGTAATTCAGGCCATCCTAACACTGATCTTATAGAACTCTGATAAATATCTACAACGTATCCTTCTGTATTTATCTCGATAGCAGATGATAATGTTGGCTCGTGAACTGTTATAGCGATTTTTGATTCTTTTCCGGTGAGAGATTTTATTCTTCGTTGAAATTCAGCATTGATCTGTTCGATTTGATATGACCCAGTTGGTAACGAGACAACCTGCCAATCTGGTGTTCCGTCTTCACGATTTTTCCACGCGAATACCAAGGAATTATTCGGTTGTTGACCACCAAATGCTACCGATCTAATATTAGGCCAGCTATGATATACTCGTAGTTTTGCTAGTGCGATCTCGCTCACGGGAACGGGGTTTGGAAAATTCACACTAAATTCGGGACGTGTTGAGGTTACTGATATCGTGCTTGTTTTCACTGGTGTTGTATTTGTTACGATTTGTTGAAGTAGTTCTTGCGACAACATTATTATTATTATTCTGCTCTAATTTCAGCATTGTTGATTTATACAATTGAGCCATAGTTGAGAATTCGCTATCTGATATTGTTGTGTCATCCAACGACGATGATATCAACGAGGATAATTGCGAGTAACCGGCAGATGCAATATGATATTTAATTAAATAATCATGTAGTTTACTCTGGCTACACGATGATAGTTTTTTTGTGATCCCAGTTAATATACCAGCAATTGTAGCCACTGCGGAAATAGCGATTGGAACTACGACCGGAGCAATCATTGTAACCGAAGATAGTATTATTCCAGCAGCAGTGATTACTCCTGACACCGAGTACACGGTGATATCAACTGTGGTTATTCTTCGTTTGTATTTTTTGATTTTTATTTGATACTCCTCACAGAGAGAACTGAGTTTAGTTTGAAATTCTCTGACTTGATCATAGCGATACTGATTCGATGATGGAGTCATTTTATTTTAAAAGCGCTAGCATTTTCAATTACGAAATTCAAAATTGCAAAGTAATTTTTAAGGATTTTATTTTCAATTTAATTGTTTACTTAAATCCACTACGAATTCTACGTACCACGTTACTGAAACCTTGGCTAGATTTTTATCTGTAGTCGTTATCGTGAATTGTTCAGTTGTATCCTTGTCGATTATCGTTGATATCGTATTATTGACTCCAGATGAACTACTTGATGATATTTCAAACTGAGTCGGTGATACTATTATTAATCGATAAATACCCTTGACTGCTGCGGTTACGGTTAAAATATTGTTTGTGGGAGTCCACATAAATGATCCGTATTGAATCGTGTATACTACGTTGTTGACGATAGATTTATTATGAGGAATTTTTACTTTTTCAACAACGCTTATCATTCTCATTGCATCATCCCTTATTGCGTTGTTGAATGTTTTAAGTTCATCGATGGATTTTTTAATATCGGGAAGTGTTATTTCAATTTTATCAAATGGGCTCCCAATAAACTTGTCCATGAGGTTTTTACGAAACGTCATAAATAGTTTCGTGTGTTTTTCATATTCGGATTGAAGAGTTGCTAGTTCCAATATAGAATCTTTTATTGTGGTGAGTTTTGGTTCAGTCACTGGTGGATTTCCAAAAAATTCTAGTATGGGCTTATCAATTTTGTCAACTATATTTCTTTGTAATGCAGTAAACTGGTCAAATACAACTATATGATCGTCATATTTATCATTAAGCGATTTCAATGAATTCACTGTGTTATCGTATGTTGCTAATTTATCCGTAATTGTTGAAACAAGTACACCTGGTTTGAGTTTACCCTCATCAGAAAATAACGCGATAGTATCCTCTGCTGCGTCTCGTTGTTTAACCAAAATATCATTAAGAGAGATATTACTACTTTTCAATTTACCCTGACGATCTTGAAATACAACTATTTCACCAGGATCAACATTTGCTAGGTTTAATATTTCAGATATTTCATCTTCGATTAGTTTTTTAATATCCTTGTTATCAACGGTTTCAACTCCACTATCAGGTTTTTTCAGCGATGATAAAGGTCGTCCCCAAATATCAATCATTATTATAGAAATCTTTTTATTATTCAAATCCTATGGATTTCTAATCCGAGAAACGCTAGCGTTTCTACCGCTAGTATACTCATTTACCACTACATGAGGTGGTTTTAAAGATTCTTTCGAAATAGCATTAAGGACATTTAATACTTCTCGACCGCATATTGGTGGGTCATTCAACGTTTGTGTTGGTAGTGTAGAATAAAAAATTGGAAATCTTTTAAATTTCTTAATATAACGCATAAATTCTTTCGGCGGCGCTAATCCATATGAGTCAAAATAAATAATCCCACGTGGATCAATTGCGTAACAAACCCAATGTGTTCCAGGTCCATCGCTGTTATCTAAATTAATAATACCGGTTTCAACATCATTTGGTTGTGCCGGTAACTGATCTCTCATAAAAACCCCTCTGAAATTTTTTATTTTTAATTTTTTAGCGGTATCAATTAAATCAAAATTGGACATAGGAACTATATCGTTCCTGGAATTCGAAGACCCTTTCCGCTGTACCATGAACTCGGGGTTCCTGGTAGTCTTAGACCCTTTCCTTTTTTTTTATACCCTTTTCCAGTTGCCTTTTTCAATGCCATTCCTGCCGCGGTACCAATGGCTCCTAACGCTGCTGCCTTCGCTACCGCTGGGGCTGCTGCGGCAATCAACCCTGGAATCAACCCTAACAACGGGAATATACCACCAGTCTTTTCCATATTGGCGATAGCAGCTTTAGAAAAAGTAATTTGAGTTCCTTTTTTTTCTTTAAACGCTTTATTGAAGTGATTAACCTGAGTTTTCGTCAGCGATAGTTTATTCCCTCCGCCATTCATTTGATTAGGTTTCAGCGTTATTGTGGTTCCACATTGCTTAGCTGATTTGGATTGTAATTTTTTTAGCTGACCAGGTGTCAACGTAACATTGATATTACTATACGACATTATACAAAATAGATTGATTCTAAATTCAAATTGCTTTGCAATTTTCAATGTAAGTATTTCTAAATTCAAAATTACTCTGTAATTTTTACTTATAGATTTTCAACTGGTGCATCTACCAATCTCATTCGTCCACCAACACCTTCAAGTATCATTGATTTATCACTGAGAATGACAGCAACCGCTCTATAATTATCAATACCACCAGCACCAGCAGGACGGGTTACACGAGCTCGGAAGTGTATATCAACTACGGACTGTTTCATCAAGTCAAGATGTTCTAGGGAAAAGTAATAAATCGGATACAGACCTTTAAAATCCAATTGTGATATTTGTAGACCAGTATCTACATTTTGATCACGTCCCATAAATGATAGCAATCGATGATAAACTCGTGCAATGTGGTTATTTTCATAGTTAAGTTGTATATCCTCTGATGGTTCTTGTTGTCCGTTTATTTTAAGTGAAACTTCATTAACACCTATCTGATCAAATATCATATGGGAACGTTCTTGATTATCCAATCGCGCTCTATTCTGTAGCGCAATAAAAATATGCCGTGGAGCTGAAACACCCTGTCGTGCTGCCAAATGCCATGTAAATGTACCATCAATATTAGAATCCATGGTATCTGTGGACGTTGTCAACCAGCTTAATAATCTCTTTCCCCCTTGATCCATAAATGATAGCAACCGCGGTTCTACTGACAATGATGGAGTCAACACTGGCATCCATAGTGATAGTTTTGTTAAATTTACTCTACCAGCGGCAACGCCAGCAGCGCGCCAGATTGCATTATTATCAGTACCCTTTCTCACTAGTGCTATAGTATGCTTTACTCCATAAATAACTTTTCTGACGTTTCTACAAAATCCAAATATGTGATGGAGCGGAATCGCACATGAAAACCGTCGACGCTCTCCCTGCAATGTTCCTTTTCGTGTTGCAAACCCTAAATTGAAATTATTATTAACGCTTCCGAGAATATCAAAGGCAGCAGCTGGTCTGTCTCTATATTCAGGGGTATCAGGTTGTACACCTGCAGTACCTGCTGGAGTATTTATTTTAATATACTGAATGTGCTCAGCGTTATCAGTAATATCCTTCGCGAACATCATAGATGGACCAGCCGATCTAGTATAATCATCAGAATATCTCGCTAGCCCTAGTATTGTTGTTGCTACATCAACTTCACGTTCAATAGATTCGATTTCTTTTCCATCAATGAGATATCTTGCGCTTTCAAATAAAGCCATGATGCCATTGTTAACAAAACCAACTCGGATAGTTGGGTCATTTGCATATGGTGTATCATTATACTGTAAAAGTTCACCTTCAACTTCAATAAAGGCTTCAGCGGGTAAAAAGTATTTACTGGTATCATGAACTTGAAGTTCAATTCTTCCACGAAGATCAGGTTGTACTGCGTGATAAGCAAAAAATTGATAATCACGTACAGAAGTATCTTTAAGTACTGGGGCTTCCATGTCAAATGCAACATCAGGGTTTTGTTTGAACATTTTTTATTATATATCCGATGGTCTAAATCAAAAATTCTGAAAGAATTCTGAAGGAATTTTGAATTGAAAACCCCAGGAATTCATTTAGAGAAAATCGATTTTCATGAAATTATGTCGACGGATTAGCCAAAAAACAATACAAAATCAATAAAAAAAACATCGAAAATTCGATGACAATAACATATTTTAGCCTCACATGATAAAAAATCTGATCAAAATCGATTTTCTCTAAATGAATTCCTTGGGTTTTCATCCTCGATTTTCATGAAATTTTGTCGATGAATTGCATAAAAACACTAGAAAAATGAGTAAAAACACTAGAAAAATGAGTAAAAAAAGTAAAAAATCTAACAAAATTAGCAAATTATAAATATTTTATAATATAAAAATAAATATTTAGTTGGGTGTATTTTAATAATGATGATGAAAATATCTGATAATGAAGATAACGTAAGTAGAATCACAAGTGATTCTGATACAAGTGATTCTGACACAAATATTTCTAATGCTAGCATTTCTACAATAACCATAACAACTGAGCATCCTATTCAAATAAATAGAATCACAAGTGATTCTGACACAAATATTTCTAATGCTAGCATTAGAAACACTAGTGTTTCTACAATAACTATCATAATTGGAAATCCTGTTCAAATAAATATTTCTGGAAATACTTGTATTTCTAACGTCGAAATTTCTTAAAGCCACTTCCCGGAAGCCCACTTCCGGCTATCATATTTGCTGTTATGTTATCCTGGGCGTTAGTCATTAACGACTGTAGTTTTTTATCCACGGCGTTATTTATTATTTTACTAACCTGTGTAGGCATTACTGCAGTAGATGGTAGTGAAGTCATTCCAGAAATGCTAGCGTTAGAAACACTAGTGTTTCTGGGGTTTGATTGGAAATTCGAAGAATTTCGTCGAAAATCACTTCGTGATTTCACTAGCGCTGTTAGTTTATCCCGAGCGGCTGAAAATGCCTTACTAGCAAGATCACCAACAGTGTTAATACCCTTATCTCGGATAACATCAATTGCTTTCATTGCTGCCTGTTTTGCAAATGGAGCCACTTTTGGAGCCATTCTTGAAAATAATCCCATTATAGTATTACCGAGACCATCTCCATAGTATACTCGGTATTTTGGTAATCGTGAGTTTACCACGTAGACGTTAGTTGGTTTATCATGGTTGTAGTGTATGATCATTCTTCTATATACAAAAACACTAGTGTTTTTCCAAATGCTTTAGCATTTCCAATTATCTAATCGCTATTATAACCATGAGAATTTTCGGCTAACTCCTCAATGAAATCTCTATATGTTGCAATATCTATGATACCACCTTGAAATAACCTCCTACAGATATCAGCTGCTTCATTGATTATTTCCAGTGAGTTATTCCCGGCTCGTTTTCCTCCTACAAGTACTTCTAATCGTGCTATATCACCGAGAATATTACCAGGGCAAGAAATACTTGTATTTCCACTCGAAGAGTTTTCAACACTAGAATTTCCAACACTAGAGTGAAAATCCATAGGTGAATATCCCTTTCCGGTTTTTTTCTTAGTTTTTGCTTCTCTTTTTCTTTGTTGTTCTTGTTGCTTTTCTTCTTCTTCTTGTTGTTTTTCTTCTTGTTGTTGTAAATCATAATCTTCAATTCCTCTCATAAACATTTTATACTCTAGTTTTTCCTTTTTAAACGATCAATACTTTGATTCACTTTAAACAACCAATCAACCCAGTCAAGTCGTGATATTTTACTCTCTTTATACTCGTCCTTCAAAAAATCTTTTCTTGAATAATAACTTTGAACAGCAAAATTACCAAAGGCGATATAATCTTTGGGTTTTATTAATTGAAATTGTTTTATTTCTATTATACCCATCGGAGTGAATTTGTCTATAAAGGGAACACCACTCTTTGTGGAAACTGCGCCTTCTTGTTCTTCTTCTTCTTCTTCTTCTTCTTCTTGTTCTTGCTGTCGTTGTAGTTCTTCTCGTTCTTCTTGTTCTTGCTGTCGTTGTAGTTCCATCTCCCCTGCGATTTCACCTGGAAGTATTTGTACAGCTTGTTTCGTTTGTTTAGTTCGTTTTGCTATTTTCTCCAACACAGGGAGAAGAGGCTTCTCTGTTCTAGGACCTTCTTTAGGGACATCTCCGTATATCGCCCGTTCAGTTGCTGTTTTCACATCTGTAGTTGCCTTGACAACCGGTTTGAAGAGTTGTTCTGTATCCTCTGTGAAGTCGGTGGCCATTGATTGCCGTTGTTGAAGTTTTTCACGGATTCTATCACGAAGTGGTAATATTTTCTTAAGAGCTTCAAGTCTTTCTTTAGTGTTCCGTGTAGTTAATGATTGTCCTATCATTATTAAAAGAGTATCACTAATTGTCAAATTAAAAAATCCTTTGGATTTTCAAATGCAAAGCATTTCATTGCAAATCATTTCGAAAGAAATCACTAACTAAAAAATGCAAAGCATTTTAATACTTCCTTGTTATTGTACTGAGTCACACATAATTTTACTTCCTCATACCGTATCGGTTATACAAACAAAGGAGGCTCTCTACGCGTGGGCTCATCACCTTCAGAGTTTTCCATTAACATTTTTAATTGTCTCACTTTACAATTAATAAGTCTCTTTTGTTCATATTCTAATCCTAATTGCTTTCGAACACGTTCAACGATGCTACATAATGGTACGAAGACATTAACATCTTCAGTATTGACTAAGCTCTCACGTATAAGCTTTTGGATATTCTTAATTAAAAAATATTTTTTAGATAGGACATATTTTCCGGTCTGTTCTGCAAATTGTATATCCTCGAAATTGGTCATAATTTGATCACAATCCAAACCTGAACATAATTTTATATTTTCATCCTTCAACTTGTTGATTTCAATAATAATCAATTTGAGATTTTCAATATTCATATATATATAAAAATATATTTGTTTAAATACTTTATATTTTAAATACAAAATATGAAAATTCTTTAGAATTAAAAATACAAAGTATTTTAAAATGAATTCTGGATACACTAAGGTGTTGATCATCTTAGTATACCCAGAAGCTTAATGCGATTATAGGTGATTATGATTATATATAATGAATGACGACGGCACATTCACCGTTTTGAACCCCCTTGGTGTTTTATACATCAAGCAGCGCGCTCAACGGTTACAACCGACAAACACATAACAATAGATTATAGGTGAACAATGAATGAATTGATTTCAATGACAATGACGACGGTACAACAATAGATTATAGGTGAACAATGACAATGGTATATACAATGAATTGATTTCAATGACAATGACGACGGTACAACAATAGATTATAGGTGAACAATGAATGAATTGATTTCAATGACAATGGATGACGCGGGCTATTCTACATTCAAGTGTAAACAAAACCGCAAAATCGAAACTTTGGTTTTGAATGTCAATAATAACGTTCATACCACGTGTGACGGTGTGGTTTTGTTTACACTTGAATTTCGGCTAAATGCCCAATTATAATAAGAACGAATTTGTATATATATACACTCATTACGACGAGGTGATATAAAATAGGTGTAGTGATTGTAATTATTTGTTTGTTTATTAGCGATCACTGACAACGTTGAAAACACATATAATACTTGAAACAGACATTTAAAAAAATGTTTAAATACGACGTGTTTATAAAACAGTTCTTGAAATTCGAAGAATTTTAGACTTGAAAAAAGACAAAATTGATTGTGTTTTGTTCAGATTTATTTAATTATAACAGCCAATAAAAAATCGAAGATTTTCCGTGTTTAAGATCCGTAACTCTGTCATTGGTGGAAATCCTATGGATTTCACACGCGTTATACCTAACGGAGTTATCTCCCTACATAAGAAAACTGAATTTTGTTTTTAAAACGCTTTGAAAAAGCGGTCTTATAAATTCCCTCTGCTACTTTTTGTACCGAGGAGGTGTGAATATCGAAATACTTACCAGCTTCTGACATTGATTGAAATACCATCTCCCCCTTGTCAGTATTAAACGATCTTACTGGTCTCTTCCCAATTGATTTACAAGTACCAGTATTTCCAAATGCAGTATTCTCACTTTGTGTAACAGCTCGTAAATTATTCAAAGAATTATGTGTCCTAATACCATCAATATGATCAATAACAAGGCCATCCTTGATTAATCCATTATACACTTCATAAACGAAACGGTGATTGAGATACATTTTCCCTCCAGCTTTAAATATCAAATAACCCATACCATTATCCCGCCCAACAGATTTCTTATTTTTACTGTGTCTGACAATACCATCACGAGAAGCTTCGTAATTTTTAATAACAGGATGTCTTTGAAATTCTTGGCTCATTTATATATAATATATCTATTTGTCTAATTCGTTAATTGGCTGAATTATAACATTGGAAAATCTTTTTATATAATCAGCCGTAGTTTTTATGATTTTGCCATTGACGTCGTCAGGATTTTTGATTCTTCGCTTGTCATAATAACGTTTTAACTCTCTATAACGCTTACCCCCGCAATTAATGCATAACTGCGACTTGCCTCTTACACCTACCCCACAATGCAAGCATGGTAGAGGTCCCTCCGAACCGTTTCTCACACTCTGCATATGATACCCACAGAATTCATTTCTACATGATTTGTTACACGGAGTCTTTGATCCAATCATAAGCCATTTGCAATGATTCATTATATAAAATTTTCTTATTTAAATACTTGTTTTAATTATAATATGAAGGAGTTCAAGAGATTATCGAAAATTAAGCCTTGGAAAAATGTTAGATTTAATCTCGATAGAATCTCTGATATACCTAAAAGTCTAGTAGATGATAAACCACTATTGAGTAAAATCAGCGACTGTTTTAATGAGTTTAAGCGTGATGGAGCATCTCATACGTGGTCGACATTTCGAATTATTGATGAAGATGTCAATATACCCGTAATTGATGCTACTATGAATGATATAAGAGCAGCTGTGATACTTTCACACCTTGGCCAGAAATCCAAAGGATTTCTACGGAGGTATTTTTTTAGAATAAAATTCATTATCGAAGAGGAAGGTGAATGGATTATCAGAGATAAATTTGACCCAATCCTTAAGGATAAAAAAACTGTTATTGTGAGTAGAGATTCCAAACCAGGAATTTTAACTGGAATTGACAAACCATACTATGAGAAATCTTACCCTGTAACAGCAGTTGTGTATGGGTTATATCCAATAAATAATAATCCTAATATTGCAAAACTAGCTCCAATGTTTTCATCATCAGTGGCTTTGCCACTTAATTGTGTAGCAACACGGTTAATAGAACACTTTACAAATGCATCCCGGGGAAACAAATTAACTGATCTACGAAGAAAAAAAATAACCGAATGGGAACTAACAGTGAATCAACATGGAGCAAGGATTTCCGATATAGCTAAATTAGAAGCATTATTAAAATTTCCAATATCGGTAGCGACAATAACCGGAGAAGTATTATACGAACCGAAATATCAATCGCGAGGAGCTCCAATTGAAATTATTGATCATAACAAACACGCGTGGACACCCGCGGTAAATATATTTCCACGAGAAAGAACTGTTCGATATATCCCTAAAGAATTTTCTAGGGATGGTTTCTATGAAGAGAAATTATTTGATGCTATTCACACATTAACCAAAGACGACCCTGTGTCAGTATGGTTACTCAGGAGTAATGAGGATCCGGAAATAGGATTTGATCAGTTTGTAAAACCAAATGGTGAATTATATCGAACTGAAGAATTAGATACTAAAATGAGAAAAATCGCTAATGAGTATTTAGAAGGAAACACTAGTGTTTCTACTGTAGAAAAACTACTTACAGATAGCTTCACAATTCCATCAGTGGTAGCTCACTTCGCACGAGAAAAGAATTCATGGCGTCCAACACGAAGTGATTTTCTGGAGGATGTGAAGTTGAGTTGCGTCGAATTTGGTCATGGAGGATTGTGGAATACGAAATACTCACGTGATGGTATGATTTCAATTGATATATCCGCGTGTTATCCTGGAAGTTTTCTCGGGTATGGAGAATGCTCTAAGTACTTCAAACGATTTGGACACCCCACACATGAAATGACTCGTGTTGCGATTAATGGTCCATTGCCTGATTTTGATTTAACCGGGTTCGCTCGTGTGATATCATTCGAATTAGCTACAGGGTTACATCCGTGTAGTTATCTTTGGCTTGGTAGACATATGTATGAAAAAGCGTGGATGCCAATTGTGCTATTGTGGTATATGATCGATTGTGGTATGCTAATATCGTTAATTGTCAGTGAAGCGATTATTTGTTATAACGCTCAGAAAGATGTTTGGTTACCAAAACCTGATCTAGAAAAAATAATTAACGAACAACGAAAACAATTTCTAGATGGAAATTCGAAGAATTTCAGCGAGGAACAAATCATAGATTGGTCTAAGAAATTATTCGAAGGTAGTAATAGAGAGGCTAAAGATCTCGGACGAAGAATAATCGGTAAATTCACTCAAGGTGGAAGATTTGACAATGCAAAATATTCTTCGAGATTAATCATAGACGATGAAGAATACAATTTCGTAATATCTGATTTAATAAAAAAAGGGAAATTTGTAACCCGTAAGAACGCTTTTCTATCAGGGGAATTAGATGAGGAAGCTTACAAATCTGCGAGCGGAACAAATAATGTTTGGGTAGATGATGTCCTTCGAAATGGTAAGAAATTAGGTACGGTTGTTACCTACTGTGATGGAAAAAGTTGTCAATACACACAATTGAGAAGTTCTATGCTAGCCTATTCTTGTATTAATCTATTCTCGATGATAAATAGATTTCCTAATACCGCGGTTAGAGTAGCTACTGATTCGATGTATATCCATGAGAAATATAAATCAGATGTAGCTAAATTCACAGATCCTAAGGAAGCGTGGGGGAATTGGAGGTTTAAAAAAGAAACACTACATGAGTATTGTAAATCCGCAGACGTTGCTATGGATGATAAATACTTGAAAAGTAACCATAATATCTCAGAGATTCAATCAGAATTTTCTACTGCACCGCCCGTATCCGATCCGATTTGTAGATACAAGACAGTTTATTTAAACGGCTGTGGTGGATCAGGAAAGACAACTCGTGCAATCGAATTATTTCGTAATAGAAACACAAGTGTTTCTAACATGATTGTGTTAACACCAACTCACAGACTCGCCAGAGAGATGATAGCGCGGGGGGTAAAAGCTTGTACTTATCATAGCTTCTTTCGATGGAAAGGCGATACATGGACTCCTGATCGAATGGGCGATAAATTTATTCCTGAAATAATAATCTGGGATGAAATATGCACGGTATCGTTGACAGTATTACAGATATTTCTTGAATGGTTGTTAAACAAAAACACAAAAGTCGTCATGTGCGGGGATCACGGCCAACCGCAGCCATTTGTTGGTGGATCTCCACATGAATGGCTAAAAGGATTTGTAGATTATTATGAAGAGATTAATACCGACCATAGATCACTTGATGAACAATTACGAGAATTCAAAGCGCTAATTAGATTACAACCGGATAAAATCCAATGTGAAATAGCGCGTGAAATAATCTCTGAAACTCCCATGAATGATTTTTGGGAAATGTGGAAGCCAAATGATTTAATAATCGCGAGTAGAAAAATAGTCAGAGACGCACTTCAGATGAAGTTGTTTGCGCTACATAAAGAAAAATTTGCAACACTTCCAGTACCACTCTGTTATAGACCTAAGGATACACGAAAGCAGAATATCGACGTTGACATTCCTGGACAACAACAAAAGCAGAATTTAGTATTAAATGATATTGTGTTGGTTGATATCAGCGTCGTTAAAGATGCATTAGGTGCTGATAAATCCCCATGGACGTTAGGTTATGCAGCAACAATACACTCTTCACAGGGATTGACTATATCCGATACAACTCTTTGGATAGTAGATAATCATATTGAGTGGTCAAATTTAGTTTATCTCGCAGTATCCAGAGTACGGCGAATAAACCAACTTCGAAGAATTGTTGTTGACGATGAAATCATTGGTAACGATATTATCACTGGTGATTTTATCACTGGTGATATAATCAGAAAAAAACTCTCTGGCTATAAACAACAGGATAAAAAAAATAAACGAGAATTTGACATTGATACTGAATTAATAATCACTTTGAAGCAACAACAAAATAATCACTGCGCGAGTTGCAATTGTATAATGCGTTGGCAGTATTCGGATAAAGATCCTCGCCAATTCACCGTAGACAGAAAAGATAACAATCTCGGTCATGTCAGAAACAATGTGATGTTGACCTGTCTTGAGTGTAATAGACGCCGGGGTGACAGCACCCTGGGTGCTAATTAAGACCACGCGGTGGTAATTGAGTATCCTCGGGAATCACTTGTAATTGTTCGCGTGTAAATCTTCGCTGAGGAGCAGTTGAATCCAGTTTATAGACTGGAGGTCTACCAGTTGATCGTGTTATGCCGGATATTTTATGCGTAGTGACACTCCAAATAGGATCAGTAGCTCTTTTTTTACCACCCTCAAGCTCTCCTGGTTCGTATAAGTACCTTACAATGACATTACTACCAAGAATTGGTTCTTTGAAATCTTTTTGTGAAATTCCTTGGATTTCCATTTTGATAGACGCCTTCTTAATAGCGTTGACAGGTTTCATATTAATTGTTCTAGTAATCTCATTATTGATTGCGGTAATCACAGCTGGTAATCTCTTGACCCATTCACGGGATCGTTTATCCTGGATGAATTCTTTTGCGTATTGATATCCGAATAACCGCTCAGCAAGGGTTTTATTAAACCGTTCAACAATTGCCTGATCGCGATGTAGCGCAGTGTGTCCTCGTCTGATGGCGACATTATGATGTTTCATCGTAGATGTAACAACACCTTGAAATTCCTTGCCAGGATCAACTTGTAACAGATTTGGCCAGCGCAGAGGACCTCGTCGATAAATCCTCTCAAATGCAGAAGCTACTTCAGTAGATGATTTTGTCCTTAACGGTTCTGCTTCTTTGTATCGACTTGCAATATCAACTAACGTTAACGCGTATTTGTAACCGTTGTCATGCGGCAGAAATAGTATATCAGCTTGATGAACTTCATTAGGTGTTGTAACATCAAAATGCGAATAGTTAATTTGTTTAGGCGCTGGTAGATAAATTTGCCATATTGCCTGTTTAGATAACCAGTTTGCCGCTGTAGTTTTTTTCACCTTTGATGCGCTAGCGAGTTTATTAATTGCTGCGTAACCTCTCCAGTATCCTCTCGGAGAATAATAAATAGATTCCATATTAAAATGCTAGCATTTTCAATTACCAGCACCTAACATCAATTTACCCTTCATAGCAGATTTTACCAACCACGAAGCCAATTTTTCTTTGAAGGATTTATCAGGAATAGCATTTAACGCATGAATTAATTTTACATCTGCGAGATGTCTGTGTTGAAGATTGCTGCTTTTATAAGCGACATCATGAGCATGACACGCCTTATCAATAGCGTTTATTGGATACTCGCCGGGTCGGGGCTGATTTTGATCATCAAGTCTGATATCTAATCGTGTTCCCGGTCCACAGTAGCTATATCCTGGAAGGTGCTTTTCTCCTGGATACTTTGCCCACGGTGTTCCTGGGAGTTTTGTCAATTTGGCTGCAATATCACCTCCTCGTTTTTTTTTAAAGGTTTCGTGGAAGTAAATCTAAATTTTTTCGTACTACATTGTACGCATTTACCAGAAAGCGCTGATCGATTATTTTTCGTTGTAATCGTCGTCAAGTCATTTGTGCCAGTACGCGTCCTACACTTCACACAATATAGATCCATAATTTATATATAACAGTTATGAATGTAATTGATTATTCAGCTACTCGACGACGGGAACCTATTAAACACCATGCAATGTTACCAAATTCTATTCGCGCGATTATCATCGGACCATCTGGAAGTGGTAAAACACAATTGCTACTTAATTTGATAACGAGATGGATGAAGTGGGATAAATTGTACATGATTGCTCCGAGTGTAGACGATCAACGATGTTATGAAGTATTAAAGGATTTTAATGATGCCGCGCAAGAAATTAACGGCGATGGTGTTATTGAGTTTATAACCGATATCGAAGAGGCACCGAATATTGATGATATTGATGGAAGTATTAACAATTTAGTCGTATATGATGATATTATGTTAGATAATCAAAAGAATCCTGCTAGAATATTTTCCAGAGGCAGACATAAAAACACCGATGTGATATATATCACTCAACGTTACACTCAAATACCAAAAGTGATCAGAGATAACTGCAATATGCTGTGTGTATTTAACGGAGTTGATACTCATACTCTTAGAAATATTTGGCAAACTTGGTGCGGTGGTGATATGGATCATAATCGATTTAGAAATTTCTTTAGCCACGCTCAGACAATCCCACACGGATTTGTGACGATAAATTTATCAGACCCTCGGACAAGATATCGTATCGGACTTGATCAAATATTTAGTTAGCGCATTAGCAGCCGAGGAGGTGAACGTCAACTAAATGGCATCTTTTTTTTTACCAAATGGACCCTTCTCTTGATATTTATTAGAAGGGTTTATTTGACAAATTAAGACTTCCTAGTAAATATTAACTAGAAGGGTTTATTTGACAAATTGAGAACTTCCTAGTAAATATTAACTAGAAGGAAGCATCGTTGACGACTAAAAAAGCTGGTCTGTTCACCTCCTCTGCTGCTTATCGTTATAAATCCGTGTCGGGTAGCTAGCGCACGTGAAAAGAATTATATCCATATCTCTTAAACACCAAGTCTGCTGAATATTTCGTAGAGTATGTGCATCAGCTCCATTAAATACAGTTAAATATTACAGTTCTCTCTGATCACATTCGGAATTTGTGCGTATCTCTGTGTAACATACATAATATCTGTATTGTTATGTCTGCCTCAAGAAAATATCCTTGCTGAGTTTGATTATTGGTTCGAAATTAAATCAGCATATATTACAAGATTAATAATAAATATATTGTTACACGCACAGGGGTATTCACTTGACCGAGCGGTGTCAAAACCCTTGCGCGAGTCACGCTGGAAGTCATAAGTTTTCCCCAAATTTCCAAAGACTTCCATACAACTTGAGTTGTAAAATGGAAAGAAAGACGTGTCTGCTATAACTAATAATCTTTGCTCTAATCAATTGGCGACCCAGAGGAGACAACTTGCCCAAACGTCCATTAACTGCACCTTTGCACGGTTTTTATTCAATATCATCCTTTTTCCGTACCGATAGCTTGTCATGCCATAGAAATTACACCAGTATTCCCTTACTAACTGGGAAATATTTAACTGCGCGACCCTAGGCCAGTCAATCCACGGAATTTCAGGCGTATCACGCTCATATACATACGCCCATTTTTCCACTATGGCCACATAAACGGTACCTACCAAGTTCCAACTTATTGATTCCATTCTATAACTTACTGATTTCCAACCATAAATGCTGCCTTTTCAATCACAATACTTGTATACACCGCTGAATTTTAATATGGACTATCCAGGGACAGTCATTCGACTTGTGCCTAAAATCACTACTAACGAACCCAGCATGGTTCAAATTCACTAACACTCCTCTCTGTGATGTTTGCTCCTACTAAATAGCTAACTATTTCGGGCTAGTACGTCCAAATTTATTACATTATCAAGTTCATCAATATTCGGCGCTTCATCAATATCGGTTAAAAAATTACTAATATCGTCACCTTCTTCATTTAATAATGTTGCGTTCTCATAAAAAAATCTTTAAGAATTTTGTAGCATCTGTGATTATCTACGGATGATGACACTAAATATAATTTATCCCATTTGAGCCATTTCATTATCAAGTTAAGTAATAATTGTGTCTTTCCAATTCCAGACTGACCTATTATTATTAGTATTCTGATAGAACTTGCTAGCGATAGATGTTTGACTGGTTCTTGATTTCGTGCCGCTGAGAAATGATTTATCTCCATATTTTAAATATATATAAATATATATTGTTTACGTCGTCGAGTTAAAACTCCAACCACTTGTTTAGCTGCACTTACAACATAAACTGTAAATTAACATATGGTGGAAAAGTGCAATATGTAACAGATTTTGTTTCTTCATTTTTGTCTAAAATTCAACAGATGGCGGTAATATGTCAAAAGTTCCAAACAAACCTTGGGCTTAATATCCAGGAGACAAAAATCTTCATGGATATAATTATAGTGGTCCTGGAACCCGACTTGATATTCGACCTGACGAGCGCGATCAACCAAAACCTAGAGAAAATCCAGTAAATGCTATTGATCAAGCGTGTCACATTCATGTTGTAGCTTATACCAATAAAGATTTACAACAAAGACATACTGCAAATGTAAAGTTGATTGATTCGTTTAAATCCTTAAAAAAATAGAGCTTTCAGAGAATCATTAGCTAATTTGTTGGTAAGACCTGCGATGAAAGGTAAACTAGCATTAGGGGATGGAAATTAATCAACTGATTATTAAATAATGGAATCGATAAATTACCGCCCAAGAGGACATTGGAGGGATAGAACAGCGATTAGTAAAATCGCTGATGCTGCAAATGTTTCCCGTTCTGTTACTGCAAAATGGTTAGCACGACAGGCAATATGGCAATTTTATCGACCATAACCTAAACAAATTTAGTACGCGTATTTTGATGTTTGCGCTTCATAAAAAGTAAATCAGGCTGAAATTTTAGTTTTATCGTATGATACTATCAAAATTGGTAACGCTATTGTACATATACATATGCTTTGGCTGTCGTTGACATTGCGAGCAGATACCAAAAAAAAGAGCCGTTATTAAATAAAACAGCTACTGAATGTGTATTTGCTTTTAAAAGAATTTATCAACGAGGACGCTTGCGGTCGCCACAAATATTACAAGCTGATCCTGGCAATGAATTTCCTAGTGCATTATGATGGAAACGCATAGCGTCAACATCAGTCCAGGACATACAACAAATCATCGAAGACTTACTAAGCGGATATTTCGATATCAATATGCAACGGAAATAGATATGAGATCTCGTGAATGGGTTGCAAGACTATCAAATATGATAGCTGCATTAAATAATGAGGTTATTCGTGCAACTGCCATGAAACCCATTAATGACATTTCAAAAACACATATATTAATACAACGCCGTGATTTTGTAAAACAACAAGTATTACGTAATGTGATTATGACGTAGTTATATGAACCCCGTGAACTTGAAGGTGGTAAGAAAAAAGCGACTGGTCCTATTTGTATTATTGCTGTAATGTTGTAATAACGACGATAACAGATTTCGTATTTTATTGAATAATTGATTGCTCGGAACACATTTCATAAACGTCCACGCATCTTAGCTCTCCACTATATATATATATATAAAGACCATACGTATCACTAGTTCCATCCCATGGACAATTTTCTCGATAGTTTGTAATATTTAAATTGTTCTCGTTTGTTTTTGGTGGTCCTTTATATTCTGAAGGAACTTCAATCCCTCATAACACTGATCTGATTGGTGAAGAATAAATCTTCTTCTTCTTCTTCTTCTTCTTTCTTCTTCTTCTTCTTCTTCTTCTTCTTCTTCTTCTTCTTCTTCTTCTTTCTTCTTCTTCTTCTTCTTCTTCTTCTTCTTCTTCTTCTTCTTCTTCTTCTCCGCCATATCTCTGCACAATATCTATTGCACATCATCGACGTGGGCTTTTGCATGCTTTGACAGCAAATGCCATTCTTCTCTCTCCTGTGCAGTCCTCAATATAACTTGCTTCTCCACGTCGTATCTAGCCAGTGCAGATTTCATCTATGTCGTTCTCGGACGCCTTACCTTCACCGGCATAATCTAGCGAGTTTATTTATATCGCAGCTAATACTTTTGGTTCGTGGACTGTGATTAGGTTCCTTAATTCTGAGTTGAAATGTATCATTTATTTGTTTAATCTGATAACAACCCGTTGGAAAAGAAACAACCTGCCAAATAGGATTTCCATTTGGTTTGTTTTTATTTGCAAATACCAAAGTATTATTTGCCTGCGATCCATCAAATGATTTTTATCTAATATTCGGCCAACTGTGATCTACTTGTATATGCGCAAGTGCGGTTTCTTTTACTGGTAATTCAGTTGGAAATTTAATTTTAAATTCAGGATTGGTTGACCTTACTGATATCCTCGTTGTGTTTGACGGAGATGTATTAACGACGGGCTGTTGCAGTAGATCTTGCGATGACGACATTATCGGTATTATTATTATTATTATTATTATTATTATTATTATTATTATTATTATTATTTTCAAAATCAGACTTAGTCATTGCCACGTTGTAAATCTTGATCATCTCTGTAAACTCAATATCCGATATTTGTCAATCGCTAATACCTTATAATATCAATGAAGAGTATGATATTGTCGCTGTATGCAACTTTATTATGTACTCATTTAATGTATTGTTGCTGCACGTGGATACTTTGTTTGCAATTATATTAAGAACACCAGGAATTGTTGTTGTAGCTGAAACTAGCGATGGCGTTATTGTTGATAGCAATGCGCTGAGCACGAAACTCTTCTATATCATGTAACAGTGATCGATGTGTTGAAAATATAAAAGTTATAGGCAGCATTTATTGATAATACTGCAGTTACTTATCCATCTCCTGCGGAGTTTCTTACATTACCTTTAGTTTGGTATATACGATCAGGATGGTTAGTAATGTCTTTAGCAAGCATCAATGACGGACACGCTAATTTTGGATTACCATCAGAATATCTTGCTAAGCCTATTATTGTTGTGGAAACGTTGACGTCGTTCTGAATAGTTTCACCATTATTTGTATCAGTCATATTTGTAGCGCTATCAAACAACGCCATAATTTCATTGTTAACAAACCCAATCTTATTATTATTTCCGTAAGCAGTATCATCTCTATTTTTATATTTTCACCTTCAACCTCAAAAAACGCTTCAGCTGGTATAAAATAGCCAATTGTATCCTGAACTTTTAGCTCAATTTTTTCCACGGTGATTTGGTTGTCTTGCATCGTAAGAATAAAACTGATATTCACGTATAGATTCATCTTTGAGAATCGCTGCGTCCATATTGAATGCTGGATCGGATATACGTTTAAACAGTTTATTATAATTGTTACCGTCTAACACGAATACCACTTCCTGCTATTATATTTGAAGTTAGATTTTTCTGTGCTATATCAGACAATTATGTTAGTTTCTGATTTGCAGTTTGATTTATTACTTTACTGACATTTGCGGGCATAACTTCAGTGCTGGGTATTTACTTGTGGCGGTGTCTGAAGTTTTCATCACATTAATCTTGCTAGTCCATCGTTAATTGCCAAACCCGCTTTACCAGGAGCTTTATCACGATCAACGTCAATAGCTTTCGTTCCTAATTATTTTGCACTTGGTAATACTTTTGGGGCTATTTTTCTTAATAACCCCTGAACAGCATCAACGTAGATCGCTTTATATGTAGGTAATGTGAATTTATCGCTCTGACCATGATCGGTCGACGTTGAATATTCTATATAATCATCTTATTTGTTTTTTTATTGACTTAATCACTTTGATAATCATCAGCGATTTTATCAATAGGAGATCAATAGACATTATTGTCCATGACGTATCCTGTACGTAATCGTTGACCAATATCAGCTGTTTCATTAATAATTTCTGGGGATTCTGGGGAATTATTACCGGCTCGTTGTCCTCCAGTCAGATTTTCTAATCTATCCTCGTCAGAAAGAACATTCTTAGGACAAGCAATAAGAACACCTCAAGTTTTTCGTGGTGGTGGATGTGAAGATTCTGTTTTACGTGGAACATAAACTGCTAGTGGGAGAGTTTTCTTTTTTGGTTCTGGTGACATACGTTTTACATTTGTCTTGGTGCGATCGCAATCTGGTTTCTCTTCAGTAGGATTGGCGTGAGGAGGAGGTGTAAAAAAAGGATACTATTGTGGATAACCAGGAGCAAGTGATGAAGATGTTCATCCTGTTGATGTTTTTTTAAGTTGCCGTTTAACAATTTGTTGAATAGATGTTTGTTCAGAAGGAGACTTAGGCCGTTGTCGTCCTGGAGATATTATTGGTTCAGGTATTTCAGGAAGCCTAATTTGCGACGGATCAGGTTTTCTTAATATTTGAGATTCTTTCAGTTCTTTCTTTTGCCGTCTTTTTCACTTTTTCGTTGTTCATATTGTTCCTTTTGTTGTTTTTGTTGCTATTTCTGTTGTTTCAGTTCTCTTTCTCGTTGTTCCTCTTCAATTTTATGCTGTCTTTGTTGTCGTCTTTTTCTCTGTTGCATTGTGGCACTTCCTTCTTTTGTCTTGTCTTTGTTGCTGTTTTCATTGTTTCTGTCCTGCTTTATATCGTTCTTGTTCGTTTTTCTTGTGTTGTGTTTCTGTTTCATATGCATCATACTTTTTGGTTACCGCATAAATAAAACCTAATTATGAGACACTTTTTGTGTCAATTCGAAGTTTTCCAGTTTTTATTTACAAAACACATCAACCCAGTGGTTTACACGGGTAATATATTTTTACGCTTTGGTTTTAACATTTCATTTTTATGTTCATAACTTGTAATGACCAGATATGGAAATTTATTTGGATCAGTTTTATAAATTGCTTTTAGAGCATCTTCAGCAAAGAAGTACGTCACATTTTGATTATTTCCTAACTGTTTTTTGTTACATTGGGCGGTTGAATGCGGTTTAGACATTCGGTCGTGAAGAGCATGTAAAAGTTTTGATGTGTCTTCAGTTATTTCATCTATGTGTTCAAGTTAAGGAAGAAGAGATTTAGTTTTTCAGTAACTGGTTTAATTAATTGCTGTGTACTTTCATTATAATCAACACGAGATTCTTGGCGTTCTTGCGATTTTCGCCTGACAGAATCATGAACAGGAAAACATTTCTTAAATGCTTCTAATCTTTCTCGAGCTCATCTAGCTGTGTAAGATTCATCTACCATTATTTACTTAATTATACTCCAATTATTCAGGATCGGTCTGGTTAAAATAAATATAGCAGCAGAGTGGGTGTGGCATCAGTGAGATGTATGGTCGTAAAAAAAATATCGATTACAAATTTAGAGAAAAAAACGACAAAAATAAAGTAACAAAAACATTTAACCCAATTACAGAAACTCTCGGTAACTTAGAAGCTTTGGTTTGACGTTAATGACCTTGTATTTTTCATTTTAGTAGGAAGTTTTATTTTGTAAGCAAATGACGTTTCAGTAAAAGCTCGGCTAATCCCCATCTGTTGCTCCTGTCGCCATTAGTCGCCCAGTAAAACACGTGGAGGGACCTAGCACACAGTGGTTCCAAATGTGACATGTTCATAAAATGCCTTGATGCTTTCTGGTTGAGCTGGAAATAAATTTAGAGGTCCGTATCTTCTCCTGATAAAATGTATATATGCTGTTATTTTGTTTTACTACCACATTCTAATATGGAATGTGTTTTCGCGGGATGATAAGTTTTGCTAAATACACCTTCATTCTCTGCGAGAATACACAGAGCAGACAATGATATACTGGGAATCAAAATATCGAAAGTATTGGCCTCTTAAGAAAATTATCAATCTATCTGATATTTGAGGAATAGAAGTCTAAATGGAAAACGACGTTCGAATCGCTCTAGATAGATTAAGTAGAATCAACAAGAGAGATGAAATTGTGGATTATTTTGAGTGATAGATGCAGGCAGAATGAGGTTTTCTGAGAGAAAAGACTTTAACATTTGTCATAATGGATAGGCTATAAATTTCATTTCATCCTACGAACATCTTACGATGGCAAATTGAATAATAGTAGGGGTCGCTGTATCTATACGAGATGAATACATAATTCTAACTGAATAGAAATATTTGAATCAGTTAAAGATCCTTGAAGATCAAACCGAGAAAATTTTATTCATGTCTTATTTGCATTCAACAACACTTTAGATTTGGATTAGCAAGGCATCGAATAGCCTTTTGGCATCGAATAGCCTTTCGGCATCGAATAGTCTTTTGGCATCGAATAGCCTTTTGGCGTCATGTCTTTATCATGAGATAAAATATATTCCCAACGACGCCGGTTTATTACTTTTACTTTATTTCATCAATGAAACAGGCTGTTATTTCTGCAAGTTGGCGTTAGAATCAAAGATTAGACTTTAATTTTAGCAATACATTTTCAGGGCGTGTTTGCAAAAAACAAGTAACTCAGAATTTAAATTTTCGGGAAAGAAAACCAATTTTTCTGCTCGGCAGGACAGTTTCAGTCAATGTTTCTTACAAAAATAATTTGAAAGTGATAGATACAAAAAAAAAAAAAACTTATCATATGGACTCTCAAAAATTTTCATCCTACATGTCAGTATACTGCACTCCGTGTTAATAAAATTATTTAAGCCCAATATAGATAAAATTACAATATTGGCTGTAAAACAAATGTGGAGCGATCTTACAGAGTAGACAGATTGAGGGTCATGAAAGTTTTCAAGTTCATCCAGTAATCAATAGTATCTAAAACTGATCTAGAACTAAGAACTAAATATATGTGACATAAAATACACTCGAAACATTCTCCGTAATCCGGCTCACAGTCTGACTTTCGAGTACAATTAAATTAATAATTTGTTAGATATGGACAATACAGTTTTCTCAGCCAAAACTGAGTATAGCCTATGTAAATTTATTTACAAGGATTCTGGAAGAATTCATTGCTTGTACCAGCATTATCTATATTTATAATAAAATGATAAATACAAATTTAACGACGCCATTTCTTTCATTATTCGTTATGAGATTATTTTTGCGCGATATAAAACTAATCAACAAAAAATGATATTTTTTTTTCGTCATCAGCCAAAAAATAGGGCAATAGATGGTATAATTAAAGATTCCCAGACTGCCCAGACAGAATTGTACAGATGTCACCAGGTTCAAAATGAGAAACTGCACTGCAGTCACCCGCTTCATAATGGAAACTGCACTGCTGTCACCCTCTTCATAATGGAAACTGCACTGCAGTCAACCGCTTCATAATGGAAACTGCACTGCAGTCACCCGCTTCATAATGGAAACTGCACTGCTGTCACACGGTTCAAAATAGAAAATTGCACTGCTGACACCCAATGATAAAAAACATTAAACTGTTGTCACGTGGTTTTAATTGGAAATATTCATTGCTGGTATCCGGTTCATAATAGAACATCGCACTTCCGTCGGTTCATAATGTAAAATTGCACTGTTGTCAGTTGGTTCATGATATAAAATTGCACTGTTGTCAGTTGGTTCATGATATAAAAATGCACTGTTGTCAGTTGGTTCATGATATAAAATTGCACTGTTGTCAGTTGGTTCATGATATAAAATTGTACTGTTGTCAGTTGGTTCATGATATAAAATTGCACTGTTGTCAGTTGGTTCATGATATAAAATTGCACTGTTGTTAGTTGGTTCATGATATAAAATTGTACTGTTGTCAGTTGGTTCATGATATAAAATTGCACTGTTGTCAGTTGGTTCATGATATAAAATTGTACTTATGGCACCAAGTTCATAATAGAAAATTGCACTGCTGGCAATTCAACTGTTGTCACGTGATTTTAATGGAAAATTGCATTGTTGGCACCCGATTCGTAATTGAAAATTAAACTGTTGTCACGTGGTTTTAATGGAAAATTGCATTGTTGGCACCCAGTTCATACATAGAACATTGCACTGCTGGCACCCGGTTCATAATTGACAATTCAACTGTTGTCACGTGATTTAAATGGAAAATTGCATTGCTGACATACGGTTGATAATAGAAAATTGTACTGCCAACCGGTTCGTAATCCTGACTTTAGAGAAAGTATAAAGAATTATGTGCTTAAGACTGGGCAAAATATGTTGTTGTTGAAGAATTAAACGCAATTTGACAGCACACGATGGGCTTATACATGACGGCCAGTATTACTGGTGGAGGAAGAACAAGGGGAAAAACCCGGAAAGAACCACCGACCCACGAGAAGCTACTAGCAAGCTTTCTCACATAACTAAATTAGCCGAATATGAGACTCGAACCCACGCAGATAGAAGTGAGATGGCAATGATCCGTAACGGAGAGCGCTTAAGACCACTCGGCCACTCGGGGCTCCTGGCAAAGTATGTGGAATGTTAGTTAGAGGAAAATGCTTTAAAGAATCGATCTTATAATTTTAAGATGACATCCCTGACAGAGAAAAGGTCTGATATTAAGACTAGTTCAATGGCAATGATCCGTAACGGAGAGCGCTTAAGACCACTCGGCCACTCGGGGCTCCTGGCAAAGTATGTGGAATGTTAGTTAGAGGAAAATGCTTTAAAGAATCGATCTTATAATTTTAAGATGACATCCCTGACAGAGAAAAGGTCTGATATTAAGACTAGTATCATTTTCATTCCTATGGCTATAATGAAGCATGACCTTAATTAATGATAGGAAATAATAAGGCAAATTATATTCCACGTTGAGTTTTTAGCACTCACCAAAGTGGAAGAGAATGTTTTAAAAAAGAGAGATTCATCTTCCATTTGGAAAACAATTACAATAAATAATTGTTTTTTAAATTTATTTTTACGGTACAATTGCTTGCGTTACGCTCTTTTGGTTCATGATGAAATAATGTACTCTCCTCTCTCTCTCTCTCTCTCTCTCTCTCTCTCTCTCTCTCTCTCTCTCTCTCTCTCTCTCTCCAAGTATATAAAAACCAAACCATACTTCATGTGTCGGTACCTCAATGAATGGGCATTACATGAATAATAAATAACATCAATTTCTGAAGGAGTTAGTTTTATTATCTTGTCATCAGTGTCACATTTATCTTGATCTGTCCAATTAAAAACTAAAAAACAATCAGTCTTTGCCACACAGTATGGGAATTTCGAAAACGAGATATTGTAACCTTTGACATTTAGCATTTAATACATCGTTGAAACAAAATGTTACATGCTTCGCATCAAAATACCAGAGGTAAACAAAGTAATGTAAAAATTGTAAGTTTAACGCTTGACATAAATTGCACTGTGTCAATTTGGTTACGAGGAAATGACATGGTATTTATTTTAATGTAAATGTTTGTATGCCAATCTTCTTTTATGGGGCAGGAATGTTAAGAAAACAAACGTTTACAATGAACACTTCAATTCATGTTTGAGATTAAATGCAATAGATCTCTTCTAAAACACTCTCCTAGTTGTTTTAAACTTACATGTTTTCAGAAACATCTCCGTTGTGTTCATCAGGTGGAAACGAATCTATCTTGTAATCTGAGAATCCATAGAACAAAGAACATAAACTTGTCTGCAGGCGCGTTACGCTAAGGCCGCCCAGGATCTATTTTATACAATTTGACTCAACTTATAAGTAATTAAAGTCAGTATGTACGGTCCCAGACACACATAGTGACAATGCTGTTTTGCCCCGTGCCATCTAACAATAGACGAAACTTTAGAAGATTCAGAATAATTAGACGAAGAAGAAGGAATTCCAAACGTGGAGGATACTAACAGAGCTTCAATTGCATGTATGGACAAAGTCATGTATTCTATTTATTAACGCCATGTGCTGGAAATTGTTCACTTTTAAGCAGAATGTGCACTTTATTTGACAGGAAGTTGACATATATCGTTGTATCAATACATAGGAAATAAAGTTTGCGTAGAAACGAAACATTCTCTTGCATGCCTGTAATGGCCTGTAATAGCCGGTGAATTGTATTATACAGCATTCCTTGGTTGGGTAATGAAAACAAGTGCGTTGATACATGGGCCTTAAAAGAGAGAATTAGGGAAATTACACAACATTGTAACCATTATCTTTCAGACCGTGATGTCAAATGAAAATCAACCGTATTACCATGACAACAGAACAAAGTAACACCATTCGCATTGTAAACATTATCACATAATCTATAAGAAATATTTTTTCATGCAAAGATTATATGTTTCAAAGTTTTGTGAAATACAAAATGCCTCGTTCCGTTGTGAACTTTAAATTGAAAAATGCACAAAGTAAACTGCTCATCCAGGGCTGTTTGTTTGTATAATGATAAATCTTGTTTGTATAATGATAAATCTTGTTTGTATAATGATAAATCTTGTATGCTGAAATGCGCAAATCAGATCTGTTCTGTACTGGTTTTAACAGATGCGCTTTACATATCACACTGGTTTGTGAGAAAAGACTGGAGAAAAAAATCAGGGATCGCAACAATTCATGAAAGCAACCGAGAAATTAAAATAATTGTTGAGTGCAAATACAATCATCATAACCGCTTAATGTCACAATAACCTGTAATCAGGTGAAGCCAAAAGATTGTATTTCATTATAATGTCACAATAACCTGTAATCAGGTAAAGCCAACAGATTGTATTTCATTATAATGTCACAATAACCTGTAATCAGGTGAAGACAAAAGATTGTATTTTCGAGAACACAAAGCAATGGTCACCTTCTGAAATATTGTATTTCTATAAACAGATATATCAACGAAGTGTTTCTTTTCGGTATACAATAATAAAGCGATCTGTCTCGAAATGACTTGTATTAATTTTTGTCTTAAATACTAATGTATTTATATATAATAATATTTATTACATAGTAATATTAATAGTAATACATAATAATAATATATATTACATAGTAATTATTATAATTACATAATATTTATTACATAGTAATTATTATAATTACATTATATTTATTAAATAGTAATTATTATAATTACATAATATTTATTACATAGTAATTACTATAATTACATTATATTTATTACATAGTAATTATTCGGAATTCTGATTGGCTGAACTAGTCATGTTCATTCAAACTAATGGCTACGGTGAAAAAGAAATTGCTCAATCTGGTTTTAATATTTCTAAAAACAGAAGAAAACAATTTACAATATGGTCAATCATAACTTCCTAATTAGTAGGAAGACTATTTAGTTATAACTTGCCCTCTATAGATTCATTGTTAAGTCTCATTCTGCATCGAATAATTTGTACCTGCGGACAAATTGTATGTGGGTGTGTCACATATGACAAGCTGACATGTCAAAAGAAAAAAAAAGGAAATTCACTGAATGAGTATCATATTATGTGTTTATAATGGGGCATAGGAAGAAATAGGATAATAGCTCACGATGCATTGTATTAGGCAGACGTCATTTGCGAAAACGATGTGCTCACTAATAACAAAAATATATTAGCTTACGATACACTTTCAGTCCAGTTTTATTTCTCTGTCGGGAACAACATAATGAGCAAGAATAATGTGTATATTTACTTTCATAATAACTTTAATGTCTATACAGCGTTTCTGTCAGAGGTCATCAACAATTTTATATGGCATCTGTCAATGACGTGAAGGATTATATATGTCATATTGCTTCTGTCGATGAGGTCAAGGGTCCTATAGAATGCCTTATGGCATCTGTCAAAGTGATCAAGGGTCCTATAGAATGCCTTATGGCATCTGTCAAAGTGATCAATGGTCCTATAGAATGCCTTATGGCATCTATCAAAGTGGTCAAGGGTCCTATAGAATGCCTTATGGCAGCTGTCAAAGTGGTCAAGGGTCCTATAGAATGCCTTATGATATCTATCAAAGCGGTCAAGGGTCCTATAGGGTCCTATCAAAGCGGTCAAGGGTCCTATAGAATGCTTTATGGCATCTATCAAAGCGGTCAAGGGTTCTATAGAATTCCTTATGGCATCTATCAAAGCGGTCAAGGGTAAACTGTAATGACTTGTGACGGGTAAACCGCAACGAGTCAAATAAGCTGCTAATAAAATTAATATACGTTTAATTGGAAGTATATTAAGAAAACGAGGGATTTTAAAGACGGAAAGAAGGGATAATTTCAAATTTTGCATCTGCTATGCCATGAAATGTTTTTATTTAGGTCAACAATTTTTCTTAGACAACAGCTGGACTAATTAAAACGTATGCATTTGATTCCTAATGCCAAATCGATGCTTTGTGATATATTTATTCCAAATGTAGCCATAAGAAGTCATAAATCAGCATTACAGTAAAGAAGATTATTAAATATATTACACATCCTTGCATGTTAACAGCTTATATGATGATATAGGTAACGTCCGAATGTGTATGTGTGCATTTGGTCGCAATCAGTAAGCCTCGTGGCTAATTAACAATGATGTACCAAATTTTATATTGAAAACTCACTTTATTTCACTCTAAAATACAAATTAATATTATATTAATCGTGGTAAGATAGTACATTACCTTTTTTGTTCGTCGTTACAATCAACTATCAACTACTGTTATATCATCATCATCATCATCATCATCATCATAATAATCATCACCATAAATCAAAATCATCAACATCATTATCACCACAATAGCATACATAATAGAAAGATGAATGAAGTGAAGAATGGCTATGACGTCCCTTACATGTAAGTTACTTTACTGAGCGCAGTATTAAAGATATTTTGGTGTCAATATGATAAAACATTATAGTAATAATAACTAGGTGTACAAAATTACATAATAAATGGCATTTTCATTTCCGTTTGAAACAAAATATAACAGCATCTCTGGGATGAGGGGGCAGTGAAATAATTCGACTGTCTCACATCAGGGTTGTGCAGCTGAAATCAGTAAAATAAACAGACACGTTTAAAAATGTGGTGCCGATACATTATACAAGAAAGTATACGTCACTTTCCCAACAAAAAAAAACAAAAATGTTCAGATCCAAAAGCTATTTCAACTCCATGGCATCCTTTGGTTGTTGCATGGGTGCTGGACACAGTTACTCTGAGTTTATGGATCAACGATCTAGCAGCGGCGACATCTGTGAACTTTAATGACGCGAGAAACTAAGCAATCGATTATCCTGATGTAAACAACTGCTGTTGACTATTCCAGGGAGCAGCTATATTGAGACTGCAGGGTCTTGATTTTGTGGAGCCGAAGATTTTGGTTTCCATTGAGAACGAAGTTCTTAAATAAAATCCCCTGAGTGATAACATGTCTAAACTCTCATAGTATTGAACAGTTCATGAAATACCATGATTGATAACATGTCTAACGTTTCATCATGTCGAACATTAATTAATCCCCTGAGTAATAACATGTCTAAAATCTCGTCATGTTAAACATTGATTCAATATGTCGTAAATTACGAAGAAAATCTCCTTCAGAATATAGTAATGACTAGAACTACGATAATATATGATTGCTAATATTGGAAAGTTTTAAATATTGTAGTATGTCCTTTTGGTTTCCTTGAACAAGTCAATACATTTAATACCAATGGATATACAAACTAATGTTTTATATAACATTATCTAACTACAAATGCAGCACACCAGACACCTGCATGTATATCAGCGAGGTAACAGGTAAATATCGAGGACGAAAAATATCTAAACAATTCTGCTCCTGCGACTGAAGCCTACTGTAACATCCGGACGCAATTAAAGTACTCTCTGACTGATACCAATGCTGGCTTGATAAAGTATGCAGATGTAGTACTCTGCCACAATCGACCATTTTGAGATGGTTTCATAGTTTCAAAGACGATTGGATATCAATGAAAGATGATCCACATTCTGGAAGACTGATATCTTCGATGGGTCAGTCGGAAGTGGCTATTTTAAAGACTGGTAAATGAATAGAAAAGTATATTTCTGCTATCGTGGGCACTAATTCGTCAGCTTATTGCAGTATAATGAGGAATCATTTCAAGCTCAGAAAGGTTAATGCAGGATGGGTACCACATTTGTTTACTGCTTGTGTGTGTGTGTGTGTGTAATTTCGATTGTTAACGTAGCTTTAACACTTTTTCAGTCATATCGCTACGATGTATGCAATGTGGCAGTTTATAGTGATGTCTAGCACTGGGACATCATGCCGCAGACATTTAGCATGATGTCCCACCCAGTCACATTATCCTGACACCAAGCCGACTAGTCCTAACACTAACTTCTTAATGTTTAGCGCCAAGCGAAATAGCTATTAGTACCATTTTAGTAAGTCTTTGGTATGACTCGGCCGAGGGAATTGCAGCGGTTTTACTGCTTGTCAAAACAGACTCGGGTTAAAATTACCCATCAACTACTCGCCAAATATAAGCAGAAAAGTTTAAACAAACACAGATAATACAACATGCTGTTTTGAATTCAAAACATAAAGATAAAGTGTGGATCGGAGAAAACAAGGAGAGACCAAACATTGCTCGACAAAGTTTGACCATCAAGATTGTTATGCACACTGCTTTCCGACGCAAATTGTTTAGTATCGATGTCTCTTTGCATGACTCGTCAGGTGTAGCTGGACATTTGCATGCCTCCAGAATTTTACTCAAAATTGGGGAACACTAAAGATACACCGTTTGTGCACCGGTACCTGAGGTAAATCTACTCAGTGACAAAGCACGCTGTGTATCTAATGGCCATTGTTACAAACGTCTTAAAGGAGCACATAACTCGAATGTTGCCCCACCGTCCAAACAACTCTGATTTAGCTCCAGGTGATTTTGGCTCAATCCCTGTATCAGAAATCTTCTGAGGGGCAGACTATTTGACAGTCGTCAGGAGTTCCGAACTGCCGTTTTTTTTCCAGTGTATGAACACTACCAAAAGGGGAATGCAAACTGGTATTTAATAACTGGATAATTAGACTGAGAAAGTGTACGAGTTTGACGGCAATTACTTTGAGGGGAAGTACTAACGTACTGTCAACTAATGAACAACTTTACAATACAGCCCACTACTATTTGGGACTTTATACACACAAATAAGTATACGTGATTGTGTGTGACCTAGGATTCGTGTCGTGTACCAGTGAGTGTGGTTATCATGAGTGAGTGATGATCGATCACGGCGCATGATTCTCGTGATTCACGGGTATTAAAATAACAAAAAGCTCATGGTATTCCTACTCTTCTTCTTGAGGCGAACAACTCAAGCAGTACGAGTCACGAAGATAACAGTATTTGATATTCAGGCAAGTGAAAGGCCAGGGATTGAATAGAACTTGAAAAACTTTTAGTCTGGTAAGGTATCAGTTGTCATAAAAATATAAATGCACGTGTGTGGATTGTGCTTTCTGTATTGTATATGTCTTGTATTATATGTATACGCTTCGTATGGTTTTAGGTTTATTTCGGACTATTTTATGTCACATAAATCCCACATTCGACAAGCGAGTGTTACTATTTCAATCCTAAATAAGACAGAGCTCTCTCTCTCTCTCTCTCTCTCTCTCTCTCTCTCTCTCTCTCTCTCTCTATATATATATATATATATATATATATATATATATATATATATATATGGATGGATCGATAGATAAGACATTAATACAATCTTTAATGTTGTCACTAAGGATTAATTGTTTCAACATATTTAAAATAGATTCTTCTTCTTCCACAGATTTTAAGGAAGATTCTATATTTTTAAATCAAAGTTACTGTACTTTGCTTCGTGTTGAAGTATGTGGTAGACATTCTCTTCAGAAAAGTATATAGTAGTAAATCATCCATTGTTGACTTCCATGTTTAAGTTATATGCCACGCTGAGAATGTAGCTATACAATTCCTGATAGTCCCAACGATGAAGAATTGATTTCCATTGTCGATAGAACATGGTAAATGAGCTTAAACCAAGAACAGAATCCATGGGATTCATGAGCTAGCCAATAATCTGACTATTGCCCTGAAGGGAATGTAGATTAATGCTGCATATCGCCTCTTTAGGATAATGTCTACTAGAGACTTTCATAAGACGAGAGTGCTGTACCAGTGTAAACATGCTTCAAGACATAATGAGAATCGAAAGATCCACGTACAAAATTAGTTGTTGAATATCATTGAAGATAGTAAAAGGTCATTATTATTTAAATCATAGTTCGAAGTATTTAATAGAGAAACATAAATTTGTAGCGCAGATAAGTTTGTATTAATCATTTTTAAATTGTAATAATTACTTTTAGAAACATCCTGACAACTCGACGAAAATTCTTTAAAAATGTTATTTCTAAAATGCTTACAAAATTTATATTATTTAAAAACTATGAAAACCTCTACTTTCTATTTTTCTTTTATATTTGTTTCTCCGTCCACTTGTTTGCAATTTACCTTTACAGTTGTATGTGCTGTTTTGACATTTTACTTGAAAACGAAACTTCCTGTGGCTCTAGTAAAGATCTAAACATATTTTTAACATTAAAATGTGAGTACAAAGAGATTACACAAAACTAAACGATTTGTCTTTATTTCTAATTTTGAATTAGTTTTTCTTTTGTGAAAATATTTGTTAACGAAAAGGTTCTAAATATATTAGCGCGGTTTTAATGTCAATACATTGTTCCCGTCCAGGTAAGTAAGATTGTAGCATTGTTTAAATTAGTTATAAAATAATCGAGTCGATTCAAAAACTCCTCTCCGAAATGCAACAATCAGAAAATATGCTGGAATTTAACTTTCAGCTCAATGCATTCTAATCACTAGGAATCGACTAAGCAGGATTTTAAAACAACTATGAAAGTGTACTGTTGAGGAAAAATGACATCTATGGAAGAATCAAGTCTTCTTAGCGTGTGAACTTCAAACAATATACAGAGTAAAGGTACGGACATTTTCAAATGCAATCCAAGAGTTAGTTCAATCCATGAATATGTTGAGACGTCAGGGTTAACGTCAATGTGAATCTTTCGTAATACATTTCTTTACTTTTTTCTATGAGCAGACACTTTTTTTTTATGTTGAAATATCTAACAGAAGAATTTCTAAAGATTTACAATAAAAGAGATATCAATGGGCCTGGTGGTTTTAATGCGTTAAAAGCTACGTTTTGCTCTGTTAAGAATAATATGTCAATTAGTCTGTTCCATGTATTGTGTAGTTGTCTCTTAGAGCTGGTTTGCTAGATATACACAACGACACACATTTATTTCTTTCGCGTGGTCCATACAAAGAAATATATCACTAGGTTTGCAAGTTGGTATTTAGCAGCAGAGGGGGTGAATCAGACAACATTTTTAAACAAGTTTTCAATGAAATCAGGCTTCTACGGCCAAGGTGTGGTGAATCGGATAGCGTTTTTAAACAAGTTTTCATGGATTAGGATCAAATCAGTCCCAAAAAAAATCAATGAAAAATCAATGATCAGGCAAAAAATAATAATGAAATCAATGAAATCAAAAAAATGACTAAGCCTCCATTCGTCTTCAACCGAATATTTGATCCAATCCGATACGATATCGTGTTCGAGGGTCATGTAAATTTATTGTTACAAATCCGTGTGGGGCAGACTGAGCATGACTAAAGAAATTTCGAAATTGATTGAAGTCCATATCAGAACACCATGTCTGCCAAATATTTCGTAGCGTATGTGTATCAACGCCGTTGAATACAGCAAGAATATTACAGTTATCTCTGATCACTTTTGGAATCTGAGTGTATCGTTGAGTGACATATATCACATCCGTGTTTTTGTGCCTGCCTCGGGAAAATATTCTAGCTGGTTTTTTTTGTTTTTCTAACATGACATCGTCGTATACAACTAAATTGTTGATACTTCCATCGAGGTCTTCTACTGATGGTGCCTCGTCAATATCGGTTATAAATTCAATAACATCCTCGCCGGCAATCTCTGAAGCGTTTTCATTAAAATCTTTTAGCACTTCATAGCATCGTTGGTCATCTACGCTAGGGGCAATTAAATACAACTTATCCCACTTCATCCATCTCATTATTAAATTGAGCAACAATTGCGTCTTGCCGGATCCAGATGGTCCGATTATAATTGCGCGGATAGAGTTTGGTAGCGCTGCATGATGTTTAACTGGTTCTCTTGTTTTAGTCGCTGAAAAATCAATTATATTCATATCTCTATACATAAATTATGGATCTATATTGTGTGAAGTGTAAGGCGCGTACTGGCACAGATGACTTGACGACGATTACAACAAAAAATAACCGATCAGCGCTTTCTGGTAAATGCGTACAATGTAGTACAAAGAAATTTAGATTTGTTTCTAAACCCAAGGAACCTTTAAAAAAAAACGAGGAGGTGATATCGCTGCCAAATTAGCGAAATTCCCTGGAACCCCATGGGCAAAATACCCTGGAGAAAAACACCTTCCAGGATATAGCTACTGTGGCCCCGGAACACGATTAGATATCAGACTCAATAATCATAATCAACCCAACCCCGGTGAAGAACCAATAAACGCTATTGATAAGGCCTGTCACCTTCATGATGTTGCTTATAAAAGCAGTAATCTGCAACACAGGCATCTAGCAGATGTGAAATTAATTCATGCGTTGAATGCCTTTCCTGATAAATCCTTCAAAGAAAAATTGACTTCCTTTTTGATCAAATCGGCAATGAAAAGTAAATTGATGTTAGGTGCTGGTAATTAAAAACAACATGGAATCTATTTATTATTCCCCAAGAGGATACTGGAGGGGTAAATCAGCAATCCATAAACTCGCTAGCGCTGCAAAAGTGAAAAAAAACCACTGCGGCTCATTGGTTATCCAAACAGGCACTATGGCAAATTTATCTACCACCGCCTAAACAAATTAATGTCTCGCATTTTGATGTAACCAGACCCAATGAAGTTCATCAGGCTGATCTATTATTTTTGCCACATGACCACGGTTACAAGTACGCATTAACCGTAGTTGATATTGCAAGTCGATACAAAGAAGCAGAACCGTTAAAAACAAAATCGGCTACTGAAGTAGCTTCTGCATTTGAAAAGATTTATCGAAGGGGCCCTCTGCACTGGCCAAATCTATTACAAATTGATCCTGGCAAGGAATTTCAGGGTGCTGTTTTAACAACGATGAAAAATCATAATGTCACTATCAGACGGGGGCATACTGCACTGCATCGTGATCAGGCAATTGTAGAACGGTTTAATAAAACCCTTGCTGAGCGGTTATTTGGATATCAATACGCAAAAGAATTCATCCAAAAAAAAAGATCCCGTGAATGGGTTAAAAGGTTACCAGTTGTGATTACTGCACTGAATAACGAGATTACTAGAACAATCAACATGAAACCTATCAATGCGATTAAAAAGAAGTCAATACCTGAAAAACCACAAAAAGATTTCAAAGAACCAATTCTTGGTAGTAATGTCATTGTGAGGTATTTATATGAACCAGGAGAGCTTGAGGGTGGCAGAAAAAGAGCTACTGATCCTATTTGGAGTGTTACTGCACACAAGATATCTAGTGTAACACGATCTACGGGTAGACCTCCAGTCTATAAACTGGATTCAACTGCCCCTCAGCGGGTTTTTACTAGACAACAATTACAAGTGATTCCTGACGATACTCAATTGCCACCCCATGGTCTTAACTAGCGCCGTTGCGTCTATTGCACTCAAGACAAGTCAACATCACATTATTTCTGACATGACCGAGACTATTATTTTTTCTGTTAACGGTAAATTGGCGAGGATCCTTATCCGAATACTGCCAACGCATTATACAATTGCAACTTGCGCAGTGATTATTCTGTTGTTTCTTCAAAGTGATTATTAATTCAGCATCAATATCAAATTCTCGTTGTTTTTTTTTTTGTCTTGTTGTTTGTAACCGGAGAGTTTTTTATCAATCATTTTAACATCAATATCATCCATTGTGGTGTCATTATCATCCAGGACAATTCTTTGAAGTTGATCTATTCTTCGTACTCTAGACACTGCGAGATAGACTAAATTCGACCATTCTATGCGATTATCTACCATCCAAACAATTGTATCTGATATAGTCAATCCCTGTGAAGAGTGTATTGTTGCTGCGTATCCTAGCGTCCATGGGGATTTATTAGCACGCAATGCATCTTCAACGACATTGATATCAACCAGCACAATATCATTTAATATGAGAATTTGTTTTTCACTTTGTCCTGGAATATCAACTTCAATGTTCTGTTTTCGTGTATTCGATGGCCTATAACAAAGAGGCACTGGAAGTGTTGCAAATTTTTGTTTATGCAATTCAAATAACTTCATCTGAAGTGTATCCCTGACTATTTTTCTACTTGCAATGATCAAATCGTTTGGTCTCCACATTTCCCAGAAATCATTCATTGGAGTTTCCGTAATTATTTCACGGGCTATTTAACACTGGATTCTATCCGGTTGTAATCTAATTAGTTTCTTAAATTCTTTTAATGTTTCATCAAGTGATCTATGATCGGTATCAATTTCTTCATAATAGTCTACAAAACCCTTTAGCCATTCATGTGGGGATACACCGACAAATGGTGGTGGTTGGCCGTGATCACCGCACATGACGATTTTTGTATTTTTCAATAACAACCACTCAAGAAATATTTTTAATACATCTTCTGACACTGTGACTATTTCATCCCAAATGATAATTTCAGGAATAAATTTCTCTCCCATTCGCTCAGGAGTCCATTTATCTCCCTTCCATCGAAAGAAACTATGATAAGTGCAAGCATTTACCATTCGTTGTTTCATCTCTCTGGCGAGTCTGTGAGTTGGTGTTAGCACAATCATTTTTGTGAAATCCGTAGGATTTTTCACACGAAATAACTCAATTGCCCGAGTTGTTTTTCCTGACCCACCACAGCCGTTTAAATAAACTGTTTTATACCGGCATATCGGATCAGAACACGGTGGTGCATTAGAAAATTCTGATTGAATCTCTTTGAGATTCCGATAATTATTTTCAATGGTAACATCTGCTGATTGAATATAATCATGAATCATTTCTTTCTTAATTCTCCATGACCCCCAATTCTCGTTGCCAGTAGCCTTAAAATCAGCCATTTTGCTATTTATGTAAAATGAGTCAGTGGCAACTCTAACTGCGGTGTTAGGAAATCTATTGATCATTGAAAATAAATTAATAGAAGCATAACCAAGGATAGAAGCTCTCAAATGTGTGTACTGCGGATTGTATCCATCATTGTAAGTAACAATTGTACCCAATTTGGTTCCATCGGACATAAATGCTTCCTTACGATTGACATATAGGCCTTTATTCGTTAAATCCGCGATTACAAAATCGTATTCAGCATTGTCTATAATCAATCGTGAAGAATATCTCGTATTGTCGTATTTGCCACCTTGGATAAATTTACCGATTATTCTTCGTCCAAGATTTTTTGCTTCATTGTTTCTGATTTCAAATAACTGTTTGGACCAATCCATGATTTGTTGTTCATTAAAATCAGGAAACAGTTTTCGCTCTTCGCTAATTATTTTTTCTAGATCAGGTTGGGGTAACCAGACTGATTTCTGTGCTCGATAGGATATAATTGCTTCACTGACAATTAATGATTTTAACATCTTACAATCATGCATATACCGTAATAACACTATTGGCATCCAGTGTTTTTCAGACATGTGTTTACCAATCCAAAGATAACTACACGCATGAAGTCCTTCAGCCATTTCAAATGATACCACACAAGCGAATCCGGTTAAATCAAAATCAGGCAGTGGTCCATTAATAGCAACACGGATCATTTCGTGTGTGGGGTGTCCAAATCGTTTGAAATATTTCTCGCATTCTCCATACCCGAGAAAACTTCCTGGATAACACGCAATCATATCAACTGAAACAACGGTATCAGGGTCGTATTTTGTATTCCATAATCCTCCATGGCCGTATTCAAGACAAGACAATTTGACATCTGATAAAAACTCACTTCGTGTTGGTTTCCACGCGTTTTTCTTTCTAGCAAAATGTGCTGCAATTGATGGTACTGTAAAACAGTTTGCTAATAATTGATCGTTGTCTTCCCCGTCCCCAGAAAACTCACTAGCTAGTTGTTTCATTTGATTATGCAGTTCTTCAGTACGGTACAATTCTCCGTTGGGCCTTACAAACTGATCAAATCTACATTCTTCGTCTGAAGTACTATGAAATAGCTACATTGACACAGGATCGTTTTTACTCAAATGGTAAATAGCATCAAATAATTTCTGCTCTGAAAAAAACTCTTCGGTTTGGGATAGATATTTTACGGTTCTATCCCGTGGGAATATTGTTACTGCAGATGACCACGCGTGTTCGTTATGATCAATAATTTCAATTGGGGTTCCCTGTGATTTATATTTCGGTTCGTATAATACTTCTCCGATGATTGTCCTTACTGATATTGGAAATCTTAATGATTTTTCTAATTTAGTTATATCCTGAATTGTTGCCCCATGCTCTTTTACCGTTAATCCCCACTCGGTTATTTTTTTTCGTCTTAGATCAGTTAGTTTATTCCCCCGGGACGCATTTGTGAAGTGTTCCATTATTCGTTCTGCTACACAATTGAGCCCTGTTGAATATTTCATGGGTGCTAGTTTTGCGATATCTGGTTTTTCATTGAGCGGATAGATCCCGTAAACAACTGCTGTGACAGGATAAGATCTTTCGTAGTATGGTTTGTCAATTCCGGTCAAAATTCCTGGTTTTGAATCCTGATTCACGGTGATATTTTTTTTGCCCTTGAGAATGGGTTCAAATTTATCCTTAATAATCCATTTTCCATCCTCACGGATAAGGAATTTTATTCGGAAAAAATGACTTTTTTCCCCAAGACGTGAAATTATCACTGCTGCTTTTTCATCATTCATGGTAGCGTCAACAACACCATCAATTCGAAATGTTGACCAACAATAAGATGCTCCATCACGCTTGAATTCATTAAAACAGTCTCTGATGGCTTTATCAAGAATTTTATTCTTGGGTGTATTAGAAATTATATCAAGATTGAATTGAGCATCTTTCCATGGTAATTTCTTGTTACGCTTTTTAGGTCTATCGCGATTAAATCTAGGATTAATTTTCAATAATCTCTTAAACTCCTTCATGTTTCTGTCTACTACACGTTTTTTGGGTCTATCGCGATTAAATCTAGGATTAATTTTCAATAATCTCTTAAACTCTTTCATGTTTCCGTCTCTTGGACGTTTGTTACGTTTTTTGGGTTTATCGATATTAAATTTAGGATTAATTTTCAATAATCTCTTAAACTCCTTCATGTTTCCGTCTCTTGGACGTTTGTTTCCGTCTCTTGGACGTTTGGGTCTATCGAGATTAATTTTCAATAATCTCTTAAACTCCCTCATGTTTCCGTCTATTGGACGTTTTTTGGGTTTATCGATATTAAATTTAGGATTAATTTTCAATAATCTCTTAAACTCTCTATCAGTATTGAATTTAGCATTTTTCGAAGTCAATCTCTTGAACTCCCTCATGCTATACTAAAAACAAGTGTCTAAATGAAAGATTTATGTATAATGAATCACTGCAATGGGTCAGTCATTGAATTAGACAAATAGTATAGTATACGATGACCCAAGAATTCAGACAGCACCCTGTGATTACAAATTATGAAGCATCCAGTGATGGTGTTGCAAGACACTGTATACTGAAGAACCCAGTTGGTGCTGACAATGGTATGGGGTATTTGGTGTTTAATGTTGGAAAGAAGATATATCGCAATCATCGTTTCGTATTTGAATGTTTTAATGGATTGATCAAAGATGGTTTTGTTATTGATCACAAGGATTCTAATCCGAAAAACAATTCTTTATCAAATCTGCAAGCTATCACACAAAGTGAGAATACCAAACGAGGAAAGACTGGGAAATACTCGAAAAAAGCGAAACCAGTAAAATCTTTGAATACAACAACTAACGAAGAGAAAATATTTAAATCAATATATGAAGCCGGTAAATTTTTCGATATTTGTAGAGCCTCGGTACAAAAAGTTGCATCGGGAATAACCAAGACGGCTATTTCAAAAAAAGAGCGGACAAAAAGTTCAATTTAGTTATGTCTAATACTTCATATTTTTCAATTAGAGATATGTCATGTTATAGAATAATGAATTCTGAAAACTTGAATAGCATCATAGTTGAAATAGCAAAATTGAAAAATCAGGATATCAAACTATCAGATGGGTTAAATCCTGATCAAATTGTGTCTGATTTTCAGGATATAGAATACGGAGTAAACAACAATAAATATATGCTACCAAAGAAATATGCACTCATCAAAAGAATTCAGAATTCTATTAGAGACTCTCTTTCATTTTCCAGTGACATCAGTGTGTTCGTTCCGTTGTATACTATCGTAGAAGGGATACGAAAAGAATTAGGTAACGAATACGAATTGAAAAAAGAAGTCAACTCTAAAATTAGAAATCTACGAGCATTAATTCAAGAAAATTGATTGCCCGACCCTTATCATTTTTTGATTGTGACCGTAAAATCTCAATGGGATTTTCATATTTTTTTAGCACTTTTTGATTGAAATTATCAAAATCAGTGAATAAAAACTATTTCACACTGAATAAAAAAATCACTGAATAATATTCTAACAGCTTTTTTCTACGGAAAATCCCATGCAAAATCGACTACTTGACCCTACGTGGTTTTTTGATAAAAATCGATGAAAAATGACCAAAAGTCGCTGAAAACAGGCAAAAATTGATGAAAAATGATGAAAATCAATCCTAACAGCTTTTCTCTACGAAAAATCCCATGCAAAATTGACTACTTGACCGTAAAATCTCTTTGACATTTTCAACTGAAAACCACCAAAATGGCACCAAAACTGTCAAAAAATCAGTGAAAAACCCCCAAAATGGCACCAAAACTGTCAAAAAATCAGTGAAATCAGTGAATAAAAAATAAAAATATTTCACAGCAATAGAAAATAATATTTCATACTGAATAAAAAATTGGTGGACGATCAATGGAAAAGTGTGGAAAGTCACAGTATTATTTATTTTATATACAATTATGTGACTTTCCACAACCTTGATAGGATGAAATAACACTTCCATGACCGTATCAAAAATCATCTGACATGTCAAAAAATCGAATGTTGAAAGTGTCAGTATTATTTATTTTATATACAATATTGACACTTTCAACATCATTGATAGAAGGTGTCTCACGATAAAATAACGCTTCCATGATCGTGTTAAAAATCATCCGACATGTCAAAAAAGTGGGAAAAAGTGTTTTACAATTGAAAAATTGTTTCTGATCTCAAATAATGGTCAATGAAGCATTAACTACCCGATTGGCTCGTGAACGATTAGATGCAATTAAGAGATTTGTACCAATTCGTGACTCTGTCAGGAATAAACTGCAACAACGACAGAGTTTACAAACTGATTTTGCTGCGGGGTCTGAAGAGTTGTTTAAACCAGTAACCACAGCAACGTACGGGATAGAGCGTGCTATACTGGGAGATGATCCTGACGGTAAAAGAAAAGAAGAGGGTCTTATTTCTGTACTTGAAAAACTAGCAGCGAAAACTGAACAAACTGAACAAACTGAAAAAACTGAACCACCTACTAATCCGAAAAAACGACTGTTTCTCTGTTGAATAAATTTACTGATAATGCTAAAACATTAATAAAACAATTTAATTTATTCAAACCAAAGGATTATCAAGCTTTTGGTGATTTTGCTGCTCAAAGCTATAATTCAAAAAAAGATTTTTATAAGGACGAGTATAAGGATGATAGAATATCAAGTAATGATTGGTCCGATAATTTGTATAAACTAAATAAAGGGATTGGTCGTTTGAATAAGGATGAGATGGGGTACAAGGAATTTCAAAAGGGAATTAGTAATTATAAAAGAGAACAAATAGAAGAGCGACAACGAGAAATAGAAGAACGACAAGAACGAAAACGTCAAACACCAACACGGAGACAGACACGAAGACAAAAAAAACAAGAAGAACCTGGTGATGATGATTATTTACAACAAACGGATTTAGAAAAACTAGATGAAGCAGCTGGTTATAGCGGAAGTGGATTAGGGACATGTCCTGGTAGTGTTATCAATGATATATCACGATTAGATGTTTTAATCGGAGGATTCCGAGCTGGAAATAATTCACCGGAAATAATTAATGAAGCAGCTGATATCTGTAGACGGTTATTTGCCGGCGGTATCATGGATATCAAAAAATATATCGAGATTTCATTGACGAGTTAGCAAATGGGAATCACAGTGACTGAATAACAATTGACAAATTGTTTTACAATTGAAAAATTGTTTCTGATTTCAAATAATGATCATACATTACAAGCATGATAAACCAATCCCCGTCTATGTAGTTAATTCACGGTTTCCAGTTTATAAAGCATACTATGGAGATGGTTTAGGCAATACCATTTTAGGATTCTTTTCAAGAATGGCCCCAAAAGTGATGCCGTTAGCTAAACAATTATCAATGAAAGCCATTGATGTTATTCGTGATAAGGGTATTGGTGCTGTTGGAGATCTTGCCGGAAAGGCATTTTCAACTGCGAAGAATAAAATAACATCATTAGTGAGGCGAAAAAAGAAACCGTTACCGTCTACAGCAGAAATGCCTGCAAGTGTTAGTAAAATAATAAATAACGCAGTAGATGAAAAATTAGCGTCGATGGCTTTAACCCCCGACCCAAATATGATAGCGGGAAGTGGCTTTAAAAAACTACGTCGATGAAAATCGCGATTTAGACTCTGATAAATAGAATAAAATGTTCAAAAAGTCACCTGATCCAGCATTTGATATAGACGCCCCAGTCCCCAAGAATGATTCTGTACGCGATTATCAATATTACGCCTATCATGCCATAGAATCAAATAGTCGAGCAAGAATTGATCTTCAAGTCCATGATACCAGTAAATACTTTTTGCCCTGTGAAGCGTTTATCGAAATCGAAGGAGAAATTGTAACAGCTGCTGAGACTCCTACTGTACCAGCACCGTATCCAGCTGGTACTCAAGTCGGTTTTGTCAATAATGGTATTATGGCGTTATTTGAGAGTGCAAAATATCTCATTGATGGAAAAGAAATTGAGTCCATAGATCGTGATGTTGATGTGTCTACAACAATCATAGGGCTAGCAAGATATTCCGATGATTATACAAGATCAGCAGGACCTTCTATGATGTTTGCAAAAGATGTTAAAAATACCGCTGGAGGAAATCAATTTATTATAAGACGACCAAAAAAACGTGATAATAGTGATGCTGAGGTCGAAGATATGATTATAAACAACGATGCTAATTTCAATCTAGGAGCTGCAACACGTATTTTAATGTTGGAAGGGCAGCGTAAATCATTTTCATGCGCGATTCCACTGCATCACATATTTGGATTATGTAGAAACGTCAGAAAAGTTATCTACGGGGCGAAGCATACAGTATCACTTGTACGAAAGAGTGATGATAATGACGCAATTCGGAGGATTCCAGCAGACAATGCAAATCCCAATGATGATGCCGGTTAAGTCAAATTAACAAAAATATCATTGTGGATGCCAGTGTAGTGTTGACTCCAGCAATCACCGCAGAAGAACGATTACTATCATTTATGGACCAAGGAGGAAAGTCGTTGTTGAGTTGGTTATCAGTGAGTACAGATGTTAAACAATCAAATATCAACGGGTTATTCACGAGGAATCTAGCATCAAAACAAGGTGTTGCTGCGCCACGTCATATATTTATTGCGTTACAGGATAACACACGAGTTGGCAATCAACTCTCCAGCCATATGATATTTGATCAGTTAGGTGTGAAAGACGTCTCACTGAGAATAAACGGCCAGCAGAAACCATCTGAAGATATACAACTTAATTACACAGAAAATCATATTGCACGAGTTTATCATAGATTGTTGTCATTTATGGCACGTGATCAAAATGTGGATACCGGTCTACAAATATCACATAATGATTTTAAAAATCTGTATCCAATCTATTACTTTTCATTGGAACATCTTGATTTAACAAGACAATCTGTTGTTGATATACATTTTAGAGCTAATGTGACTCGTGGTGCTATTGCTAATTATAGAGCGGTTGCTGTCATTCTCAGTGATACATCAATGCTACTTGAAGGTGTTGGAGGAAGAATGAGAGTGGTAGATGCCCCAGTAGAAAATCTTTGATTGATTTTCTCGATTTTTCATTGAAATGGTAAACAATTTAGAATCAATCTATTATGTATAATGTCATATAGTGTTATTAGTGTTGCGTTAACTCCTGGTCAAATCAAAAAATTGCAATCAGAATCGGCTAAAAAATGCGGAACTACAATCACGTTGAAACCTAATCAAATGACTGGTGGTGCAAATAAATTATCGCTGACAACTCGTCAAGTAAAACATTTCAATGATGCACTTGTAGCAAAAAAAGGGGTTCAGATTACTCTTTCTGCGGCTGCTATCAAAAAAATGATTAAAACAGGCGGTATATTTCCATTGTTAGCTGCAATACCAGCATTGATTGCAGCAGCAGCCCCAGCAGTGGCTAAATCAGCTGCGTTAGGAGCCGTTGGTACTGCAGCAGGAATCGCGTTGAAAAAGGCAACTGGACAAGGATATAAAAAAAAGGGAAAGGGTCTAAGACTACCAGGAACCCCGTATTCATGGTACAGCGGGAGATCCGTTCACGGATCAGGCCTGAGAATCCCAGGAACGGTTTATTAATTGAGGAATCTTTGATGGTTCCCATGTCCAATTTTGATTTAATGGATGCTGCTAAAAAAACTAGCGATTAAAAATTTCAGAGGTGTTTTTATGAAAGATCAATTACCACATCAACCAAACAAAACTGAAACAGGTATCATTAATCTCGATAACAGCACAGGACCGGGAACTCACTGGGTTGCATACGCTATTGATCCACGGGCAATCGTCTATTTTGATTCATATGGATTAGCCCCGCCAAAAGAGTTTATGCGTTATATAAAAAAAATTTCAATGAAGACTTGGTATTCTACGCTACCAACACAACAAATCAATGACCCACCAATATGCGGCAGCGAAGTATTAAATGTCCTTGATGCTATTTCAGCATTTAGAAAACCACCACACATTGTCGTAAATGAATACACTAGTAATCGCTTTTTAGAGAGAGGTGTATAAAATATCATGATTGATATTTGGGGAAGACCTCTGAAACCCAAACCCGATGACACTGCAACCGGTGATATAAAAAAAAAATTAAAGATAAAATCGCTGAGACGTTAAATTTAACAAGTGTTGACCCGAATGAAATAGTTGTATTTCAGGACAAACAGGGTAAATTGAAAACCAGTGATGTGTCGTTGGATAATATTTTAGTTAAACAACGACACGAAATCGAGAATACTATCGCGTTATTTTCGGATCAGGGTAAACTCAAACCGGGTATACTTTTTTCAACGATTACATACAGATTTAAAACTCTCAACGATGAGTTGAAAAATTCTGTGTTGGAACTAGCAACACTTCAATCTAAAACCGAAGAACACATAAAACAGTTTACCTCATTTCGTAGAAATATCATTGATAAATTTATTGGAACTACATTCGATAAAATTGAACTAAAACTCCCTGATATTAAAAAATCCATCGATGAGACGAAAATCTTCACCGAGGCCATCAAAAATGATTTTTCGAGGATGATAACAGTTATTGAAAAAACAAAAATTCCTCATGAGAAAACCAACAATGTAGCATACACAATCCAACACGGATCATTTGAGTGGACACCTACAAACAACAAATTAGATATCACTGCAACCGTTAAGGGTATTTATCGATTAACAATAGTGAGAACGACTCAATTTAATATTTCATCGTCGAGTTCATCCGGGGTCAATAATACGATTTCAACTATCATCGACAAGGATACAATTGAACAGTTCACGTTAATAGCTACTGATAAAAATTCGGTTAGGGTTTCAACAACATGGTATGTGGAATTCGTAGCAGATTTAAGTTGAAAATTGAAATCGCAATTGAAAACGCTAGCGTTTTTAAAATAAAAAATGATTTCATCATCGCAATATCGTTATGATCAGGTCAGACAATTTCAAACTAGACTCAAAACCCTGTCTGAGGAGTATGCAATGAAAATTAAAAAATATCGCAGGAGAATTACCGCAATTGATGTTACTGTGTACGCTGTGAGTGGTGTAATCACCGGAGCTGGTATTATACTGTCTTCAGTGACAATGATGGCCCCGATAGCTGTTCCAATTTGCATTTCTGCGGCAACAACAATCGCGGGAATAATTTCAATAATCACAAAACAAATATCATCATGCAGCCAACGAAAACTACAAGACTACATAATTCAATTTCATGTTGTGTCCACTGCATGCTCGCAATTATCCTCATTGATATCGTCATCTCTCGATGATACAATTATATCAGAGAGTGAGTTTTCAGCGATGGTAGATATATATGATTCTGCGATGTCAAAATTAGAAATACAACAACATGAGTACAATAACAATGACAACACCGATGGAATTGGAGAACACAAACCCGAAAACCAGAATGATCTCAATAACCTCAACGGTATCAGATAGTGAGTTCTCAGTGATGGTACGTGTCTATGATTCCGCAATATCAAAATTAGAAATACATCATGAGTATAATAACAATGACAACACAGATGGAATTACTTCAACAAATAGTGGAGAACACAAACCCAGTACAAACCAGCATGATCTCAATAACATCAACGAATCCAGAATTCAGTGTGAATTTCCCCTCTCCGGTCCCAGTGAAGGAGATAGCGCTAGCAAAATTGCGAGTATACCATAGTTGGCCAAATATCAGATCAAAATCATTTGGTGGTCAACAACCGAATAATTCACTGGTATTTGCAAATAAGAATAAACCCGATGGAACTCCAGACTAGAACGTTGTTTCCATACCAACCGGATCATACCAAATCGAACAAATCAATAATGAATTCGCGCGTAGAATAAAATCGATTACTGGAAAAGAGTCAAAAATAGCTATAACGGTTCATGAGCCAACACTATCATCTGCCATTGAAATAAGCACAGAAGGATATGTCGTAGATATATATCAAAGCTCAATAAGGACCATACTAGGATGGCCTGAAATCCCACCCCGGGAAAAAAACCGTTAAATTACCAGAACCACAAAAAACCGATTATATCACCGACAGGATAAAATCTGATAATCCAGTAAAAAGCTATAGCGATTATGACAAATTGTATTTTTTTATTGAATTGGTAGATCCTCCCACTAAGAAGATCTACCACTATCTTCGACCGGATGACATCACTGTAAATTTCGGAGCGATGAATAGCGATATTTCGTTGTTGTTTATATCCCTTAGATCCGGCACTCTCACCCGAGATAAATTTATCAGCGTTGTAGAAACATGTAACAAAATCATCAATGACATGGAAACATTTAATGCGCAAATCATTCAAGAGGTATTAGGTGACAGTAATCCTAAAACAAGAGATTTATTTGCAACAGACTATAAGATCCGCATAGAAGATATTCCAACATTCAAACTACCAGGATATAACGTACCACAACTAACAAAACATCTCAGTGACACCATCGATGAAGGTTTCAAAAAAATCCATGACAAATGGAAAAAAGCAACATCACAACCACAAACAACTATCCTGACACACAATAATGACCCAGATGATGGCGGCAGGCATATTGCTCCGTTCAATGTGAATATTTCATCGGTGATAGCAATCAATTTAGTATGTGACGTTATCGAAGGAAGCTATCAAATTAATCTCGAACGATCAAATCAAGCTCAGCAGGGATATATTTTGTATTCATTTGCACCAACAGCTCCTCCAGGGTTTCTAATTATTGAAGATCCAACTAATCCAGTCTATATGCGGTGTCATAATAATTCATTAACCAGAATTAATTTCAAACTCACAGATCAGTCCAATAATCTAATTGATTTACAAGGTGAAGTTTTACAAATTAGTCTGTTTGTAAAGTCGTAGTGATTTTCGTCCTATGACCCTAAGACCGGATTGGATCAAATATTCGGTTGAAAAGTTTTTACTCATTCAGGATTTCATAAGTTTTTGCCTGATTTCATTGATTTTTTTTTTTTTGACTGATTTCATTGATTTCATTGAATTTTTGATTTGATCCTAATCCATGAAAACTTGTTTAAAAACGCTATCCGATTCACCACACCTTGGCCGTAGAAGCCTGATTTCATTGAAAACTTGTTTAAAAATGTTGTCTGATTCACCCCGTCTGCTGCTTATTTAGAATCCACGACCCGTCTTACTTAAACCAACAATACTGATATTCATGAACGTGAACAGATGGAAGTAAAAGCTTTTAAATCTGATCTTGTGAAATAATGTAAGATTGAAACTGCGCAAGAAAACAGAAAACATTATTTCCTGTGGGACATATTTAGTTTTGTTATTAGAAATGTACCATGTGCTTTTTATAGACTGAAAATAATTATGAATACTTCCATAACTACGTTATCGTATTACTTCTCTCGATTTTTATTCTGAAAGTTATTTCACTGCACATCTGTGTAATTAAAATCCGTTTAGTCTAAGGTGGAACTAATTATGACATTCGGATTGCCTCTTCAAGTAAATGTGATGAGGCATCTTGCCAAGTTCATCTAGTAAGATACAAGTAAACCCGAACTCTTATGCAGACACAAAGATAAAAGTAAGAAGTATATACGTCAGCCCGAGCTTTTAACTTGTTATCTTTAGCAGATGCATAGTAAATATTTCCAGGGTCATTAACTATCTAAAACTATCTTTCACGAGGATTCAAAAGCATTACGTTAGTTGAAAATCAACATTAATATTAAGCTTTTAAATGTCATTATTATTATTTTATTATTATTAGTTTAATTATTATAATTAATAATTTTTATTATTGTTACTTTTATTCTTATTCTTGTTTTCTGTTGTTTTTATTCGTTTAGACTATAATTTTGTGAAAGTTAAATGGACAAATTATCCCCAAATTTATTTTTGAAGTGTCCGAAAAAATGTGATGAGGCAATCTATTGACTGAAATATGAAATCATGATTCTAAATCAAAGAGCCATGCACTAAAAATCACAAGAACATGTTGCACGGTTTCTTCAGATGTTTACTCTCATTTACTTAGATGGGTACCAAATTATAGCAGTGATGAATTATACCCACAATTGTATATCATATTATTACCGAATCTTAGCACAATGACTGAATGAGTCCTTAATAAACAAGGACTGAAAAGTACATGTCGGTATAGCAATATATCACTCGCCACTCGTGATAATACATGTTACCATTTCACAGGAGAAATAGTTCCCACTTAGAAAATGTAGATTTTCTTAATATTATATATTTTCCTTAATCAATTTGCATGAAAGTTCTACATTCCATTGCGAGGAAGAGTTGCAATGTTACATCGATATAAAGATGTTCCCAAATTTTACTACGATTTTGGGAATGTAACTTCCATATATCATACACTAAATTGTGCATTTTGTCAAAAAATGATTATAATATTTTTAACACTATTCTTGCGCGGATTGATACTGTTGGGTGGGATAATTCATAAACGCTATTGTGGCTGTATCTGTGAGAATTAAGAACGTAACCTCTTTTAAGCAATATATTTTAAAAGTTTACGTATAAAGATTTTCCTTCAGTTTGTTTATTTCTAAAATAAAACGTGAATTTTCAGCTGGCCTCTGCATGCTTGCAGTCCATACCTTTAGCTGATGATGTATCCAAATTTTCGATTGTCATTTAATTTCCGTTTCCAACCAACTCTAATCAACGCCTGATTTATCCATTTTTTTTTTTATAAACGCGACTGTAATGGGATTTAATATTGATTCATTTGTCAAAAAATCGCGTTTTACTATAGTCACTTTTTATGTACCGTTTTATTGTACTGATTTATAGGTATACAGTATTGTAACTACACATATGATCAAGTCACTATCATTACCATGAATGTAGTGAACATTTGGATGTTTGGAGTTCGTTTCTAAACATTCCCATACGGCATTGCACTGACCCCATAAATGTACAATTGAAGGTCTACAGTTGAGATTATAAAATGTGTACAAATTGTTGTGTGGGGACTGGGTGGAGCCGAGGTGTTGAGATTATAAAATGTGTACAAATTGTTGTGTAGGACCTGAGTGGAGCCGAGATGTTGAAATTGGCGATATCATTTTTTAAATACTTTAATACGTTTTTAAATAAAATATACAATACGGTGAATAGTTCTATAACGTTATTATATGGATCATAGTTATGTGCTGTTTTAAAGTAAAACGTTTATATTAATCTGATCGATTAATTTTAAACGTGTGCTAGCCAGGACTCGAAAAATTAAACGCATCTTTACTGATTTTGCTTGAAATGATATATACAATCCTCTACATACGCATTATTTTCTCATGACATTGTTAGTTCTTCAATAGTAAAAGTGGTTTTAGTTTAAGACAGGATCGTTTATATTTAAATTTAGCTGCATGACCTTTGAAATAAAGTTTGCAATGCATATGGATCTACATGTAAAATTACTTCAGTTCCTGGTCTGTGAGACCATAATTACGAGATGACTGATCTCCATACACAACATACCAATTATCTAATGTGTGAAAAATAGCACTGCCTGTGACTGACTGTTTTCAAGAAATGATTAATTTTCCATAAGAAATTGATTTTGTATAATGTCGCATAGCGGTATTGATTTGTTTTCTTGATAACCACATTACATTTCCGCTTCCCGCAACAACAACAAATCAAGTATTGCAATATACTCAAAACTACATCCAATGCTTGAAACCAGTAAATGCATGCACACGAGTCTGTGCTACAAACACTATAAATATTTGTAAACTCTTCACTTTTATTACTAAATGCAAGTCTTGCAGGGCCGACTAGTCTTAACACTAGCCTCTTAATACTGAGCGCCTAACGAGGCAGCTGTTAGTTCATGTTTGTAATTCTTTGATACGACTCTGCATGGGATCGAACTCACGACCTCAGGCATCCGAAGCGGACGCTCTAACCACTTAGCCACCGGAGCGGTGTGACAATAAAAAGACTACACATGTTGAGACAATCATGTGTTTGGAGGGAGAATGTTACCCAAAAATCTTATTTACATTTCCATAGTTGATAAAACTTGTTTCGTCTCTGAAAAAATTTAATTTTATCAAACATCCATGAAAGCACAAGTAATGAAATTTGTGTTAGGACTGAAGTTAAATGTTTATATTACTGGAGGATAGTTTCCGTTGTGAAACATTCGTCGGAAGTTAGTCTTAATGTGTACATATGAAAAAAGTAAATCACCGGCAGGCATGTATTTAAATCCATAAGCTCTCAAGAAATATATTTTCCTATAATTTGACTTCAGTCAATATAACCATGGTAACCAATATAGATTCAATCATATCTCTTTAAGAGTTAGTCTGTTTAAAATGTGGACGTAATTGCACATGCACTTCTATATACAAACATATATATACATATGCTACTATTCGATGCGTCAAGTCGTCAAATGATTTGGTTTTTCAATATAGAAAATATTAGCATACCTGATAGTTTTATGTGGATGACTTTTGTTTTGCTGATATTCACTTGCGGTTATTATGCATAATCTAAGTACACAGCTAACAAAAAAACTGTTATACATAATCTAAGTACACAGCTAACAAAAAAACTGTTATACATAATCTAAGTACACAGCTAACAAAAAAACTTTTATACATAATCTAAGTACACAGCTAACAAAAAAGACTGATCAGTTGTGCTCAAATTATCTGTCTCGTAAAGTTCAGGACTTGAATTAATCAAGCGGAGCCAGCAGTTTTTTTTAGATGCACATCGGAAGTAATGCCAAGTTGTATACTCTTTGACACATATTACACCTTCAAGACTTTGTTTAAGTAATATAAGATAATAAGATAGTCTTTTTAAATAATAAGTATAAGCAGTGAGGAAACCCAAGGATTTTTGTTTCTTTAAAATACTAACGCTGTGCAAACTATGAGAAGGGTCGCCTAAGTTCCTTCGTTAGGTTCACATAAGTCGCTTCATTGCTGAAAATATACCTTCATGTTATGTGTGAATGCCTACTTCAGGAGAGCTTTCCTCCGCACACATTTATTTTCTTCTAATATCTTCAAAAAAGTTAGTTTTCTTTTTGCTAACGTATTTTCATATCCCTTCTATTTAAATTTTCTTTATTTCTACACCATTTCCTGATTATCATGATGTGGTTCAGTTTTAAATGGAATATACGTTTACACTATGCAACAGTCTAAATCAAAATGTTCTTGTGCATTGCGGCTGTAACAATATATCAATTAGATCCTATAAATAGCTTAGTCTTAGTTAGTTGTTTTCCATAATTTGAACTGTAAGGTGACATCAATAAATATTCCAAGATGTTGGAGGTATACGAGATTGTAATACACGAGGCTGTGAATGTTCTCTTTTCTCTGGGGGGGGGGGGAGACATAATTTCACATCTTGCAGCAATACGATGCTTCTTATCAAAAGAAAATATTTCCCTGCAATGTCGGAATTATTTTATGCACTCTTTGCTGTTTAAATCTTTCAAACAGGAAACAATTTTTCTAAGACGCCGTTAAATTAAGGGACAGCATTTGGTGTTCAGAAAAAACTGAAATCTTTGCTTAATAGAGAAGTTTTAAACTTTGCGTACTTTCAGTAAAACAACTAAATCGTTCTGTGAAAAACAATGTACATAAAAACAATGTACATAAAAACAATGTACATAAAACCAAATGTACGATGAATACAATTATTAGATTTGATATAAATTGACTGATGCGCCTTTTAAATTGAATTCGAAAGAAACATTATATAATGAGTTTGATTAGCTTGGTTTACAATTATTATTACTAGAAACAATAATGTAAGCAACGAACATATCATTCGTCTGGTAAATGATTATAACAAACTAAATGACCACAACAATTACTATTAAAGCGATCACCTGCTTTTACAGGGTGGAAACATTTTTCTTTTCTGAACTCACCTGTGTTGTTTGCTTGTAACACATAGTACCCCACGTCAAGCATAGTACTGCAAATTAAGTACTACGTAAGGTGTAAACGACCATGAGTGACACAACTCATTAAAAAAATTAGTACAAATCCAAATTAAATCCAGCGCTGAAAATGTTCATATGCTTGTAATAGCCGTGTGATAGTCACATGACAAGGCTTTTATTGATCACAATAATATAATCCAAGAATATATCCTTATTTGAAATTTCACAAAAGATTCCAGTCTCTATTTACAAGAATGTTATCTTTATAAGCACTTACAATTTCTAGTGAATACATAATTTGAATTAAAAGAAATTCCAGAGCAAATGAAATACTGGACACAGTAATGATTCTGCTTCAAATTTCTCGAGCACGAATGAATGCTTTCTATAAAAACGAGATTGTGTAGTCCCCTGTTTAAGCTTGGGTCACAATTTACATTTCCTAAAAGATAAAGTATTACCAAATGAAAACTTTCACTCGACAAGGCCCCAAATGTTAACAAGATGAAACAAGAAGTTACTAAACTTATACTAGAGAATGTGGAATAAACCGCGTAGGCCAGGTATATTTATATGGCACTTACCCTAGAATCAGAACCAAATAAATGTTTACTTTATTTAATAATGATCCTAATATAAAACCCAGTCTCATAGAGAAGATATTGGCTATGTATTGTTACATAATTAAACAGTGGAATGATGGAAAACAGACTTGATTTTAAACACGGTAAAATCAAAAATACACTTGTCTGTAGCAAATAATGAAGTTAAGGATATAACAAAAACCTAACAAACAATGCAAATTTGGTATTCATAACACCTCACATGTCAAAACAGTTAATTCCTTTTATTCATTGCTATACTATATAAACATTTGTAAATATAAATGCAGTGTGTATCACTATACTAACTGAACTAATCATTATATTGTAATCCATTTTTTAAAAAGAAAAATACATTGAAAAAATTTCATTTCTACGGGTGTTTATTTCACCAGCGAAGAATGTTACTTTCATTCAGCAGAGAGCAATGATAAAAGCTAAGCTGAAAACAAAATGAGCTCAGCAGCTTGGCTTTGCTCAGGACATAAAAGAGCACGTGTGATTCGGAAAGGTCAACTGCAATTAAAAAAAAGTAATTATTTCATTAAAATGCAACTATTTCCAAACATGCAACATAACTTATTTTCATTGGTTTGTTTGGTCCACGTCACTGGCTAACATGCGTATGATGGTCCAGGTGAATCTGAACTAATAACTAATGTACGGGAATTGACTAAACATTTAGAAAATAGATAAAAATATACAAGTACTTATTAGTACGGTCAAACTTCATAATACTGTTCGATATTTAATGAAGAGTACCAGAATGTTCAACAATCATAACACTTATAGGAGATACACGTGTCAGGTGTTATATTGAATTAAACATACAATCAGCAAATCATATTATTTAGTCTTTCATGAGAGTATAAAGATGTTCAGAAAATAAGTGTAGGTGAAAGAGGAGGTGGAGGTGAGTAGGTCGCTTTAATGACATATGTATCGATGTGTTGAGTTTTCTTTGGAAATTTGTACCCAAAAGTATGCAAAATATTTCTAAATAATTATAATCAAAACATTTATAATTTGTTTTCGGAGGGGTGGGATTAAATAATAAAGAATTACAAATATATTTATTTAATATGCAACTAACTGCAGAGAACGTACTGTAAAGGTAAACGGATATTTCTGAATCGAAAGGTTTTATCAAAACTCCGGAGAAAAATCAAATATACCCAAGCTTATAAGTTTCTTTGTATGACCCCAGAGCATACTTTTAGTTTTGCAACAAATGATGATCGTGCATTTGCTCATCACAAAAGTATGTCTTATGCACATAAACGGAAAAACAGGAAGTAAATGCCTTTAATCGCGTGATACACCAAATATGTCTTTTATCACAAGTTTGGAGCTTGCCAAGCTAGTAATAACCTGCATGTCATGAACTTCCACATTCCGATAAAGCTTAGAAATTCATATCGTTGTACGTTGCACTTGATGACCTGTGCATAACACAACAAGAAATGTGTTGTTTCTAATGTGCATTTATGTCCTGATATTTCCTATTAGAAATATATGCCAATAATGTTTACAATATCACCTTAAACAGTTCTGAATTTGTTTTGTTTTCAAACAGTACGAACTGACTGACTCATCTGACTGTTCCTTCCACGCATAAAATCAGTACGACGTATAAATAATAGAGCTATCAGGGATTGTACTTTGCTCTACGGTTTCCTCGGCAGGGCCTTAAACGAACAGATTCCTCTTTTGGATTCCAAGTTTTGAGTAATCAGTACACGTATCAGCTCTAAATGGTCCCTTACTATGCCATAAAAATAATGTTCAACACATAATCAATATACAATTACATGATATATTTGGTTGAAATAAAACATCCCTCCAATACACTGATGACACAGAAATAAACTAGGATGGACCTTTAGGCGCCACAACTCCACTGTTGATATGAAATGATGAAAATTACACTTAGGTTTTGATCAGTATATTGCAGAAGGCAAACTTTGGTTGAAATCAAGCAGTCTTAATAACGTAATGCTGCAACAAGCCCAGTTAGATGAATGGATATTCCGGAATATAGTTCTAACAAAGAGACATAGTTAAAATCAAGCTCATTCAAAGGGTAATCAGTGTCAAGCAATGTGCCAAATCAGATTTTAATCAAGTAATGACAAAGCTTTACTGTAGAAAACACGTCTAGAGCAACCAGCGGACATAACTGAAGTTAACAAGTCCTATTGGCGTATTGGCTACTGAAACTGAATTAAGGTAAGCTATACAGTGTAATTCAGTCACATCATTGAACAATAATGCAAACAATCGTGGTGGTTATTGGAGCTGAAATAAAGTGAGAATCGTTTAACTTTATATGTTATAATGTTGTTGAAAAAATATAAACGAAATCCCCGTGCAAAATATTAATGTTATTCGTCTGAATAAACAGGTGGAAACTGAGACACTACCTTTTACTTGATGGCCTGTGTAAAAACAGACAAAATATTTTCCTCCTGAAAATTACTAGGTTTGGAATTGGTACTCAAATTAATAAATTATATAAAATGTTGAACGTCTGTTATTTATATGTAACCTTAATCTCGCAGGGGCAAATTACAGTCCGTTTAAAACGAATTAGCATTTTTGATTAAACTAAATTGTTCATTTGATAACGATATATAGCACAACGTATCTGAAACAATAATCAATATATCAAAATATGTATTGACATAGCAATAAATATAATAAAAACCATGTATATATAACTGGAACATTGTTATGAACATTGCTGTCGACGAAGACACTCGGACCCTACAATATTTACATCAGTAATATAACTATGTAGTGTGGCTGTGGTGTGAAACCTTTGCTGGTACATGAAAGTAAGTGCGTAAGAAATTGTGCTTCTTTATTTTAGCAGTTTCCTACTTTCCAATTCATGCGATACGAAAAGTAAACTGGATCTTAATCGCTATTTACTGTCTGTCTAGCAGCAGGGAGGGCGAACCCTACAAATTGTATAGAGCCCTTATGTTGACAAAATATCGGTTATTTGTAATTCACCAGTTTATTTTCCCACGTGGTATAAAAACTCCCTCCGCGTGTTGAGTATATCCTCGTGGAAATCCTTCGGATTTCACGATTAATTAACCTTATATTGTATCTAATCCGATTCGATATCTTGTTCGAGGGTCGTGTAAATTTATCGTTACAAATCCATGTGCGGTTGCTTGAGCACTACTAAAGAAATTTCTGAATTTGTTAATGTTCATGTCACCGTTGCACCAGGCGTGGTGAATATGTCGTAGGGTATAAGTGTCAACTCCATTAAACATCGCGAGAATATTACAATTATCTCTGATCACTTTTGGGATTTGCGTATATCGTTGAGTAACATATATCATGTTGGCGTTGTTGTATCTTCCCCGGGAGAATATTTTAGCTGGAATGTTTTGTTTATCTAACATTACATCGTCGTACACAACTAAATTGTTGATTCTCCCGTCGATATCATCGATGCTAGGAGTTTCCTCAATATCAATAATAAATTCAATAATATCCTCCTAGGTTATCTCCGCTGCTCTCTCGTTATTATCTTTAAACACGGTATAGCAGTGTTGATGGTCTACACTCGGTGCTACCAAATAAAGTTTATTCCATTTTATCCACTTCATTATCAAATTAAGTAGTAGCTGTGTTTTACCACTTCCTGATGGACATATAATGATCATTCGAATTGAATTTGGTAACATTGCAAGATGCTTGACACGTTCTTGTTTTTTTAACGCAGAAAAGTCAGTAATTTCCATTAGATATAACGTAACTAAATTTTGAATTTATATTGTGTGAAATGCAAAACTCATACATCAACGATTGATCCAACATCTATCAGAGCTACAAATAAGAAATGCGATCGCCGGCAAGTGTGTGCACAGTGCGGTATAAAAAAATTCAGATTTGTCAATAAAAAAGAGGGAGGTGATATAGCCGCCAAGTTAACAAAACTCCCAGGAGCACCATGGGCAAAATATCCAGGAGAAAAACACCTTCCAGGATATAGTTGGTGTGGTCCGGGAACTAGACTCGACATCAGACTCGATGATCAAGATCAACCCCTACCAGGAGAATATCCGATAAATGCTATAGATAAAGCGTGTCATGCTCACGACGTCGTATATCGAAGTAGGGATCTTCAACAACGACACATCGCAGATGTGAAATTGATTCACGCGTTGAATTCCATCCCTAATAAATCCTTCAAAGAAAAATTAGCTTCACTGTTGATAAAAACAGCTATGAAAGGTAAACTGGTATTAGGCGCTAGTATTTAATATCATGGAATCGATTTATTACTCTGCTGGCGGATATTGGGAAGGTAACACTGCGATTAGTAAATTTGCTAACGCGGCAAAAGTAAAAAATATCACAGCGGTGGATTGGTTATCCAAACAGGCAATATGGCATATTTATCTACCACCACCAAAGAAAATTCAATATGCGTCGTTTGATGTTAGTGTTCCAAATGAAGTTCATCAGACCGATATATTATTTCTTTCACATGATACTGTCAAAAAACACACTTATAAGTATGCGTTAACCGTCGTTGATGTTGCTCGTAAATACAAGGAGGCTGAACCGTTAACGACGAAGTCCTCATCTGAAGTTGCTTCCGCGTTCAAAATAATTTATCGTCGAGGGCCTCTACGCTGGCCGAATCAAATCCAAGTTGATCCTGGTAAGAGTTTCAAGGCGAAGTATCATCAACGATGTAACAACATAATACCACATTACGACGAGGATTTAATTGAACACTCGCAGACAAATTGTTTCATTATCAATACGCGACGTTCATCGAGGATAAACGATCTCGTGAATGGGTAAAGAGATTACCAGAAGTAATTACCGCGTTCAACAACGAGATTACTCGAACGATTAATATGAAAAAAGTTATCGCAATGATAAAAAATTATATAAATTAACCTCGTCGTGATTTTTTCAGCGCAGATATTACCTAGCAAAGTAACTGTAAGATATTTGTATGAGTCCGGTGAACTTGAAGGCGGTAGAGGAGATCAACTGATCCTATATGGAGTATCACATCACATAAAATATTCAGCGTGGGCACATCTAAAAACTGACCTGCAATTTATAGATTAGATTCAACCACACCACAGCGTGGGTTTACTCGTGAACAATTACAAGTTATCCCAGATGATACTCAATTACCAGCGCGTGGTCTTAACTAATATAGCAGCGTTACTAAAAACTCTTCGAAGTTGACTCATTCTTTGTACTTGTGATACTGCAAGATAAATTAAGTTTGACCACTTGATGAAGGCATAGATGATCCAAACAGTTGTTTAAGTGATAGTTAATTCTTGAGAAGAATGTAGCGTCATTGCGTATCCTAATACCCACGGAGATTTATCGGCGCGCAACGCGTCCTCGACAACATTGATATCAACCAGCACAATATCATTTAATACAAGTTCTCTTCGTTTGTGAAGTCCCCGGAATATCAAGTTCGATGTTTTGTCGTCGTGTATCCACAGGCCTATAACATAATGGAACTTGTCACGTTGGGAATTTCTCTTTGTGCAAATAAAATAATTTTTCCTGAAGTAGATCTCCGATCTTTCTTCTCCTCGCGACAACTAAATCTGCCGGGGTCCACATTGTCCAGAAATCGCTGATCGGAGTTTCAGGAATTGTTCTACGTGCTATTTCACATTGAACTTTATCTGATGTAGTCTTATTGCAAATTTAGCTCGGTTAACTCTGCGTCGAGTGATTGATGATCAGTGTTAATTTCCTCATAGTATTCTAAGGTATTTTTTCGACCTACAATAAGGAGATTTGCAGGTAAATGGTGGTGGCTGACCGTGATCGCCGCACATTTTCACTGCAAGAATGTTTTTAATAACTTCAATGATACCGTATACACTTCATCCCACATAACTATTCGGGGAATATATTTTGTCCCCATTCGCTTGGGAGTCCAATCAGTGCCATTGTACCGAAGGAAACTATGATACGTACAAGCGTTTACCCTTCTGGATCGCATCTCCCGGGCAAAGCGGTGAGTTGGAGTTAATACAACCATATCAAAATTCTTCCCGAATAAATCGATTATTCGTGTTGTCTTACTGCATCCTCCTGGACCGTTCAGATAAACAGTTTTATATCTAGCTTTCGGATCATACACGGATGGATACGATGATATTTCCGTGTTCGTACCCTCGCGGTAATTATCGTCGATGGAAACATCAGCTGATTCACAGTATTCGTGTAATATTTCTTGTTTTAATCTACAAGTTCCCCAATCACCTTCCCACGTAGTAAACTCCTCGACATTTTTCCAGTGTTTGGTATCGAAATAAAATGAGTTGGTGGCAACTCTAACAGCGATGTCAAAGAATCTGTTTATCATTGAAAATAAATTTATCGATGCATTGATAATCTCAAATGAGTATACTGTGGTGATTCCCCCTCGAAGTATTCAACGATAGTTCCTAATTTTTCTTTATTGGACAAATAGGCTGTTTTCCTTGAGGTATATATCTCATCTTTTCTTGTATCCGCGATTATAAAATCTAGTTCAGCTTCATCGAAGACCATTTGTGTGCAACGTCGTTTATGATCGCATGATCCACCCTGAGCAAACTTTCCAATTATTCTTCTTCCGAGATCTTTTGCCTCACGCTCTCGTCGTTGACTCGTGTCCCAATCGTCGCATTTTTCCGGAGTTGGTAACCAAACAGAGGTCTGCGCCCGATATGATATAGCTGCCACGGAAACAGTTAACGACGTTAACATTTTTTTGTCCAACATAAATCGCAATAATACTATCGGAACCCATCTCTCCGTTGAAAAATGTTTTCCAACCAGGACATAAAATATCTGATGGAGATTTTCAGTAAATTTAAATGATGTTACAATAGAAGCGAACCCCGTCATATCGAAATCGGGTAAAGGCCCATTTATCAAAACTCGGGTCATCTCATCTGTGGGATGACCGAATCGTGCAAAGTATTCACTGCATTCACCTCGCCCAAGAAAAACTCCGGAGTAACACGCCGCCATGTCAATGGAAATCATATCGTGGATGTTATATTGCGTATTCCATAATTCACCTTGTCCATATTCGATACAGCTCTCTTGGACATCACTAAGATATACACATCTGGTCGGAGTTTTTTCCTCTGGAAAAATGAGGTGAAACTGATGGAACTGTAAAAGAATGTTTTTTCTTCTACGTCGTCTGTATACTTCCTCTCGAGGTTATTCATCTCGTTGTGAAGTTCTTCTGTTCGATATAAATCTCCCTTTTGTTCTCACAAACTGATCGTATCCTTCTTCATCGCTTTTAAATAACCACACAGAAAAAAGATCGGTTTTATTTATCTCGTAGATACAATAAAATATATCCCCGGAGTAATATTTTATTGTTCTCGACGGAGGGAATACTCGTACTGAACTATTCCACGCATGAGAATTGTGATCGATGATTTCAATCGGAACCTCATTTTTTTATTTATTTTTCTGTATATAAAATTTCTCCCGTGATAGTTCTTACTGTTATCGGGAATTTTAATTTCTTTTCTAATTCGGCAACATCGTTCATTGAAGCTTCAGTTCGTTTAACTGATTCTTCCCATTTAGCAATTTTGGATTTTCTTAACTCGGTTAATCCGTTTCCTTGTTCAGTATTTTTGAAAAGTTTCATATCTCGTTCAGCCACACACTTTAACCGCGTTGAAATTTTCATCCGGGAAAGTTTATTAATGTCCGGGGTTTTTATCGGGTAAATTCCGTAAGTTAACGAGGTTAAGGAATAGGCTCGATGATAATATTTGCTGTCGATCCCGGTTAACACACCGGGTTTTGTTTTCATTGTTACAATTATGGGTTTCTTTGTTGAATCCAGTACACGCTCGCGGTGACTATATACTTTCCAATTTTTTTAAAATAAATTTTACTGAATTTTACCTGAATGAAGTATTTTCCCTGAGAGAAATTTATCTTTGATAATATTTCCCTGGCACGAGAATCAGTCATAGTATAATCAATACAAGAAGTTCGATACATCGACCAAACATAAGCTGAGCCATCTTTTCTAAATTCTTTTTTCGCGTGTTTGATACTATTTCTAATCTTTGACGTCCACGGAGGAGTTTTTATCCTTCGATCTAGATCAAATACTTTTCGTGGGCGATATTCTGTTATTTCAGTATTATCGAAAATCCCCATGATTATTATAATTAAAACAAATATTTAAATAAAATATTTAAATATTTAATCAACAATTGTAATTGGTTACCAATTGTATAGAAAAGAGTTCTGTGGGAATCATATGCAAAATATACGACGAAGAAGTTTGGGACTAAAACCTTGTATCCTTTGCTGTGTTGGAGTAAGAGAAAAGAAACAGAGCTGTGTGTTAGTTGTGGCGGAAAAACTACAGAGAGCTTAAACGATAGTATGACAGAGTTACTCCACATAATCCTAAAACTATGATTATACGAACTCCTCATGATTACGTTAACAAATATATTAATTTATACAAATAAATGTATATAAGATAAATGAATCACAACGAATTCGTTTAGCACCCTGTTTACATAAACTACGAAGCGTCTCGTGATGGAAACGTCCGACATCGTAAACAAAAATACCTCTCGCTTATACTAATAATATAGGTTATATAATAATAACTATCGGTAAAACTTCTCACCTCGCCCATCGACTTATCCTTGAATGTTTTAATAGGGTGAGCGATACAAATCTCGTCGTTGATCACATTAACCGGAATAAACTTGACAACCGCGTAAACAATTTGAGGGTTGTTACTCCGAGTGAGAATTCTCTTAACTTGAATCTCCAAAAATATGTAAATTGTAAACCGAGACCTGTAACAGCGTTTATGGATAGCACAATTATTGAATTTCCGTCGATAAAATCTGCTGCTAAATATTTCGATATTAATATTAGAGTTGTATTCTATGCCGCCAACGATATACTCAAATCAACGTATTCGAAAAATGTAATAATTGGGTGTCATTCACCTTTGCATGATTTTTTTATTACACATAAATTATAATTTAGACAAAATAAAACATTTTCATATTATATAACATGAATGATATTTTAGTCGGGCAGGTCAAACGAAATACTTACAACTGTTAAAAAAATATTATCGAGGATGCCGACTCTGTTTTAGAATATCACGGTCAAGAAATTCACAAAAATTTAGATGATTTATCTTCAGCACGACGATTAAGTTTTTCAACGTATAAATCAGAATACCGGGTAATGAAAATTATCTCCAGGGAACGAAATCGAATCATTTATAAAAAATATCACCGTGAAAGAAAATTTCATTGCGGTGTCCACGATTATAAGAAAAATTCTTAAGGCCGTCGGAGATGTATTCATTGAAGAATCTCTCATAGACTCCAACGCAAAAATATTTGAAAAGAAATATTTAAATTTGAAAAACTCAAATGAAAACTTGAATCTGAAAAACTCAGATGAAAATTTCTTCAATGAAAATTGTATCAACGACGAATAGGTACACTCTATACCTTAAATATATCTTGATCAACAATTTTAAGTTCTCTGGTATGTTCTATGTTGTTTTATAATTTTCCGCAATCAGCGACAAGTTCTCTATATTAGGTAGATAATCCCGCTCGATGATTTTTTTAATTTTGTGATCTGTGTTTGATATTTTTCAGTTTGTTGTTTTATTTCCCCGATGATATTTTTATTTTCTTCATTGATGGTTTTCAACGCGGAAATTTCTTCTTGGTATTTGGTGGCGATTTTCTCCATGGCGATCCGTAATTGATCCCTGTCCGCTGTTAACTCGGTGATCTTTAATTTTAGTTCGGCGAGATCTTCTCGGAGTTTCCGTTTGTTAGCCCGGTACTGTTCTTTTGCGATGCGATATTGTTCAGCGGAACCGTTAGGTATCGCGGAGATAGGCTCCTTCGATCATATTTTGTATAATCTTGCTAGTCCTATAGTCCTATTTTAAATTCGTGGGAGACCTCTATGGGTCGTTTAACACCGCGCAACGCTATTATTTTTTTTTTCGTCTTCGATGGAGAGATCCTAGGAGTTCTCATATATATATATATATATATATATATATATATATATATATATATATATATATATATATATATATATATATATATATATATATATATGTATATATATATATATATATATATATATATATATATATGTGTGTGTGTGTGTGTGTGTGTGTGTGTGTGTGTGTGTGTGTGTGTGTTGGAAAATTTGGCGAAAAATAAATAATGAAAATCGAAACAAGGAAAACAACAATGAAAATCACCGAAATAAAATATGATAGCGAGAAATTATAGTCGACAATTATGGACTTTTATTCAAATTTGCTGGATTTTTTTTTATCAAAAATAAATTTTCAAATATATCTTTCAGTCATTGCTTTAGAAATTTATTTTCAATTATAATTTTTAATCATTATTTTTTTAAATCAAAGATTGTGTCTTCCAATAAAATTTCCTTCAGACGTTCCAGAGATATACACGAGTGAGCATAATTTATGATCTGATCACGATTGCAACTTATTAGAGTTATATGATCATGTCGAAGTTGTTCCAGTTGATGATTCGTCAAGAAACATTTTTTCGTTGCCAATTTCATCTACGACTGGTTCAAAATTTCCAACAATGGTTTCCTTGAAGGATTTTCTGATCGCGGCTTCAAGTCGATCTTTATCATAAACGAATACTCGTGCGTGCCGATACATTATTGTTATTGAAATCTACGATTTCAATTAATGTTAAAATCTACGATGAAAGTCTATGACGTAAATCTTATGATTTCACATCGAGGGTAATTTGTAACTCTTCATCTCGTAAATCGATCAAGTTAAAATTTTGATCGACGAGTAAAATTTATTTTTGTTATCCAAGGATTATTACACGCTAAATAATCGGTGTTTGCATGATTAAACTTCCAGGAGGTATTTGAGGGGAAAAAATATATAGAATGTATCCCTGCGCGGCTCGATTTAATAATTTTTTATCCACATGGTAGCTTCCATTGATGATATCACATATAAAGTTTATCGCGATTACCGATGATATATCGACGTTGAGCGGTGATACATGTCTACCGGTTCCGTCTGGGGAATTATTGTTTGTAAGATACCTGTGCTGGACAGGTGCAATATTGAGGTGGTCTTCCTCCGGAACCCTCGCTGTTATCATTATCCATCCTTTATCAACAGCGTAGTTTAAGTTCTTCTTTAGTTCGGGTACATTATACCCTCGAAGTTTAAATGTTGGGATATCTTCTACGCGTATATTATATGTTTTTGCAAATTGTTCTTTAGTTATATTATGAGGTTCTATTGCATCGTCAGATTTATCAAACACATAATCGATAATTTGTTAATTGAAAAATGCCAAGTTCATTACATATTTATATGTGCTTGATGATTTCTCGTCGTGAAACTCTCTGAAGATATTCATCATATATATCATTTAGTTTTCTTGTAGGGAATTTTGAATCTAATACAGTTATATATTTTTAAATCACTTTTTGTTTCTCTGAAATGTTCATTAATTAAATTTGTATTTGCCTGACTCCAAATTTTCTCTCCTGATACTCTACCCCTAAAAAGACCAGTAGTACGAAAACCAATATTTCTTTCGTATGATATCGTTGCATCATCATATGCTGTTTTATCTGAGGTATAATCTTCTCTCTCAAGTCCGGGTAGTAGTTTTCTAGGTAGATTTTCAGGCCATCCTAATGTAGTTCTAATCGAAGAGTTATATATATCTACAACGTACCCGGGATAGTTTATCTCGATGGCGGTTGATAATGTCGGTTGATGAACAGTTATCTCGATCTTAGTTTCTACTCCTGTGATAGATTTTTTCCTACGCTGAATTTCATTGTTGATATCCTCGATTTGATAACTGCCTTTGGGAAGATATATTGCTTGCTTATCCGGAGTCCCATCGAGAGTATCTTTGTTGCAAACGCAAAGGTGTTTTTGGATGGTTTACCAGCGAATGATTCTGATCTGATATTGGGCCAGCTATGATACACAACTTGTTGAGTTAACGCGATTTTCTTTTCTGGGATTGGAATTGGAATTTAATACCGAACTCGGGTTTCTTTGTCGTGGTTAATATCAACGATGTTTTTACCGGCGTGGTATTCTCTACTATTCGTTGAAGTAGTTCTTGCGGTGATGTCTGTGACATTGTTGCCATTATATTCGTTATTTGTTTTCTAATTTTAACATCGCGGAGTCATAAATATTCATCATCGACGAGGAACTCATTATCGGATATTAACACGTCATCGAGCAAAGATGTTAACATCGCGGATAATTGAGAATACGCGGTTGATACCATATGAAATTTAACAACGTAATTGTGCAATTTACGTTGACTACACGATGATACTTTTTTGTTTATTATTGTTATTGCCCCCGCGATGGTTGTCACCGCTGATATACAAATTGGAACAACTACCGGGGCGATCATTGTCACCGTCGATAATATTACACCGGTTCCAGCGATAACACCTGAAACGGAATACACGAGAACGTAATCCTTCGTCGATACTTTTATATTTTTGTTTTGATACTCATCTGTAAGCGATTTGAATTTAGTTTGCAATTCGCGGACTTGATCATATCGATATTGCTGGGATGACATTGTATTCAATTAAGCTATTTACTTAAATCGGTTACTAATTATACGTACCGTGTGATGGATACACGAGCTAATTTATTATGGGTGTAAATTATCGTAAATTATTTAGTTGATCGCTTATCGATTACCACGCTGATCGTATTATTTACTCCGGAGGACGAACTCGATAATATATTAAATTTTACCGGCGATACTAAAGTTAGTCTATATATCCCTTTGATCTCCGCGGTGATAACAATAATATTATTTGTAGGTGTCCAAGCGAAGGATCCATGTTGTACCGTGTACACGTTATTGATATTTCTCGGATGAGGGATTTTAATTTTATCTAATCGTACAGTGATATTAAGAAAAATCGTCTTTGATAGTCTCTTGTGTTTGTTTAATCTCGGTGATAGATTTTTTATCTCCGCGATCAGATCTGTAAATGATCTCTGTTCTCTGATAACAACTAGTCGTTGATTAATCGCATCAATATTGGCGAGTTTGTTATTAATCTCGGGCTAGTTTTACGGGAACAGCTGGTTGTTTACCCAAAAAATCATCGATAGTATCGTCAACTTTTCTAAAATTTATACGAAGCCCCGCTAATTGACTAACATGAACATCATACTCGGATCGCAGCGTTGTTAGTTTATCAATCGATGGATTTTGCATCGGAGAGTTTTAATGAGATCCCCGGTAAAATTCCAAAGAAATTATTGACCTGTTTTTCAATATTATCAATAATACTTTTCTGTAATCGGGCAAATTGATTTATGTGGTTGTCATAATCATCGCGTAACGTTTTTATTGTATTTGTCGACGCTGTTATTCTATTTACGATAGTTGAAACGGGAACTCCCGGTTTAAGTTTACCTTGAGCATCAAAACAACACGATTGCATTTTCGGTTACCTCGTTAAGCCTAACTAAAATATCTTTCAAGGAAACATTACTGGTTTTTAATTTACCTTGGCGGTCTTGGAACACAACTATATCATCCGGTGATATGACTACGAGATTTTTATGTTTCCGATAACGCTTGCGATATAAGTTTATTTACTTCTTCGAGTGAAACTCCTTTGGTTGTTCCTCCAAGTGAGAGAGATCTTCCCCAAATATCTACCATTATATGTTGATGATCTCTTAAAAACGTTATCACTGGTGTATTTGTGCACGGTTTTATGAGGCGGTTCGGGAGATTTTGAGATCGCGGTTAACACATTAATAACTTCTCGGCCACATATCGAAAGATCGGTTAATGTCTATGTGGGTAACGTTGAATACCAAACAGGGATCTTTAACACGGATACATATTTGAGAAACTCCCTCACTTGCATTAGCCCATAAGAATCAAAAAAATAATTGATTTGGGGTTATCGCGCACGCGAACCAGTTATTTCCAGGTCCGGTGTTATCATCGAGATTAATTATAGCTGTTTCTGGATTTGATTGCTGGGTAGGTAATTGGTCTTTCATAAAAACACCTCTGAAATGTTTTATCTGGGATTGTTTTACCGCGGCGATTAAATCAAAATTTGACATCGGGGATAAACCTAACTCAGGTAAGTTCCTGGGAGTCTTAGACCTGACCCGTAAACGGATCGTCCCAGATATGTTCCGGGGAGTCTCAATCCCCTTAATTTTTTGTATCCTTGTCCGGTATCTTTCCTCAATGCCATACCAGCGGCGGTACCAACAGCACCAAGCGCGGTAGCTTTAGCAACAGCAGGAACCGTGGCGGCAAGTAGTGCTGGAATAGCAGCGAGGAAAGGAAATATTCCGCCGGATTTTATTATATTGGTAATCGCGGAGGTTGAAAATTCCAACTAAACTCCTGTGTTTGCTTTTAACGCCTTGTTGAAATGTTTAAGTTTAGTTTTCGTCAATGATAGTATTTTTGGTCCACCACTAGCGATCTGTTCACGTTTCAAAGTTATTTTCGCGCCACGCGTAATAGCATTTTTCGATTGTAATTTCTTTGACTGACCAGGAGTCAATGTGACATTAACGTGATTGTACGACATTTTTATTTGAATAATAATTGATCTAATTGTTACATGTTTTTGGAAAGCGTTACATGTTTTCTACTGGAGCGTCAACGACTCTCATCCGTCTACCAGCACCTTTGAGTAACATTGCCTTATCACTGAGAATAACAGCAATTGCTCTATATCCATTAACGGGATAACGACCTACATGAGCTCGAAAAATTATATCAACGACGGGCTGCCGATACAGGTCCATGTGTTCCAATGAAAAATAGTAGATCGGATACAACGTTGTAAAAACACGATGAGATATTAACATCCCCGTATCAATATATAAGTCGCGTCCTAGGAAGGTCGTCAAACGGTGATACGCTCGTGCAACGTGATTATGTTCAAAATCCATTATTATATCTTCTGATGGTTCTTGATGTCCATTTATTCTCAATGAAACCTGCGAAACATCGAGCGGGTCAGATACCATTGGGTTTTGATCTTGGTGACCTACTCCATCATTTTTCTGAAGCACAACGACACCATATTTCGGAGTTGATAGTCCTTGCTGTGATGCTATTTGCCATGTGAATAATCCCGCGGCTGAGCTACCAGAGGTATTGTTCGTCGTCACTGATTGCCATGATAACAATGATTTACCAGCTGTTTTCATGAAAGAGAACAATCGTTGTTCGTGAACAATCGAAGGGGTCATTGTTGGCATCCACAATGATAGTTTTGTCAAATTTACCTGGCCAGGATCAACTCCGGGATTTCTCCATATTGCGTCATTCTCATCACCTTTTCTATTCAATACAATTGTATGTTTTGCACCAAATATAACTTTTTTAACATCACGGCAAAATCCAAATATATGAGAGAGAGGGATCACACAGGAAAACTCCCCGTTGTCATTTAACATAGATCTGTGAGCTGCAAATCCCAAGTTATAATTTCCATTCATAGATGCAATTGCATCACCCGCAGCGTTCATCGTTACATTTCGATTTTCAGGTCGATCCGTTGTATCCTTTACAAACATCATAGACGGTCCAAATGTTCTTGCATATTCGTCTGAATATCTTGCTAAACCTAGGATAGTAGTTGTGATGTCAACATTCTCGTGAATTGCCTCAATTTATGTTCCATCGATAATATATCTGGCACTGTTAAACAATGCCATAATGCCATTGTTGACAAACCCAACTCGATCACCTATCCCATAACCGGTACCATCAGCTTTGAAAGTCGACCTTCAGCTTCAATGTATCCTTCGGAGGGGAGAAAATATCTACTAGTATCATGAACTTGAAGTTTGGAGTGTTTGCATCGTATGAATAAGTTTCAAAATTACGTAGAGATGTATCCCTTTGTACCGGTGCACTTATATCAAACGCAGGATCAGATATCTCTTCAAACATTTTATAATAATTGATCATCGTCTAAAACGAAGACCACTACCCACGATCATACTCGCGGTAATATTTCTGTTGTTGTTTGTCAGGTACTCCACCTAGCTCGGATAGTTTCTTATTCTCGAGCTGATTAATTACCTTACCGATACTTGCTGCCATAATCTCAGTAACAGGTAATTTTACAGGTTGCACCAGTCGAGGTTTATATATTAATCTCATTAATCTACCTTTGACCGTATTAAAAGCTTTTCCGGCGAGATCACCAACAACACTAGTAGCTTTATTACGAATAACACCAATTGTTTTCGTCGATAATTCTTTGACAAGTGGTATCGCCTTAGGAACGATTCTAGTAAATAAACCACTGGTAATATTACCGAGTCCATCTCCGTAGTATACTTTATACACAGGTAATCTTGAATTTACAACTCTGACCCGTTGCCGTCATTGATTGTGTATAATCATCTTATATGATGTCCGTTTATATAAAACATTTAATCGCTGTAATAATCGTCTATGATTTCATCGATGAGAGCTTGATATAAACTAATATTTATTATACCACCTTGAAATAATCGTTGACAGATATTGGTTGTCTCATTGATTATTTCAAGAGAATTATTTCCAGCTCGTTTACCCCCGATGAGAAATTTCAATCTGTATACATCGCCGATGACATTATCTGGGCAAACACCTAAACCACTTCCTGTAAAACCTTTACCGGATGTTTCAATTAGACCGGTTGCGCCTTGTGAGGAAGATTTGTATATATCTAAAAGTTTTGATGTTCCAGGTAACCGGAGAAATTCAGGATCTGATTACTCCGTTGTAGACGGTTTAACTTTTTTTTATTTCATCCATAAGCTCAGCATATAATTTATCTTTACTTGATGCTTTATATACACCGGTCATTACACGGTATAATCCATTTTGTTATACTTTTTTATCTATAGTAACATAAAAAGGTTGTAAAGAATTTATTTTACGAGAGAAACTTACAACGAAAAATTCAGCCATTTCCCTTATAGAATCAAATTCAATATTTTTGATTTCATCAAATTTACCCGGAAGAAGTTTTTCATTGAAAGAAACTCTTTCACTAACATCTCCCTCCTGAGATTCAATAATATCATCTTCTTGTTTATGTTGTACGTCGATAATATTAGCTGGAGGAGGTTTTTAGATATTCTTTCATTTTTCTTGGATCTTTTTGCTATTTTTACAAGGACCAGGAGAAGAGCTTTGTTTCCTCGTTGTTCATCAACAATATCTCCCAATATAGCTCGTTCAGTAGCTAACGCATCTTTCTCAGTTGCTGTAGTTATAGCTCGTTCAGTTGCCGTAGCAGCCTTTTCAGTGGCCTTAGTAATAGGTTTAAATTACTGTTTAGTATCGGTGACAAAATCAACATAAGAATCCTCTCGCCAAAGTGTTTCTTTAAGGTTTCTCGTACCAGAATAAACTTTTTAATTGCAGCCAATCGCTTTCTGGCTAATCTAATATAATACGATTCTCCGACATTTGTCATTATGTATATTATAAAATATACAGTTAATTTAATCGTGAAATCCGAAGGATTTCCACGAAAGATATGCTCAACGCGCATAGAAGAGTCTCTTAGGCAGCCGGTGGTCTGGCATGCGTACAACATGTCCCACCCAACGTAGCTGGCGCTGCATTAGAACGATGTGGTTGCTAGGGGGACCTGCTTGGGCGAGTACCTTGTCCTTCCACTTGATGTTGAGAATTTTCCTGAGACTTTTGGTACGAAAGTGATTCAGTTTCCTGGCGTGGCGTTTGTACACCATCCATGGTTTGCATGCGTGAAGTGGTGTAAAGAGCACAATTGCCCCGTAGACATTAAGCTTGGTCTGGATGCAGATGCCTCTTTTTTTTCGGACGTTAGCATACAATTTGCCGAAAGTTGCGATGGCTCTGGCAATGTGAAAGTTAGCCTCGTCGTCAGTAGTGACGCTCTGTGTAGGTGAAGCGGTTCACATGTTGAAATGTTGGCCGTTTTCAATGATGTTGGTCTCAACATAGGTCTTTCAAGGGGCCTGCATATGCAGAACTTCAGTCTTCTTGGTACTGATGATAAGCCAAAGACTGTTCAGGAGCTGGACAACATTTTAAAGCGCATTGCATGTCGGTATTTGAACCAGTATTGAGGCCGCAATCATCTGTAAATAATACGATCTTGATGGTGTCTGTCATAACCTTGCTTTTCCCTCGAAGCCTCTGGGATTTAATAGTTTTCCATCTGTACGGTACCTGATGCCGACTCCAACCTCTCCGTCTATGAAAGCATTAGTCAGCATGGTAGAGAACAATAGACTGATCAGTGTTGATGCCAGAATACAACCCTGCTTGAAGCCATTTGTTACTGGTTATTGCTCAGATGTCTCTCCATTGTCATGGAATCGTGCCCTCATGCCATCGTGGAAATGCTGCAGCGTGGATATAACTTTTCTTGGACATCCATAATTGACCATTACCTTCCACAAGCCATCGCTGCTGACAGTATCGAAGGCCTTCATCAAGTCAACGTAGATGAAGAAAAGATCGGTGTTTGCTTTTGACATTTCTCTTGTAGCCGCCTCATAGCAAACATCACGCCGATGGTCCAACGTATTTTTTGAATTCCACACTGGCGTTCTGGCAGTAGTCCATGGTCAGTGTGCGTAGTGAAGCGGTTCAGTAGCATTCTGACAAATATCGTTCCTGCAATCGAGTATAAGGATATAAACGAGTGATTGTCGCAGGCCTGCCGGTTCCCGTTGCGCTTATACAGGTGGATTATGGATGCGCCTTTGAATCCTGTGGATCTCTTCTTGCTACCACATCAGCAAACACAGTTGGTGAAGTCTTACTATCGTGGATGTACCCCTTTTCCTGTAGACTGCAGCTGGGATGGCGTCTACACCAGGTGTTCTACCACTGGAGACCAGACGTATCGCTTTCTGGATCTTCAGCAAGGTTGGAGGGACATCCAGTGCTTCGTTCATGGGTGATTGGGGGATACGACGGATGGCTTCATCATTGATGGATGGAGCGTGATTCAGGACACTGTACAAGTGTTAATTATATCGTTGAAGAATCTTTTCTTTGTCAGTAATTAATGTGTTCACGTCTGTGCTTTGAAGGGGAGATGTTCCAGAGGATGTAGTTGCATACACTTATTTCAGAGCATTGTGGACGTTCTTCCTGTTATACTGGTCTGCAAGCACTAGATCTCATCAGCTTTGTTGGTTAGCTATGTGTTTTGCATCTGACGCAGCTTCCGGTTCTGTGTGTACTGTGCGCATCGTTGCTAGATGTGGATTTGGGTTTGTTGAGGTAGGTTTGAAGGAGGCGGTGTTTCTCATCCAGCAACTGCTTGATCTCGTCGCAGTTCTCATCACACTAGTCTTGATGCGTTTTGATTGAAGGTCCTAGGATTTCCGACAATGTGTTCTAGACCATAATGATAAAGGTATCCACATTCTGATTTTTGAGAGGGGCGAATATCAGACGTTCTTACAGGGCATCCACAAGAGACTCTTTGACACTGGTGCAATTAAGCTTGGTGATGTTTGGTCTTTTAGAAACCTTCTTTCTATGTGGGCATATTTTCGCCTGAATGTGGATGATGAAGTAACGTCTCCGCTAGCCGCGGTATGCTGGCTAGGGAAGTTTAGAGGCAATGTTTAGGGAACCTATTCTAGCCTCTTGATGTCAGGGAGGTGAGCAGTGCATTCATAAAGAGGGCTGCTCAGTCGCTTAGTGGGCTGCCGGATTCCACTGCTGTTCCCTGTCAGCGGTGAACGACCCTAATGGCCTGATCCTACTGTTGCGTGCAGGATTGCGGCTACGGCTAACAGATGTACCCACGCCCACCGCTTCGTCACTTGCCTGTCGCAACAGGACTTTAGTGGGTGATGAAATCAAATTGATGGATTACGAGAATAACTTGGACGATAACTTTGTTTTAAATGAGGACGAGTTGCCCAGTTCGTCGACCTCACTCTCTCGCCCAAAACCATCTGAGTCCAGCAGCACGACAATGTCGAGACGACCGGAGACGGAGTTGAGTGCAGTGGATGACCGGGATGTCCAACGTGTCTCGTCGAGCTCTTAACGCTCCACGTCGCTTCGCTTTAAATGACTTTCTTCCCGTTGACTAGCTGGTGTTTCCTCCATGCAGGCTTCCGAATCCAGTCACATGCTAGGTATAAAAAGCCTAATTCATATAGGAGTTTAAGACACGTCGGCAACCTTCGGCCTAGTTTAACCGCTTTCCAGAATGTGGCCGCTGCGCATGCCATAACTTCTTGGAGCCACAGGTTAGAGCTGAGTCCGAAATGGGGACCAAATGCTACCCCCAATGGAGTACAACTACTTAGCCAGCCAGAGGTGTTACCCCTCCCTGGATACCCCTATCGATGTAATCGTCGAACATTCTTTGCTACATATTTACCAATAATTAGGTCAATTGTTTTATTGTATCGTGCTATGAAATTTATAGTATTGAGTAGTAAATGACTCATTATAAGATATAAGCCAAGGTTTCGCGTTTGCTTGTTTTAATTATTATTTAATAATTATTTTCCTTAGATATAGTTTAGATTTTTCTTTTTAAATTTTAAGGATTCCACTGTGGTACATCACAATACTTACTTTAACGTGTTTCATATTTTACAATTTGTTTGCTAAATTAATATGCGTGACAATAAATGTTTACTGTTAATTCGTATTCATTATGTACTCGGTTTCCATTCTTAGTATCGTTTGGCATGTATTCGCCTATTCGGCAATACCGTACATATAACAAAAATTCATGAATTTAGTCCTGGTAATAGTGTGCCGCAGATGATAAGGAAATACATCTATGAAGTAAATGAATGTGCAGACATTTTCATTTCTAGTACACTTTCCTGTGAAAACGGGCGTATTTGACACAAGAAACAAACATCGTAAAGGATTTTTATATCTCAAGAAACTCCACAATGAGATTAATAACTTTCTGAAACATGGATGCCACTTTAATTTTGTCCTGAGATTCTGATTCTTATAAACATGAAATAACAGGCTGCAGGGGGACAGTTTTGTAATTTGGCTCCTGGCAAAATTCTTTCTTATCTTAGGGTTATATAGTAACTTTTGAGCTATTATTGTATAATAATTAAAGATAGAGATATATTTTGAAATATTTTGAAGTCTTTCCGGCTTGTAATGTTCAAGAAACTGGTGTGAGGCATGTACACCTTATATAGTCACTACATATTATACAGCCAGTGAAATAGCAATAGTCGGCCATTCATTTAATAGCATTAGACACGTTGGTTCAAGGCAAGTAGAATATATCAAAAACGTCCTGGATGACAACTATTTTGAATTGAATCAAGATATTAAGTACACGATGCTTTTAAAAAATTATCACCTAGAAAAATTACTTTTCCTTGCACTGTGAGCATCAAGTGTTCTCACAAAAGGCATTAGGACATGAAAAATGCATGTATCAGTTTGGGGTGGGGTTCAGCAACATTTTAGAATACGAATTTCTACTGACCTGTAAGGTCAAGTGAATGATATTCTGATGTTTTGTTTTATTATTCTTATCCAAAAATAAGGATCTTCTTGATCGCACTAATGTATTTTTATTTAATAAATTTGTATATTAGGCAGTTGTATGTAACATTAATTGTGTTATAAAAAAACAGTCCCTTGCACTCAGATTGTTTGATGACCTAGAAACCCAACTATTGCTCACATTTTCAACACATTACTTTTCAGGCTACTTTGTTTTTCACAACATATTCAAAAATACATATATTTAACAGTTAACGAAATGTTTTATGTTCGAAAAGCAAGCACGCGAGAGTCGTAGGACTTAAATAAAACATTTAAATTATACCGGATATCTCTAATCATTCAATCATCGGTATACATAATTAGACAGTGCCTGGCATCTTTAAAGGACGTGTTTTAATATTCGCTACGCTGATTGAGATTAAATGTAATATGAAATAGTTATTCTGTATTTCGCCGCAGGAAGTAATACAGCAATCACAGTTATATTAGGCACGATGCCCGAGGGTTAGATATAATTAATGTATACTGAACATCACATGTTCAGGTTGAGCGAGGAGAATGTCATTCAGTTACTATTCAAATGCCATTTATGTAAATTCCAAAGCTGTAGGCTTCGAATGTCATTTATGTCTATCAAGCCGTACTTTATTTGTTCGGCTGGAAAATACCAGCGTCTTTAACTGTGTTCCATTAAAGCAAACAATTTGAAAAGAACCTCAAGAGACAACATAAAGTATAAAATAAAAGTATATATGCACGCTCCTGCAAAAATTTCTCAATGATTAATTGGAAACAGTACAGCATGACCAAGTGTGCTGATAACTTAATAATAATAATAATAATAATAATAATAATAATAATAATAATAATAATAATAATAATAATATAAAGAAGAAGAAGATGATGATGATGATGACAATGAAGCCTATGATGACGACGAGGATGAGGATGAGGATGATGACGACGATGTCGATGATGACGATGATGATAATATTGTCAAGAAGAAGAAGAAGATGATGATGATAATGATGCCGATGACTATAATGCCTACGATGACGACGAGGATGATGATGATGATGACGATGATGATGACGATGTCGATGAATACGACGATGATAATATTATCAAGAAGAAGAAGAAGAAGAAGATGATGATGATGATAATGATGATGATGATGATGATGATGATGCCGATGACGATAATGCCTACGATGACGACGAGGATGATGATGATTATGATGATGATGATGATGATGATGTCGATGAATACGACGATGATAATATGATCAAGAAGATGATGATGATGATGATGCCGATGACGATCATGCCTACGATGACGACGAGAATGATGATGATGATGACGATGTTAATGATGGCGACGATGATGACGATCATGGTGATGATAAAAATACTCAATCAAATTAGCTGCAGCCCTAACAATGCTACTTTAAACATAATAATGTCTTTGCGCTTTTTGGTGTTAAATTTATAATGACACGAATTATGCTGTAGTTTAAATCGATTTATAACAATCTTACTGATTAGCCAGGTGGTAAAACATTATTTACCGTTTAGGCATCAACATTTGTGTCCAGATATACTGTATAATATATTTTCTAACGAAACTACTAACGTATCGACATTACTCATTTTCTTCAAGCATTTAGCAGCTATCAACATACAACCACTATAACGTCTTTTAGCAATCATTAAAATAGTAGCAGTTTTGTCATGTCTTGCAGCATTCATCTGATATCACGAATATCACGTCTTGCAGCATTCATCTAATATCACGAATATCATGTCTTGCAGCATTCATCTGATATCACGAATATCACGTCTTGCAGCATTCATCTAATATCACGAATATCACGTCTTGCAGCATTCATCAAATATCACGAATATCACTTCTTGCAGCATTCATCTGATATCACCACTATCGGTTTCGGTAGTAATTGTCAAAATACCACCACTGTCACGTCCTGTAGTATTATAAATATATGAGGGGGCCCTGAGTGGCCAAGTGGTCTTAAGTGCTGTTCGTTACGAATAACTACCATCTCACCTCTGTCTGCGTGGGTTTGAATATCAGATTCGGCCAATATGGGTATGCGAGAAAGCTTGCCAGAAGCTAGCTTCTTGTGGGTTGATGGTTCTTTCCGGGGGTTTTCCCGTGTTCTTCCTTCCACCATTAATACTGGTTGCATGTATAGTTTCATGTATAGCCTATCGTTTGATGCAAAATGGAGTTAAACCCTACAACAACAACGTATATCTGATTTAATCTCTCTCTCTCTCTCTCTCTCTCTCTCTCTCTCTCTCTCTCTCTCTCTCTCTATATATATATATATATATATATATATATATATATATATATATATATATATATACGTCTACTGGCAAACATCAAAATATCTCCACTGTCACGTCTACTGGCAAACATCAAAATATCTCCACTGTCACGTCTACTGGCAAACATCAAACTATCTCCACTGCAGCGTCTGGTAGAAATCATCAAAATACCACCACTCTGACGTCTTTTAGAAATCATCAGTGTGACGTCCTTGTGATTCATACATCAGTATCCATCGCTGAATGCGATAATTATACATTTTATTTAGTTCCATTTAACAGCATGAAACTCTTTACCCTGCAATTGAGTAGTATACAAGGAATATGTCTGCAGTGTGTGTGTGTGTGTGTGTGTGTGTGTGTGTGTGTGTGTGTGTGAAGCCTTACTTTTAAACGACTATTTTTCTTATACAACCTATCAATTGCACAGTGTTTTAAAGCTGAAATTCATTTCCGATCGTCATTATTCAAGAACTTGTTAAACCTTAAATTGAATTGATTTCCTTTATAATGATGCAATGCACTATTGGTCTTTATTCGTGACACCATGGTCAACTTCCACGTCTTGCTAAATAATATGCTAATTGGAAAATAATTTAAATGATTTTCAGGTCGCCATGTTAATGAATAATGCACACAAGTTTGTTCATAAAAGAATGCCAGACCACATATAAATCTTCACTTTTATTATTCAGCCAGCCATGCGTTCATTTTATAGCGTAAAAGGTTCTCAGCGGGAGTAAATTATGAATAAAGATTTTTTGTTTAGATTTCCGGTTGAGGTATCGTTGTCAATTAAAAATGTAATGTGTAAGATGAAAATGGTCGTCTGAGATGAACTGTCTCTTGTTTAAAAAAAAAGTATGGTTTCGAAGAAAGCGATTCCACCTTCGAAATGGCTGTGTTTAACAATACCGATACACTTATTTTAAATTCTTAGAAAAGCAAATTTAATATTTTAAAACAAATTTTACTCCTGCAACCGAAACAAGTAATTTACTTTTCTATAGACGTTATCGACACGTAAGATTAATGAATGGGTATTTCTTCTTTTCCATGAAGATTGCCAAACACTAGATGTTATTACATATATTCCGTTATTACTGTATTATACATGTTATTACATATATTCCGTTATTACTGTATTATACATGTTATTACATATATTCCGTTATTACTGTATTATACATGTTATTACATATATTCCGTTATTACTGTATTATACATGTTATTACATATATTCCGTTATTACTGTATTATACATGTTATTACATATATTCCGTTATTACTGTATTATACATGTTATTACATATATTCCGTTATTACTGTATTATACATGTTATTACATATATTCCGTTATTACTGTATTATATATGTTATTACATATATTCCGTTATTACTGTATTATACATGTTATTACATATATTCCGTTATTACTGTATTATACATTAACATGTTTGGGGATGTGGGTAGGATATTATTTATATTTAAGAATATACTATGATCATAGCCACTATAGGTATTGAAAATGTTTACTAAAGTTAGTTTAGCTTTATTATAGAAGCATGCATGCAAGTAGCTATATAAACACATATACTACTGATGCGACCAGTTATTTACTTTTCTTACGATCTTCTTATACTATTAACGTGTGTGTGTGTGTGTGTGTGTGTGTGTGTGTGTGTTATTTTTGTCTACTGTGAAGAATTTTCATATATTTCTAAGTTATCATTTCATGTCATTTACGCAAATCTGAGTTAATTTACGCCCAGTACGGCACAGTAGTTCAGTTACCTGCATTCAACAAATGTTCGTCTTATACAGGGCTGGATTAGGTTAATAAGGGGCTAAGGCTAAGGCTAATTTGATGGAAGGGCGTCACAAAATATATATAAGATATTTTGTTAAGCCCTTCCATGATAGTATATACTAAAAACAGACCTTAGAATACATACTCAAATTATAACAAAAATAAATATATTTGTTATGTGTAACTGTATTTTAAGCTTAATTGTTTGGGGTGGGGTAAGTAATGTGTGAAGAGACAAATTTCTTTTTCTCTGCGACAAATCGACTTTCCAGCTATGAGATGATTGAATCAAAATATGACACATACACTGATAGATGAAAGTATTCCTCAATGATTGAGCCACAAACATCTGATTATAATGTCTGATCGATATACAACGAATTCGTGAACTTTTGAAATTAATTCCTTAAACCAACTCTTCTGCTTTTTCTTTTCGGCCACGGAGCCTGCATAAAAACTTCCAGATATAATCTTAAACGTTGATAATATCGAATGTAATAGCACAGAGAGCTTGTGATTGATACAGATTTCAATCTCGCCTATTAGGTTGCAATTATAATAAGACAGACGAGGACCCCTACTGAGCTTAAATTCCGTTACAACTAATGAACATCTGGCCTGATTTATCTGCAGCTGTAGTGACAGTAATCTTAGCTGATCAAATATCTTTTCAAAATTTGGTGGGAAAGGTCTGATACTTTTATAGTTTGCAGTCTAAGGGTTTTCGCAGGCTACTGGCACTGCTTATCTTTGTACTCACAACAAAGATAATGGTTTTAACTGTGTGTGTACTCCGGATCTCAGGTACTACATTCAAGCCTTAAACACGAGTTTTGCTTTATTCGAAATACATATGACAAATAGAACCGTATGATAAATATATCCAAATTAATGCATGACATCCAAGAAAACCTAACAACTGTCCTATCTCCTACAGCAGAACAACTCGATAACGGCCTGCGTTCATTGCTTGAAAAACATGCCTCAGCCACCAAGTGCAGCTTATCAATTATAATGTGTTCTCCTTGGTATAGCAGTGTTAGGGACCAGCTTCGCACTGCTAAAAGACACCGCCGTAAAGTAGAGATGCTTTGGATTTCCACCAGATTCACTATTCATAAACAAATCTATGAAACCGCTAAGAAGAACGTCACAAACTTAGTCCATTTAGCTAACTTATCCCACTATAGTACTAAGATCACGGAGAGTTCCAGCTGCAACGAGCTTTACGAGATAACTAACAAGCTAATGTCAAGGAACAAATGTACACCACTTCCAGCTAACTTCTCTCCAGTAGAATTTCCGGACATATTTGCAAATATGTTCCGTGACAAAGTACACACCATCACTGATACGCTTGACAACACAAGTTCAATTGATTCGTCGTCACTTTACAGTTACGATACAGAATTTCAGCGACAACCATTAGGAGCATGTTAAACTGAATCTATGAATTTAGTACAAATGATCGTAATGAAGAGTGCACCAACGTCATGTGAACTTGATCCAATTTCAGCATCACTGCTGCTTGAGTGCTTAGACCCAATATTGCCTTCACTAACTGATGTTATTAATATCTTCTCTTTCATCTGGGGAATCCCCATCATGTTTTAAAACTACCATCGTAAAGCCTCTGCTGAAAAACCAACACTTGACCATAACGATTTAAAGAACTACCGCCCAGTTTCTAATCTCCCGTCCCTATAACAAATCTTAGAAAAAGTTTTCCTAACCGAACTTGTATCTCATTTGAATCCAAACAGTCTTTTCAGCAATGTACAGTCTGCATATCGCCCTTGCAAAAGTAATGAAACTACACTTATTATTGTAGTTAATGACATTCTCTCTGCTTTGGATAGCGGAAAGATTAGTCTTCACTCCTTGATTTGTCTGCAGCATTTGGCACAACAGACCATGCTATATCACTTCACCGTCTCCAGCATGTGTTTGCATTCACAATACAGCCTTACTGTGGTTCAAGTCCTACTTAGTCGACAGGAAACACATTGTATCTGCAAATGGAATACACTCCAGTCCAGTTCATCTACGTTGTGGTGTTCGACATGAGTCTGTTCTAGGAGCTGTTCTCCTCATTATACAGTTTCAGATTTCGAACTTGTGACACTATTTTTGAACTCTAAGCATTAATTGTATTGGCGTTGATTCGCATACTTACCCATTTATATATAATATATAGATGGCCAGTTGTGCATCTTTGGCCTCTTGATCATCATTGAAAATCTAACAATAGTTTGCTGGATTCAAGGTAAAGAGGAGCTCATTCATCATTAGTTCCGTGGTTTTGAAAATACATCTTGTTTGTGATACGGGTCGATTGTTTGAAAGGTCTTCGTGGTAATTTCCTGGCTAGGTTACTGGTATTTCTTTTGATTTTTGCCATGACGAATTATGTCGCCAGTTTCCCAAAATGTATTAAAAACGTTTAGGAGTGGACAGAGGGCTGCATCAGAGGGAATTCAAGATGCTGGTCTTGAATGTCATCTGGTCCGGATGACAGTATCATGCAGATATTCAAGAATTTGCTTTTTAATATCATATGCTCCGGATGACTGTATTATCAGGCATATATTAAAGACGTTGCTGTTGAATATCATCTGGTCTGGATGACTGTATTTTGCAGGCATTCAAGACGTTGATGGTGAATACCATCCGGTCAGAATGATAATATTAGGCAGGTATTCAAGACGTTGCTGGTGAATATGATCTGATCCTCGAAAAAATCAATTTACTCAGCATGGTGAGTAATTAAGTTCTCAGATTGTGACAGATTTCTTGTAATCTTGAGCGTTAGTAGATTTGAGATTTTAAATAACCATTTCTTGTCCTGGTATTCTGTCTTTGCTTTTAAATATCATATGCTTCGGATGACTGTATTATCAGGCATATATTCAAGACGTTGCTGTTGAATATCATCTGGTCCGGATAACTGTATTTTGCAGGTATTCAAGAAGTTGATGGTGAATACCATCTGGTCCGGATGACTGTATATTGCAGGTAATCAAGAAGTTGCTGTGCATATCATCCGGTCAGGATACCTAAATTAGGCATACTTTCCAAGCTGATGTAAACTGTGGTTTCCTGATTGCTGCAATCTCGTTTTCCAAGTGTTTAACAGATAGACATAGATGATTACAACTATGTAAGATCTTTAATTATCCCATAAACTGTATGTAAAAAGATAATTACGCAGATGTTCGGTTTGCGGCAAGAAATGAATTAGTTTCCTGTTTTTTGCACTCCTTATTTAAAATGATTGGCATGTGACTTTAAAGTAATCAAAGTGTTTACGCGTTCCATTAGGATTCACCAATTTATTAATATACAATTTTACGGACATGATGGGAATCACAAATTGCAATAGCATTAATATTTCCTATCATGACATTAATGGACAAAAAACATTAAGATTCATTAAAATCACATGCCAATGTTGTAAACTATTTACATCCTTGACAGTGAAGCCAAATTCCAATTTTTAATGCGCTAATTGCACATACTGTACAGTGTGCAAAATATCAAGTTTAATCTAATTGTTCGATAAGAGAAAGGAGTGTGCCTTTGACTAGGCCAACTTAAATCTTGCTAGAAAAGGAAATGCGGGATGGAATAAAGTGTTTTAATCGCCACAAACAGTGGAATAATGATTTTGTGATATTTTTTTACGTGTTCCATTGCTCGCGCCAATTCTAATAGGTCACATGTCAAGATCACACAGAAATAAAATAAATAAATTATGACATTGGAAATGTCCGAAGATGTCCATGAAATCGGAACAAAATAAATGAAAAAAAAATATTTTGGCTGATAAAACATTGATAAAAATAGTGTGGGTTTCAAAACTAATATTTACAGTTTGACTTGTAATCCCAATTTGAATCAGAGCCTGGGCAACAAATTATTCCATTTCGACATGTTAATAGTTAGGAATTTCCTTCCATAAGTTCTTAAATTTTTGATAATTACGTCTTACAAACAATTACTATATGATATTTGTATATGAACAGAACGACAGAACAGTCTAGGTACTTTTGGTAACTATCAAGGCCTTTCTAAAACTTTGTTTCTTCTTCATATTGCCAGACAAATGACAGAGATAAAACAATTAACTCGTAAGAAAATATATTCCTTACTATTTTACACAGCAATAGCGAGTATGAGACAATCTGATCCGGCATTATTCGTTTTCTCGGAAGTAATTATACAGTTCGATTAATCCATGAAATATCGGAAGTAACTGAAACCAAAGTTTATTTATGAAATATTATGCGTATTGTCTTCGTATAATAATAACAAAAACAATAATAATATTAATAAGGATAATGAGATTAATAATGCTAATAACCTCTACCAGAAGCTGAAATGGTTTATATTGATAGTAATATCCGCTCTTTGTGTGTGTGTGTGTGTGTGTGTGTGTGTGTGTCGCAATTATTTTCATGTTTTTCTAACTTGGATAAAATAATGGACGAGCACAAAATCATGCTAAGTTTAAAATACTTACTGCTTAAAATTGTAAATTATTAAACGTTGTAAAGGCTGTCAAATGGGGAGTTGTTGAATTTACAGTGGAATGTTTCCCAATGGTGAACACAGACTTGCAAAGTTCCCAGGAGATTCCACGCTGAAAGAACCTAGCACGAGAATACATTTGTATCGGTATCAGTTTCTCGTGATCCCAATTACAATCAAGGGTCGCTTTCCATCCAATCTGTACAAGACATTTGAGCCTAAGTCTCTATGGAATTCTTTAGCCTCAGTATCAACAAGCTGCCACATTCAGGTGCCCGTCAAGTGTATTCATATCGATTGTAACTGTCTACGAAGAAGGATTTAAGCGAATAGTAGGTTTATTTTATTTTGCCTAAAGCAATGGCATGTTATTTCGAGGAACTGCCATTTGCATGCAAGAAATGACGAAGACAATGCTTGCATTAATCAGAAAGTTCAGATTCTAAAACCAACACTAATCCTTACGAAGAATGTTAAAGTATAGAGATTACCCCTTGCTTCTGTAAGTCAGCGCAGATTAGTTATATATTAATCTGGGATAGCGCAAAGAAGTTAAACTGACGTTGACTAGCTGTCAGCATTTAGTTTGTAGCTTTCTGATATATTGCATCTGTACATGGACACAAAGTCCGTAATAATTCAATAAGGACAGGTTCCACAATTCATCATACCTGTAATAATTAAAAAGGACTGGTTTCACAATTCATCATGAATGTAATAATTCAATAAGGACAGGTTTCACAATTCATCATGCCTGTAATGATTAGAAAGGACAGGTTTCACAATTCATCATACCTGTAATAATTCAATAAAGACATGTTTTACAATTCATCATATCTGTAATAATTCAATAAGGACAGGTTTCACAATTCATCATACCTGTAATAATAAAAAATTACAGGTTTCACAATTCATCATGCGTGTAATAATTCAATAAGGACAGGTTTCACAATTCATAATGCCTGTACTAATTCAATAAGGACATGTTTCACAATTCGTCGTACCTGTAATAATTCAATAAAGACTGGTTTCACGATTCATCATACCTGTAATAGTATCTGAAGTCTCTTCTCCATGTAATGTAAAAGCAATGAATACAACAATTTACATATGGAAGCACTGTCACAAATACTAGTAAAAGTAGACAAGTTAGTAAAAATAAATGACAGCATCACCAAGCTTGATTTGCTTGATATTTTTGAACGCTATGCTTTTTTTATAAAGATAGGTTAAACATATGCTATACGTATATACCGAAATGAAAGAAAAAAGCACGTCCGCGACCAATTACAAATAATACGTAACAAATCTCTAAAAACATGAAACTTTGACACAAAAACTTTATGTTTGATACAAAGAAAATAATCCCGATTGAAAATCAGTTTTGGCCCGTTATACATTATTATTTGAGCAGAGATCGTATTCATTGATGTCATATTATGTTCTATGTGTAATCATATATTTGTAAAAATAAAGACATCCTGACAGTCACCTTTTTGTTTCCTTGGCATTTCAAATGTGTATGGTTAATGTACCCATTTATTTATTTGTTTGGTTAATTTGCTATGTACACAGCAGAAAGTATACCCTGTAATTCTAACTAATAAACCGTATGTATTATCTTATGATAATTTTGTAAAGGTAACATTATTTAATCAACTGCCACAAGAACCAATGTAATTTTGCTAGTTTGGACATTTTTCAATAAAGGTTTTTTTTTTCAGTCCAAAATATTTCTTATCTCATTTGAACAAGTCCCAATACTTTTCCATGAGAGCGGATATTTATGTCTTCGAAACAATAGTGGTCATTTATTTAAACCATAGTGGTCACTTATTTAAACCATAGTGGTTCACTAATATGGCTGGTACGTAACATTGCCTTTACAGCTACATGTCTAAGGATAAAGCATGACTGTGGCCGTTTATGTCATGAAAACTAAAGTAATTAAATTGTTTGTTCTAGAGGCAGTTGATTTTATATGTGTACCTATTTGTAGTTACATGTGTACCGATTTGCAATTAAATGTGAAACTATTTGTAATTTAATGTGTGAACCTCTCTGTAATTAAATAATTGTACCTGTTTGCAATTAAATATGTGTACCTATTTGTAAACAGAAGTGATATAGGTACTCCTATCATTTACATATAATAATAATGTTTTGCTATTTTCATTTCCAGCCATATTTTCAAAATGCACGGTGTAATGACCAATTGGATAAATAAGCCTTAACAATGACAGTTTTCAAGGTGTTTGTGCAAGTTTACCTGTATATATGTGTGTATCTGTGTGTGTACAGTTTGATTTGAAAACCACAACGTAAACATACAGACGAAACCTCTGATATAGCAAAACCAGGCTTCGTACTTGAAAGTACAAACGCTTTGTCGTAGAATTCATAGGGTCCAGACCTTTTTTAAGATCAGACCTTTTATTTCAATTATAACTCACTGTCTAATATATCGATAATGAAATATCCCAGATGTGTAGTTCATTTCATGACGTTATTGCACAGAATCAATTGGGAAATATGTTCAAATATTTCACACGAGGGAATATTCAGCAATGAGCATTGATCGATTCTCAAGGTCCCATACTCGCTCGTCTCATACTTGTGGAGAAAAGGATTATTTGATACTGGTAGTGTTCTTCACTGCATACATTTTCCGAGGAACATGATGTTGTAGAAATAAAGATTTTATGTGATCCCAAACAGTATTCTCTCTTCTGCCTACCACCAACCGCTCCGCTGGTCAAGTGGTTAGAGCGTCCGCCGCGAAAGCGGGAGGTCGTGGGTTCGATCCCCGGCCAAGTCATGCCAAAGACTTACAAAACTGGTACTAACAGCTACCTCGCATGGCGCTCAGCATTAAGAGGTCAGTGTTAGGACTAGTCGGCCTGGTGTCAGGATAATGTGACTGGGTGGGACATCATGCTACATGTCTGCGGCATGATGTCCCACTGCTAAGCATCACTATAAACTGCATTACTGCAGACATCGAAGCGATATGACTGAAAAATTGTTTAAGCTACGTTAAAAATCCTAAACAATCAAAAACAAACAAACTTCCTGCCACCAATGAGAACACAGTGTACATCTTGTAGTCAGAGCAAATAAACCTGGTTTGGGTGTTGTGCGTTTTTGTACAGTTTTAATAATATCATGTGTAATATCATGTGTGAATGGTAGTTGTGCGTGAGCTTTCGATTATTATATTTTATTTCATATGTTATTCCAACTTCTTGGGCATTTCATCATTTACAAATGTAAGCAATTCTGCACCGATTATTTAAATATATTGTCTTTTCAGAAGCTGTGGTGTTTATTATTATGACAGTTCTCATATTTTGCGTATATTTACATTTTGCTCTATTTGTTATATCAGCTAGAATTTAGACAAACATTTAATCTAAACGTGCGCTGATTCGTCGTTTTTATTGTAAATTGAGCAGCAAGGTCCTTTATTGTCCCTGGTCTTTAGCCAAAATCGTCAGTGTTTAAAAAATCCGTCCTTGTTTCACTGGACATCAGTTTGGTTTTCACAGTTACGTTTCTGGTTAATAACTGGAAAGCTAAATTGCACAGCTAAAATAGTATCTGTGTGTATGGGTTTAAAAAAGATATTATTAATAGAAGCATGTTTATTTGGGTCTGTGTCTAGGTTTTGTAATTTCCTTAATGTATTTTACATGTCCTAGGTAAGCATTAGGATCATTCTAGACGGTTATTTTCCATACAGAAATATTATTGTTTTGAAAATGATAATTGTGACCTGAGGTCAAGTAGATAACTATATGATCTTGTACCCAAGATATTTTTTTCAGTTGTGCTTTAAGACCTAGCACTTTTAAGTTGTATTATATGTTGTGTCAAGTATTTCATTTTTGGCTGGAAATATTATTTCTTCAAATTATTGAATTCGAGTGATTATTTTCTCTGTAAAGGACTGCTGACACATCAAAGCTTTATAAGGTACCACAGACACATCATCGACTTCGGTGTCTTTGATTTATTCTGGACTTCTACAGAATTTGTTTCAGGAATTAAAATTGGCATTACCGTAATTTGTTTCTTTACATTTTCACTTTTTATTCTAGGGAAATAACCTATTTCTCGAATTTTTACAAAGCTTCATTGTATTGCACTCTTTTTTATTACTTATTTTATGAGAGTAGGCACGTGCCACAAGTAACTATAAAGCTGTCTATCGGATCAATGTCAAATCTCATCTTTATGTATTTGTTACGCACCATGGTAAACATGTAACAAAATATCAATGACTTCGCTTGCTTCTTCTTTAAACGGAATTTCTTTAGTTTAATATCTATATGAATTGCTTATAGGTTTCATAATCAAATAGTCGTACAGAAACTGAAGACAAATACTTAGGTTTACTGGCATCCAGCAATGTGTTTACTGCAATATTAGCGTGTTGATTTTAAACAGCTAGTAAAAAATAAACTAAGCCACTGACGGTACACTAACTTTAACAAACCTCTCTGTTATATTTTGTAAGCCTGAAACTTACATTTTTAACAACTGACTAGTATTATTCGCATGAAAATATATTTTCTTTCAAGGTTTGTCATTTATGACGTCAGAAAGGGACAAGGACCATTTAAACCATTACAATGAAGAATCGTACACATATATCTCGTGGTGAAATGGTAAAATGTATTGCTATGCTATCTCGAACGTGCGAAAATCATTTTAAATATCATTTTAAAAATGCGCTTTAATTATATTATGAACTTACAAACTGGTAAGACCATTGCTTCTGAAACGAACAGCTTTGATTGTCCATCGATATGTTCGTAACGTCACATGAATCTTTAGACACCAGTCAAGATACAGATTTAAACCTTTGGATGTAATTGGGGGTGATGTGTTCATGTGTACACCGTTTTCTCATTATGACTAATGAGAGAGGAGTTTAGTTTGTCGCTCATCTCCAGTTAAGCAGTTTTAAAGATAGAGTCTTGAAATCAGGTGGTAATATTATAATATTGGAGATGTCTGTAGATGTGTGAAATGAGTTAAGCAGTTTTAAAGATAGAGTCTTGAAATCAGGTGGTAATATTATAATATTGGAGATGTCTGTAGATGTGTGAAATGAGTTAAGCAGTTTTAAAGATAGAGTCTTGAAATCAGGTGGTAATATTATAATATTGGAGATGTCTGTAGATGTGTGAAAGAGTTAAGCAGTTTTAAAGATAGAGTCTTGAAATCAGGTGGTAATATTATAATATTGGAGATGTCTGTAGATGTGTGAAATGAGTTAAGCAGTTTTAAAGATAGAGCCTTGAAATCAGGTGGTAATATTATAATATTGGAGATGTCTGTAGATGTGTGAAATGAGTTAAGCAGTTTTAAAGATAGAGCCTTGAAATCAGGTGGTAATATTATAATATTGGAGATGTCTGTAGATGTGTGAAATGAGTTAAGCAGTTTTAAAGATAGAGCCTTGAAATCAGGTGGTAATATTATAATATTGGAGATGTCTGTAGATGTGTGAAATGAGTTAAGCAGTTTTAAAGATAGAGCCTTGAAATCAGGTGGTAATATTATAATATTGGAGATGTCTGTAGATGTGTGAAATGAGTTAAGCAGTTTTAAAGATAGAGTCTTGAAATCAGGTGGTAATATTATAATATTGGAGATGTCTGTAGATGTGTGAAATGAGTTAAGCAGTTTTAAAGATAGAGCCTTGAAATCAGGTGGCAATATTATAATATTGGAGATGTCTGTAGATGTGTGAAATGAGTTAAGCAGTTTTAAAGATAGAGTCTTGAAATCAGGTGGTAATATTATAATATTGGAGATGTCTGTAGATGTGTGAAATGAGTTAAGCAGTTTTAAAGATAGAGCCTTGAAATCAGGTGGTAATATTATAATATTGGAGATGTCTGTAGATGTGTTAAATGAGTTAAGCAGTTTTAAAGATAGAGCCTTGAAATCAGGTGGTAATATTATAATATTGGAGATGTCTGTAGATGTGTGAAATGAGTTAAGCAGTTTTAAAGATAGAGCCTTGAAATCAGGTGGTAATATTATAATATTGGAGATGTCTGTAGATGTGTGAAATGAGTTAAGCAGTTTTAAAGATAGAGCCTTGAAATCAGGTGGTAATATTATAATATTGGAGATGTCTGTAGATGTGTGAAATGAGTTAAGCAGTTTTAAAGATTGAGCCTTGAAATCAGGTGGTAATATTATAATATTGGAGATGTCTGTAGATGTGTGAAATGAGTTAAGCAGTTTTAAAGATAGAGCCTTGAAATCAGGTGGTAATATTATAATATTGGAGATGTCTGGAGATGTGTGAAATGAGTTAAGCAGTTTTAAAGATAGAGCCTTGAAATCAGGTGGTAATATTATAATATTGGAGATGTCTGTAGATGTGTGAAATGAGTTAAGCAGTTTTAAAGATAGAGCCTTGAAATCAGGTGGTAATATTATAATATAGGAGATGTCTGTAGATGTGTGAAATGAGTTAAGCAGTTTTAAAGATAGAGCCTTGAAATCAGGTGGTAATATTATAATATTGGAGATGTCTGTAGATGTGTGAAATGAGTTAAGCAGTTTTAAAGATAGAGCCTTGAAATCAGGTGGTAATATTATAATATTGGAGATGTCTGTAGATGTGTGAAATGAGTTAAGCAGTTTTAAAGATAGAGCCTTGAAATCAGGTGGTAATATTATAATATTGGAGATGTCTGTAGATGTGTGAAATGAGTTAAGCAGTTTTAAAGATAGAGCCTTGAAATCAGGTGGTAATATTATAATATTGGAGATGTCTGTAGATGTGTGAAATGAGTTAAGCAGTTTTAAAGATAGAGCCTTGAAATCAGGTGGTAATATTATAATATTGGAGATGTCTGTAGATGTGTGAAATGAGTTAAGCAGTTTTAAAGATAGAGCCCTGAAATCAGGTGGTAATATTATAATATTGGAGATGTCTGTAGATGTGTGAAATGAGTTAAGCAGTTTTAAAGATAGAGCCCTGAAATCAGGTCGTAATATTATAATATTGGAGATGTCTGTAGATGTGTGAAATGAGTTAAGCAGTTTTAAAGATAGAGCCTTGAAATCAGGTGGTAATATTATAATATTGGAGATGTCTGTAGATGTGTGAAATGAGTTAAGCAGTTTTAAAGATAGAGCCTTGAAATCAGGTGGTAATATTATAATATTGGAGATGTCTGTAGATGTGTGAAATGAGTTAAGCAGTTTTAAAGATAGAGCCTTGAAATCAGGTGGTAATATTATAATATTGGAGATGTCTGTAGATGTGTGAAATGAGTTAAGAAGTTTTAAAGATAGAGCCTTGAAATCAGGTGGTAATATTATAATATTGGAGATGTCTGTAGATGTGTGAAATGAGTTAAGCAGTTTTAAAGATAGAGCCTTGAAATCAGGTGGTAATATTATAATATTGGAGATGTCTGTAGATGTGTGAAATGAGTTAAGCAGTTTTAAAGATAGAGCCTTGAAATCAGGTGGTAATATTATAATATTGGAGATGTCTGTAGATGTGTGAAATGAGTTAAGCAGTTTTAAAGATTGAGCCTTGAAATCAGGTGGTAATATTATAATATTGGAGATGTCTGTAGATGTGTGAAATGAGTTAAGCAGTTTTAAAGATTGAGCCTTGAAATCAGGTGGTAATATTATAAAATTGGAGATGTCTGTAGATGTGTGAAATGAGTTAAGCAGTTTTAAAGATAGAGCCTTGAAATTAGGTGGTAATATTATAATATTGGAGATGTCTGTAGATGTGTGAAATGAGTTAAGCAGTTTTAAAGATAGAGCCTTGAAATCAGGTGGTAATATTATAATATTGGAGATGTCTGGAGATGTGTGAAATGAGTTAAGCAGTTTTAAAGATAGAGTCTTGAAATCAGGTGGTAATATTATAATATTGGAGATGTCTGTAGATGTGTGAAATGAGTTAAGCAGTTTTAAAGATAGAGCCTTGAAATCAGGTGGTAATATTATAATATTGGAGATGTCTTTAGATGTGTGAAATTAGTTAAGCAGTTTTAAAGATAGAGCCTTGAAATCAGGTGGTAATATTATAATATTGGAGATGTCTGTAGATGTGTGAAATGAGTTAAGCAGTTTTAAAGATAGAGCCTTGAAATCAGGTGGTAATATTATAATATTGGAGATGTCTGTAGATGTGTGAAATGAGTTAAGCAGTTTTAAAGATAGAGCCTTGAAATCAGGTGGTAATATTATAATATTGGAGATGTCTGTAGATGTGTGAAATGAGTTAAGCAGTTTTAAAGATAGAGCCTTGAAATCAGGTGGTAATATTATAATATTGGAGATGTCTGGAGATGTGTGAAATGAGTTAAGCAGTTTTAAAGATAGAGCCTTGAAATCAGGTGGTAATATTATAATATTGGAAATGTCTGTAGATGTGTGAAATGATTTAGAAATTTCGGTCAGTCCCATTTAAAAGGGATATTGGGGTAGATGTGTATTGGGGATGGTTTTTGTCAAAATTGTTATACTTTTTCAGCTCTGTTTGTCTTTCATAACTTCGCCTATGCGATTCAACATAATCATTGAGAATTTAGAAATATGGTGTTGGAATGGTCTGCACGGGTGCACAGTGGTTATAGAATTATCATGGGGGTGGGGCATGCAATAAAGATGCCTGTATATAAAATAAAAGTAACTCCATTGGTTGCTTGTCTGATATTTATGAGAATCTCGGCATACGATCACTGATTAAACTCTTAGTTTATTAGACATCACACACTGTGTTACGCCCAAGGGTCATACATGTTAGGACCATGAGTCAAAATTCAATCTTAAGATATCTCTCTCTCTCTCTCTCTCTCTCTCTCTCTCTCTCTCTCTCTCTCTCTCTCTCTCTGCATGTACGCATACAAGTATGCATGTATGTATGTATGTATGTATGTATGTATGTATGTATGTATGTATGTATGTATGTATGTATGTTTGTATAAATTAGGTACAGGCATAGAACTTGCCCGCCGGCTCTATCCTTACCCACCCACCCATCCACGAAAACTAGCCCTGGGAAATTTCTTATACAGACTGAAATTTTATCTTGAGAAAAAATACAGGTTAGATAATATTTTAATTCATCCCTGCTGAGTTTCGAATCATGGTTCCCACCAATCGCCTTGCCTACACACACCAAAAAAACATACCGCTTAGACCATTTTTATATTTACCCAAAATGATAGAACATTGCATGCCGACCCAATAATATTATCTCATCTATTACACAGACACTCAAGATGCATTTTACATAGATCAAGGCATATGCAAATTAATATAGAGTGGTCAAAATATGCTCCAAAATAGAAAGTGATCTCTATGGATCGTACAGCGTGATATTTTATCATTATTAAACGGTTTTAAGGTACGAAGTCGTATAGTTTTGGCTGTATTATTTTTGTTTTGTTTGCTTTTGTATTAGATTTCGCCGTGTTGGAATTATGAAGTGCAAATTGTATATTTTAAACAGTCGAAAATACGACCGTAACATCACACTCCATTTTGTGAAAGATTAATTTGGCTTGGGTTTTGTTAGAAGAAAAAAAAACGAGATATTATTTGTTTTGAGGAAAACAAATCTTTTTTTTAAAAAAAATGATCTTTCATTTAATCAAGTGATGTATTCTAATTGAAACTTGCTTTAACTACGTCTGATGAATTACCATCAATCGTCAGGAAATCGTAGAAATCGTATCAAAATAAATTAGATCTAAAATCGTACGTGCCTAGCAGAGTGAAAAGCTCAGAGGAATATGATAGATTGTTTCAATTATTCAAACTAACTCATGGTTAATTTTCACAGCCTGGCACATCCAATTTTCTCAGAAGATTAAAGAATTCTATCAGAGTTTGTTTACTAAAACATCTATTTTAGACATACCAAAATGGAGATAGAAGTCGATAAATTTAAACTGAAAAACACATGAAATAATCATTGTTGGATGTATCAAACGTACAGGTAAAACATAATACCCATCATTATCGGCGTTTAAAGTCCACTACATTAAAGAGTAAAAGGAAATGATAATAATAGGGCTGAATAGGTCAAATGTTGTTGAGGGGGGGGGGGGGGTCAAAATTACAAATGGCCCTGACTTTCCTCGAAAGTTCACAAAAGCAAACGTATGTGTCTGTTTACTGAAAGTGCGCTTAATAACCAATACACTCCATGTGACAACTAACTCTGTATGTGTGTGTGTGTGTGTGTGTGTGTGTGTGTATGACACCCCAGACCCCACTTTCCAAAATACGGTATTTTTGATTCAGAAAGAACCCAATGGATGGATGGATGGATGGATGGATGGATGGGTGGATGGATGGATGGATGGATGGATGGATGGATGGATGGATGGATGGATAGATAGATAGATAGATAGATAGATAGATAGATAGATAGATAGATAGATAGATAGATAGATAGATAGATAGATAGATCAAGTATCATTGTGTTCTGCAATGAGAATATAAAATGATTTATGTAATCACTTCGTACATAATAAATCAAGGATGTTTTGTTAAGGTTTGAAAAAGATTAGTATAAAGACACAGAGCCAGATGGATGGATGGATGGATGGATGGATGGATGGATGGATGGATAGATAGATAGATAGATAGATAGATAGATAGATAGATAGATAGATAGATAGATAGATAGATAGATAGATAGATAGATAGATAGATAGATAGGTAGGTAGGTAGGTAGGTAGGTAGGTAGGTAGGTAGATAGATAGATAGATAGATAGATAGATAGATAGATAGATAGATAGATAGATAGATAGATAGAGCCCTTGAGCTTCTTAACCAGTAAGTGTCGCTAAACCTATTCAATTGTATTACTAAACTTCAGTGCAATCCTTAGAACAATGAAGGTTCTTTGATGAGGAGTATGTATCTCGAACGAATAATGTATGACAAAATGTGCAAGTACATTCCTTTAGTAATAGGAATTATCCTTAATATCAATTCTTTCGTGGGAAAATAAAATGAGATTCGAAGATTACATTTCAAACTGTACTTAGGAAAATCTTATCTATAATGCATCAGAAATTGATAGAGATAAATAATATATTTATATGCTAATTAAATGTACACACTATCCTTTCCGTCTCAGCCATGATGATGATGATGATTCCAGGACGTCATAAAATAAATCCTTTTAAAGCCCAGATTGTATGATAGCCCCTCCTATCATCCAATCATTATGGTTATGAGATTTCCGCTCATATATCATACATTTTGTATGCTCATGGGAAATCCCCCTCTATTATCCAATATGTATGCTCATGTGATTTCGCCTTATATTATCCGATATTTATGCTCACTACATAAGTTTTGCATTTAATATATATTTTAGACTTTGGTAGTGTTAACCTGGTAACCTTGATATTAAATAGTCTAAGCCTTTTTCTAAAGTGTCACGTGGTCTTTTGGAGCATAGAGCTGATTCTGACCTATTGGAACTGTTTCACAATAGAATGACCTAGTTTATATCAGATTAGTCTCACTGTTCCGTGTTATACATTTCTCAGATTGGTCTCACTGTTCTATGTTATACATTTCTCAGATTGGTCTCACTGTTCCGTGTTATACGTCTCTCAGATTGATCTCACTCTTTCGTATTATACATCTCTCAGATTGGTCTCACTGTTCATTGTTATAGCTCTCAGATTGATCTCACTCTTTCGTATTATACATCTCTCAGATTGGTCTCACTGTTCCTTGTTATACCTCTCAGATTAGTCTCACTGTTCCGTGTTATACATTTCTCAGATTAGTTTCACTGTTCTGTGTCATAAATGCATCAGATTAGTCTACCAAGCTATCATAGCTCTGCTTTATAAAAACATTATATAATAGCTGTTATGTTTATACATATAAAAAATAATAGTTCATATATTTTGACTGAAGTAGTAGTAGCGTTTCGGTTTCGTCCTTATTTTTATTTTGGATTAATTAATTAATTATTATTAATGAATTAATTAATTATTTTAATTTTATTTTGGAGCCTTTAAAACTTATTTGTAAGTCTATTTGCGGATGCCTACATAGTATATTGAACAAACCTGGTCAAGGTGAATGCTGAGCCACAGATTACTCTTGTACAATAATATGTTGAAGCCTGTTGATTGGTAAACTAAATCAACCAATCATTGAGTGCCTATTAACTAATATGGTCGGAATTGCGCCATCTTTAAAAATATATATGAAAACGGTGTCATAAATGTTTTATTATTCTTCTATCAAGAAAGTGATATAATTATAAATATAAATTAAGTTATTATATCTTGACAGTTAAATGCTAAAATCTATACGGCTGTGTACACTACACAAAATAGTTTTTGAGATATGTCTATTCGTTAATGTTTCTAAAACAAAACAGCGAACAGGGATAATTGATCAATATTTTTTTCTCTCTAAAGTAAATTTACAAAATGATGTGTGATGATCGTAAGGTGGTGATGATGTGCGATGATGGTAAGGTGGTGATGATGTGTGATGATGGTAAGGTGGTGATGATGTGCGATGATGGTAAGGTGATGATGATGTGTGATGATGGTAAGGTGGTGACCCTCGTTCTTTCGTTAGCCTACTAATTCCATATTTCACAGATCCGTGCCAAAAAATATTAACTGAGACGTTGCGGTTATCAAAATCGAAGTAAACATCTTGCTCTCAAAGCAGCCAATTTTTTGGCAACATAATCAATATATCAATCAGTGACATTTCAATTGGTTAAACATTGACCTAAATTTTCCCGGACAAAAGCCGATTGACAACGGACATTCTAGGATCTGATTATGAATTCGTTTATATCCTTCAGTCGTGATAGATTGGCAGTTATTAATTGGTATGACCTCTTTTGACATTTTTAAAGTTCCAATTGCTTTCGGCATCAAACACCGTCGGTCACTGGTTATTAAATTATGTTTGAACGATAAAAGATCCTTACATTTAACGGTTAAACGCGCGTAATGAATTGCTGAAGACTGACAAAGTTAACAAAAGAAACCATAATTGCATGTAATGAAACATCAATAAAGTACATTCATCCATGTAACAGTCGTATCAGGAGCTGAGTGAATTAATTTAACAGTCGTATCAGGAGTAGAGAGAATCAGTGTACCAGTCGTATCGGGAGTGAATCAGTGTAACAGGCTTCTTACGAGTTTAGTTATTCAACGTAATGGGCTTATCAGGAATTGTGTTAATTAGTGTAACTGGCTTATCAGGAATTGTGTTAATTAGTGTAACTGGCTTATCAGGAATTGTGTTAATTAGTGTAACTGGCTTATCAGGAATTGTGTTAATTAGTGTAACTGGCTTATGAGCCGTTTGAGTGAATCAGTATAGCAGACGTAACATAAACGTTTAAAATATTAAGTTATGTACGAATTTAACTAAACTATAGTATTTTGTAAACAGTAATGATGGTTGACATCAATTAATACGATATTGTTGTGATTAGATTATAACTGTAATCTCCACATTTTCTCTATCGCAATATTTAGTTAAAGCAGTTCTAAAAACTGAAGGTTACGCAACTCACAATAAACATCTAAAACTTATTTTGTCAATATTTTTACAAATCGCTTATAATAATAAATTCTGAGAAGTTCAAATCCATTGGCTGTCATTTGTAAAGATATGTTGATATCAAGTTGCAATTTTCTGATTGAATGAATCCTTCGAAGAAGAAAACACGCAAAGCGAGTACCACCCCTATTCAAATCTGTTTGTTTGCAGGGCATAAGAAGATGATCTGTATATCATTTTCCCAAATAGAATAAACTTTTATAACGAAAAACTTCCTTTATGTTTGTACATCGTTCTTCGAGCTAATTAAACCTGTCCATTAACTGCCAGGATTCTGATATGTTTTTTTTAATTATGAAACTTATACTGTATCGTTAAAATATTTGAATATTTAGCTTTCATTTGTAATCTCGGCATGCTCTGAGATATGCATGGGATAAACAATCTGTGAAATACTGCTCAAATTGTACTATTGTATTCCTAATGAGGAGGGTGGGTGGGTAGGTGATTTATTCCTTATGGGTCGGTAGGGGTGAAATCGCACTCTGGTGAATGTAGTTCCTATATCATATACTGTAATATGTGTGGTTCGCATTCAGATCGGCATAAAACTCAATGTATCATCCAAAAACTACTTCTTTTAATTGATTTAGGTATGCATACTAGAATGGTAATGAGTTTTCTTAATATATATTCCATTAAAACTCAACAAATCAATCAAACTAGGAAATACACTTTTTTTGCAAACAAATATGTATTCAACTCAAAATGTTTACTTTCCTAAAATACTTGGTTCCTCTAATGGGTTGTTGACTCAAGTTGGTTTATGTATTCCATGTTTCTTTTTCCAACTGAAAAATAGTAAAGCATTTTTTCAGTGTCCTAATTACCAATCGCGGAATCTGTAAAGCGTTCGAGATGTGATATGGGTGAAATTCAAGAAGGGTGACAAAATCCCAAGTGTAGAATATGGATGCAGGAAAGGGAAATTTGAGAATTTTTGCCAAAATTTTACGTTTAAATTTACTTTGTGAATTTGGTGCAGATCGTAGAGCAGGCAGAGTTGGACTTATGGGTAACCACACTGCCAGCAGTTGAGGACAACTCTCCAATCTATCTGACATGTTTAAGACTTTGTGATCCGCGCACAGAGTTTTCAAAACACTTCTATTCGATTAGGCGGGATCTAAATACCGACTTAATCCCAGCTTTTCTCGAAAGATGGATGTAGGAAGTACTACCCTTGCGAGTTAATTAGCATAAATACAATGGCTATTGAACAAAGAATTTTCTTTAGGATGGAAAAGTGCGAAGAAAATCTTTGTTCTCCATCTGCAGGCCCGAATTTCGTTCGATTAAAACCTTGCACTATACAATATGAATGTAGGAATGTCCATAATCAATAAATACTGTTTCCGGTTTAGTATAGAACGAATATAGATTATAAACGGGGAGAGAAGTACTTACGAAATAGGATTGAGTAATGATTTATCTACTTTAATGTTACCATATTTTTTAATATAAAGTTAGAAATGAAACCCATTCAGTTATGTGTAGTTTTAACAATTATTATTAGAGGTGAAAAGCCTGCAATTAACGTGACCTTGGCAAATTGTATATGTGGACCTTTTAAAAATTACAAACTATGATGAACTTGATATAAGCTCTACATTTATATTCTATTAATTATATACAATATTATGTACCAATGTACCAATGTACCATTGTATCATAGTTTAGATCTTTAAAACTGTACCAGTGAGTTGTGTTTTGGTAATGGTACAAGTCGGAATGTTTTAATGTAAAGGAAATCATATAAGATTTGACAAAACAATATTGTTATTATGCAATGTCTAATTCATAAAATGTCTGATTTCGTTCCGATAATATTTTGTCCCCATAACATTTTCGTATTTTAAGAACAAGAACTAAGCTTTTAATGCATCGCATATTGTGTAATTTACCTGATAGGGCATTTAAACCGAAAAATATATTTGGATAAACAGATCAGAAAAGACAAAATATAGAACATTAGTAGGAAGCACAGTTTTGAATAATTCAGCTTTGCTCAAGATTTTAAAAGCACAAATGAATACAATACATTGGTAGGGATATGGATTGCCTCTTGGCTTCTACATTGAAAGGAAAAAAAACAATACATTGGTAGGCATATAGATTACATCTTGGCACATTGAAAGGAGAATACAAAATCCAGACCATATCATAAAAGTCTCTGTCGAGCACCATCTCACGCATATTAAATTAGTTCTTTGAAATAAATAGTTTATTTGATAAAAGAGTCGTATCGAACAACCAAGAATCATAAAACCCGTTTTACAATTTATTTATGTTAGTGTTATGAGTCCATCAATATTTACTATTTCAACCGAATCTGAAGTTTATTCAAATGAATGTGATTGATCATTAAATATGAATGTTGATACTAAGCTAGAAAGGAATTTTCAACTATGTCTTCTCTAATAACAGCGGAAAGGAATTTGTCCAAATTTGAGGGTAACAATTGTGCGATAAAGTCAGTTTAATTTTATACAAACGATGTCGTTCCCACATTGACAATAGCCTCTTTTACTATAAATAGAGAAAGCTTTGAACGATTTCTCAATACTAACTCAGTAGAATTAGACGAAATTATACTAATGGGATTCCGGCATAAAGGTCTTTCGTAAATGTACAAATAATTTTTTTTCAGTACGTATTGCCACTGTTACAGATATCTTTAAACCATTTCTTAAGAAGCACTCAAGAGCATTCAATCAAAAATAACTTCTTCCCAAACTCGCTAAACAGAATTAGCCCAAATCAACCAAATTGCATTATGGCGTAAAGGCCTTTCAATGTGTACAAATAATTTGTATCCACAATCAAGTAATGTCACTAATGCATACAAGAATCTTTAAGCCGATTCTTAAACATCACTAAAAAGAATTCAATAAAATTTGTCATGAATCGTTTTAGCATTAAAAAAATTGTATTTCTATACTGCAACAGCATATGACCTATGTTAGTACAAATTGAAACAAGATTTAAACGATTACTTTATATCAACGGCTAAATATAATATATTGACTTTTCACACAATGCACTCTGGCATGAAAGAATAAAGAATGCATAGAACTAACGTCCATAAGGCCCTACATATGAATGACCAGATTTAAAAAGAAATTATGACGATTTCTTTTCAAAAGGTTCAAAAAGAATTTTCAACAAATTTGCCAGAAAGTATCATGCTGAATTCACAATAACGCTGATTTACCATAAGTATGGATGGCGATATAACAGCAATGTTAAGCCCTTGTGCACGTATTTTCATAAATTAATTGGAAATTAGATTTATTTTAAGCTTCTTACCTATTCAGATTTCTTGGAGAACTGCCCCTGCATTCCACTCTTAGGCAGATAGGCAAAAGAGAGCAATCTCACACCCACATTGGCCACTTCTTTCATAATTAGTAGAATTTACCGACTTGAATGTATTGGGTTCTTCTTTCATGATTAGTAGAATTTACCGACTTGAATGTATTGGGTTCTTCTTTCATGATTAGTAGAATTTACCGACTTGAATGTATTGGGTTCTTCTTTCATGATTAGTAGAATTTACCGACTTGGTTAAAGCAGCAAGACATTATATAGTTATAGCAGGTAGTTTAATTGGAAGATCAGAAACGCAAGAATTAACGTTAACGACAATAGGGAGAGATAAATGATTGATTAAGATCAGAATTTAAACGCGTTAACACAATATATACACGGAAACCACTGATTAAGGGCGTTAATCTAATATATGCGTAGAAAATACTGCCAGACAAACATAATCGAGTGGCTGATTTTTATCTAATTTATACTAATAAAATATGGTATATAATATAAGTACATGCATGGAGCTTTTGAAAAACGTTTCAACAAAATAAAACAGGAATTATACTTGTTCTCTTGTTTTTTTTACACTGTTACGTGTTTGGGCTCTAACAAACTGTAACACAGAAGAAGCGAAAGCAACAAGCCTTGTAAAAATTAACAAATAATTTATTCCTTGGGAAAAGATTGTAAAAATTGAAGAAAAAAACTTACAGTTTTAATAATCAAATCCAAAAATAATCCAAGAATAATCAACAAATTAAATTAGAAAACTCCTAGTAATGACATATTCTAATACATTTAAGTTCGAGTCATGATGAAGACGATGATGTATGCTGAAGTCGGTTTTGTGCTTATGTACATTTCTTTGTAAAAAAAAAAAAAAACAACAAACAAACAAAAAAAAAATATTTAACACTCCGGTGTTAAACATCCTAATAATATTTTGATAATCAGCTGTCTTTGTTCAAGAATTACGTAAGAGCACATCAAATATTTTTCCATATATACGAAGTAATCCTTAGAAATCCAACTGAACTGAAGTAAAGTTAAGTTAGATTCAAAATATGGCTACAACAAAAAATATTACAAAACGTCATTTGTAAAAACCCACAACTAAATTATATTTCACTAAAACAAAGATTATACTTTTTTCTAATAAGCAGTTTCGAAACAAATCCCAAATTATGAAATCTAGTCACGTTGACGTTTATATCATGTACATGACTCTGGTGAGAACCAATCATCTTTACTTTAAGAATCAAAAGTTGTTTACCTTTCAATTAACTAATGTCATCTTGACCTTGACAACAACCGGTCATTTTAAAATAAAACCGAAACCTGTTTACGTTGTCGCACCTAAACTTGAATCAAAATCTGGATCTATGTAAACATTACATGTTTACCAAAATTCAGTTCAACCGATTTTCTAAAAAAAAGATAGCATCATCTCTAGCAAATAAATTACATTAAAACACCATGTAATGAAAAAAAAAATGAATTCAAAACTGGCAAACAATATTAAATTAAAACAAATATGCATCAAACCGAATATACTCAGCATCACAAAGATCATTTATTGAAAATCTAAACATTTGTTTAATGAATGTCTTACTTTTTAGTTTGATAATTACCCTTCCGTATTTATGAATCAAAGCAAATTAATGTTTAACAGATTTATCAAGCCTGTAATAGACAATCCGTTATCCGTTATGTCGGTAAATAGCCTGTAATAGACAATCCGTTATCCGTTATGTCGGTAAATAGCTTGTAATAGACAGTCCGTTATCCGTTATGTCGGTAAATAGCCTGTAATATACAATCCGTTATCCGTTATGTCGGTAAATAGCCTGTAATAGACAATCCGTTATCCGTTATGTCGGTAAATAGCCTGTAATAGACAGTCCGTTATCCGTTATGTCGGTAAATAGCCTGTAATAGACAATTCGTTATCCGTTATGTCGGTAAATATCCTGTAATAGACAGTCCGTTATCCGTTATGTCGGTGAATAATTCTCGGATACTAACTATTTAATTGCATAGCATCGACAAAATGCTGAGGTCATGGAAAGTTCGCCTTTGGCCTGAGTTTTTTTAGTAGCCATAGCTAAAAATATATGCAGTTACTAAATATATGAAAAAGTAGCGTGATAAACTATTCGACTAGATTATGTTTTGATCGTATAGCAAACAAAAGGTTTGATCATATTTTATTTCTGGTACACAGGCACATTTTTATGATAATTAGTATGACAATAAATGGATGCTAGAAGGAAAATCTATATTAGATAACACACAGTTTTGTGTAGATTAAATGATTAACAAAATCTGCAGCACTAAGATTTCAATACAGAATATATTGACCAGCTGACATCAACACGTCATCTAAAAGTCTATATTACAGTTTATTAAAACTTTCTTTGATGAAGTTAACATCAACACGTCATCAAAAGGTCTAAATTACAGGTTATTTAAATCTTGCTATCTGTAGTTAACAATGAATACGTCATCGAAAGGTCTACATTACAGGTTATGTAAACCCTGTTTGAAAAAGTTAACATCAACATGTCATCGAAAGGTCTAAATTTCAGGTTATTAAAACCTTGTTAGATGAAAATAACTTCAAAACGTCATCGAAAGGTCTAAATTACAGGTTATTTAAACCCTGTTTGAAAAAGTTAACATCAACATGTCATCGAAAGGTCTAAATTTCAGGTTATTAAAACTTTGTTTGATGAAAATAACTTCAAAACGTCATCGAAAGGTCTAAATTACAGGTTATTTAAACCCTGTTTGAAAAAGTTAACATCAACATGTCATCGAAAGGTCTAAATTTCAGGTTATTAAAACTTTGTTTGATGAAAATAACTTCAAAACGTCATCGAAAGGTCTAAATTACAGGTTATTTAAACCCTGTTTAATGTTGCTAACAGTAAGACGTCATGTAAGGGTTTAAATTACAGAATATTCAAACCTTGTATTATGTAGTTAACATCACCACGTCATCTAAGGGTCTAAATTAGAGGTTATTTAAACCATGTTTGATGAAGTTAACATCAATCAGCCACCAAGTGCAGAGTATCAATTCAGAAGTGTTCTCGGTGGTATAGCAGTGTCAGGGACAAACTTCGCACTGTTAAAAGATACCGCAGTAAAGAAGAGAGGCTTTGGCTCTCCTTCAGATCCACTATTCATAAACAAATCTATGAAGCCGCTAAGAAGAACGTGACATAGTCCATGTAGACCGATTATCTCATTACCGTAATAAGATCACAGAGAGTTCCAGCTGCAAAGAGCTCTTCGAGATACCTAACTAGCTAATGTCAAGGAACAAATAACCACTTCCAACTACCATCTTTCTCCAGCAGACCTTTCAGACCAATTTGCAAATTTCTCCGGTGACAAAGATTAGACCATTAGAGATACGCTTGACAACAACACACATTCAATCGACTCGTCATCATCGTATAAATATGATACAGAATTTCAGCAACAACCATTAGGAGGATATGAACCTGTCTCTGTGGATTTAGTGCGGACAATATTGATGAAGAGTGCACCAAAGTCATATAAACTTGATCCATTTCCAACATCAAAGCTACTTGAGTGCTCAGATTCAATATTGCCTTCACTAACTGATCTTATTAATACATCTCTCTCATCCGGGGATTTTCCATCATTTTTCAAAACTGTCATCGTAAAGCCTCTGCTGATAAGAAAAACCACACTTGACTAAAACGATTAAAGAACTACCGCCCAGTTTCGAATATCCCGTTCATATAGAAAATCTTAGAAAAAGTTGTTCTAACCCAACTTGTATCTCATTTGAATTCAAACAGTCTATTTAGCATTGTACCGTCTGCATATCGCCCTTGTCACAGTAATGAAACTACTCTTCTGAAAGTAGTTAATGCCATTCTTTCTGCTTTGGTTAGTGGAAAGTTTACAGTCAACACACTCCTTGATTTGTCTGCAGTATTTGACACAAAAGACCTTTATATATTACTTCACCGTCTCCAGCATATATTTGGCATTCACAATACGGGCTTACTGTGGATCAAGTCCTACTTTGTCAACAGGACAAATTTTTTATCTGCAAATGGAATACACTTCAGACCAGTTCGTCTACGTGCTGCCGTTACACAGGAGTGTGTTCTTGGACCTGTTCACTTTATTCTATACACTCAGCCACTCTCAGGTGTCATAGATCATCACCCAGTGTCTCAACAATTGTACGATGATGACACCCAAATATACATGTCTAGCCACCCAACTGAAGTTGATGCTACCGTCCAAGGAGTAAAGAGGTGCATTTCTGATGTGAAATCATGGATGACGTGTAACAAGCTGCAGATGAATCATGATACAACTGAGGCCATTCTGATTACAGTACAAATACTTTCTCATTCACATCCTTTGCCCCAGACAATAAAGGTCAGCAACATTAACATTAAATTCACCCAGTCAGTACGAAACCTAGGTGTAACTCTAGACAGTAGTCTCACATTGCACCAACATGTCATGAACATATGAAAGGCTGTATATCTGGAGCTGAGACACATCAGCTCTATTCGCAAATATATTTCAGTTGATGCCACTAAAACACTTGTGTGATCATTAGTTCTTTCAAAACTGGACTATTGTAACTGAACTGTGTCTGGTTCATCCCAATATCTACTCCAGAAACTTAAAAAAGTTCAAAACAAGGCTGATTTGATCACCTTTATAGTACCTCGATCAGAGCACACCTCCCCGCTGCTATGTACTCTACACTGACCATCCATTCAATCCAGAATCAAACGCAAACGTTTGTTCTCAGTGGTACGTCTCACTGACAGACTCCAGTCTAGCATACCTATCTGACCGCACCCATGTGTACACACCAGCAAGATCCGTACGCTCCTCTTCTGACAATCGTACGCTCATTATTCCCACTATGAAAACAATGTCATATGGACAATAGTATAGCAGGGCCCAGCAATGTGGAATGAATAATCATAAATATTAAACACAAAGACACAGTGATCCCTTTTAAACGTGCTCTTAAAACTCGCCCTTCTCGACTCCAAGAACAAACTAGAAGACCGTATACTGTTTCCTACCTTAAATATTTTCAGTATTTGTTATGTTTTCTAATTGCATGGTGTTTGTTTTTGTTTTTTGTAGTCATATAATTATAAATACTGTAAAGCACTTAGCGCTTCTAAAGATTAGGTGCTATACAAGTCCTTTATTATTATTATTATTATTATTATTATTATTACTATTATTATCAAAAGGTATAAATTACAGGTTTCTTTAACCTTGTTGGATGTAGTAACACGTCATCCAAGGTTTTTAAACTACATGTTATTTAAACACTGTTGGATGTAGCTAACAGTAACACGTCATCTAAGGGTTTTTAAATAAAAACAGGTTATTTAATCTTTGTTTGATGTTGAAAACATCTGCCTCCCATTTACAAATATTTCAAAAAGTTTAATTATGTTTAGAACAATAAATTGTAGATTTCCTGTTGAAAATGATAGATTTGCTATTGTTTCTTATAACGAAAGATAATGTTCACGCTGTGAGTTGCAAATATTAGGAGATGAATATCACTATATAATGTCATGTTCGTATTTTCATAATGAGAGACAAAAATGTATACCTCAATTTTACATTTCTAGGACTAAAGCTTATATACGTATTCAATTAATGAATACAAATAACATGCACATATTGAAAATAGTTGCAAATTTTTAGATTATCTTTTCCTAATTTTATAATCCTTGTTAAGCTGTACGTTATGATATCACACGTATATATATATAGATATATATATATATATATATAAATATATATATATATATATATATATATATATATATATATATATATATATATATATATATATATATATATTCATGTTTTCCCTTTCTTATATACATCACATGTTGAACAGATTTCAAACTGGATGAAATAGTCTTGTCTTGTCTTGTCTTATCTTGTCGTGATCTTTGTTTGTCTCAGTGGAGTCAATTAAACAAAGTTATTATTCAAAATCAGAGCAAAATTTGAACTGATCTTTACTAGTGTCTATTATTAGTGACTTACTAGTGTCTATTATTAGTGAATGACTAGTGTCTATTATTAGTGACTTACTAGTGTCTATTATTAGTGACTTTTACTAGTGTCTATTATTAGTGACTTACTAGTGTAGATTATTAATGACTTACTAGTATCTATTATTAATGACTTACTAGTGTCTATTATTAGTGACTTTTACTAGTGTCTATTTTTAATGACTTACTAGTGTCTATTATTAATGAGTTACTAGTGTCTATTATTAATGACTTACTAGTGTCTATTATTAGTGACTTACTAGTGTCTATTATTAGTGACTTATGTTATCTTGAGATATTTATGATTAAAGCAACTGAAAGATTAGTAAAGAACTGACGTACTATTTTATGTTGTTCATACCTTATCGATGAGTTTGTTATCGCTGATACTATCCAAACTGGCGCTGATCCACTATGAAACGTATACAAGTTGTTGCTGTTTCATTGTAGAAACTGTTATGTTGCTGCTCCACTATGAAAACTGTTCTGATTTTCGAATTTGTGGAAATTGTTCTAACTGCTACTGTTCCATTGTGGAAACTGTTCTTTTTGTCGATGTTCCATTGTGAAAACTGTATTAATTGTCAATGTTCTTATATAAACTGTCCTAACTGTTGTTTTCTCATGGTGGAAATTATCCTAATTGTCGATGTTCTATTGTGGAAATTGTCCTAACTCTCTATGTTTCATTGTTGAAACTGTCCTAACTGGTGATGTTTCATTATGTAAACTGTCCTAACTGTCTATGTTCCATTATGGAAACTGTCTTAACTGTCGATGTTCCATTGTGGAAACTTTCCTAACTGTCTATGTTCCATTGTGGAAACTGTCCTAACTGTCGATGTTCCATTGTTGAAACTATCCTAACTGTTGATTTTCCATTATGGAAACTGTCGTAACTGTCTATGTTCCATTGTGGAAACTGTCCTAACTGATGATGTTTCATTATCGAAACTGTCCTAACTGATGATGTTTCATTATGGAAACTGTCCTAACTGTCTATGTTCCATTGTAGTAACTGTCCGAACTGTTAGATTTTACTGTGGAAACTGTCCTAACTGTCTATGTTCCATTGTGGAAATTCTCCTGACTGATGATGTTTCATTATGGAAACTGTCCTAACTGTCTATGTTTCATTATGGAAACTGTCCTAACTGTCTATGTTCCATTGTGGAAACTGTCCTTACTGTCGAAGTTTAATTGTGGAAACTGTCCTAACTGTATATGATCCATTATGGAAACTGTTCTAACTGTCGATGTTCCATTGTGGAAACTATCCCAACTGTATATGTTCCATTATGGAAACTGTCCTAACTGTCGAAGTTCCATTGGTGAAACTATCCTAAATGTTGATGTTCCATTGTAATTGTTTTGTTTTGTTTTTCATAACCAGAAGTAAATTCAAATTAGCAATTACAATTAACTGAGCTGAAATTAAAAATGACCAAGATTATAATGGTGATGCAATTTACATTGTCCTTTTGCTTTAAATAAACATTAACGCAATATGTTCATCCAAGTCTTCATTACAAGAAACTTTTGAATGCTTTAATTTCCTTGCCTACATTTACCAGTGAGCGTCCGACTCAATAACAGGTCACAAAGTCAGAAAAGTGTTGATCCTTGTTACTGTACATCCAACTGCATTTAATCAAAGTTTTCATGTGGATATGACACACAAAAATATAGACAAATGTGAGGTGTTCTTTCATCTTATGCATGTTTATTTTATTTTATTTGTAACCCCTGGTAGTTTTCTTATTTGTTGATGGCCTTAATTGCATACCTAAGCTAGGTTTATAATTCTCACAATTAATTGAAACACATTGTTTCGATATAATGCAAGGAGTCGTATATTGGAAAAATAATATATTGCTGATGAAAAGAGTGAATGGTATAAACATGATATTACCAATTTTCTTTTATAATATTGCAAAACTTTATTCAGATCAATCTTATGTCCCTACCATGTAATGTTAATTTCGTTCACTCTCTCTCTCTCTCTCTCTCTCTCTCTCTCTCTAGCAATCTTCATTAGACCATGACAAATTGCAAAAATTGTGCTCATTAGCACATTATAGAATTTATAATTACATCAAAAGGTTATAATATCCTTGTACCACGATCTTTACTGCTCTCTATGTATTCAGTATTGCCATGGGAACCAAAATAACATTGTGGTTTAAAAAAGTCAAAGACTTTTACCAGTAGCTATAAGACGTTTATAAAGTGTCTAACCATTATGTAGTTTTCGAGCAAAAGGAGGACTTCTCTGGATATAATAATAGGTAAGCAGATACACGTATTCATGGCAATTAATTCTTGCACGGTTTACATTACATTGATGCGTCAATAGTATTCACGAGACACATATTGTTTCTTTGAATAACGTTCTTAATAATAATTTTAAAAAAGTTTGTATTCAAGTTTAGTCTTGATATTTTGATCTTCTGCCTTTGATAAAGGAATACTTCTCATATGTCACTCTTATATTTCACTTACATAGGGAGAGAAGATGAATAGGAGTGGAGTTTACAATGTAAGTGAAGCATTCCACTGCATCTAATATTTGTAATAGGATTATCAATATTTGTAATAGGATTATCAATATTTGTAATAGGATTATCAATATTTGTAATAGGTTTATCAATTATGAACATATACGATATATTCGCATAGTTTTTTTTATATTCCGTGTTTGAAACCATTTACGCATTAGCCCATTTTGGCATAATTTCTACAGGACAAGTAGTTGTATTTTTCATCTTTTTTGTGTTATATATTTTCTATGGTATACGATAGCATTGGACAAGACTATTTCTTAAAACTCTTAGAATTTTCCTCTTTATTTTGTAATACAATTACGGAAAATTGCCGTTTTCTAAAAAGGAACATCTAAACTTTAAAGGTTATAATATCCTTTTACCACGATCTCTACTGCTCTCTTACCACGATCTTTACTGCTCTCTTACCACGATCTTTACTTCTCTCTTACCACGATCTTTACTGCTCTCTATGTATTCATTGCATGTATTGACGTGCACCTCTGTATGAAAGAGTATGCTTTAGGAAGCCCTAAAACTGTTTGCTCTTGATTTTCAGATTTAATGAATTGTAACAACTGAAGAATTATATAGCATCCTTTTTAAAAGGTCAGTTATGGAGAAAATTTCCAAAAATGTAAACTTTGTATAAAACAATTTGTGTAGACTATTAGATTTATATTACTCCAACCAAATTTACTAATATAAAATGAAAAGTAATAGCGATTTAATGTTCAAAATTATCAACTGGATTACCTCCCTTAACACATACCTGTGTTCAAAATTATCAACTAGATTAACCCCTTTAACGCAGACTGGTTTGCCATTATGTTTACCTTTATTCAAGAACTTGCCGACCGACCATACAGATATACAAACTGCTAGTTATCGGACTAGCCTGGACCTTAGTAGGGAAGGAATAACTGAAACAGTCTCTGTAAATCATATTGATGCATGCCATCTGGCTCTTAATCATAGAAAGTTTATTAAAGGTCAGAGCATATTAATCGATTTATGCCAGGATGAACAAAACAACTGAGAGAAAAGATGAAGAACAACTATGCACTTGACTAAGAGGTGCCAGACTAAGTTTGAAAAATCATTTTAAAAATATCATACATCTACTCCAGATTAATAAGTAATTTATCTTATGCAACAGATGTAATAGTTAAGTGATATCAAGGTGATCATAGTCTTTGTCAGAAGCAGTCTAATGAGTCGATTCTCTTTTCTCCATAGCCTGAGTTATTTATCTATTGCCCTTGTCTAGTGTATACAACCCTTCCCATCTGTGTTTTGTCTAGATTTTTTTCTCCAAAATCACATGCAAACCATGAGAAAAGACTCCGTTATGATTGTTATATGCAAGCATCACCAAAATGATACCCTGGATGCACGTGGTAACCATGGAAACAACAGGCTCCTATTTTGGCATAGGTCGCATATACGAGTAACGGTACTAATTCAATTCCCATAGTAAACCTATGGAAAAATCATCATATTCAAAATTCAATAACTTTAAATTTCTGGGTGTTAATGATAAGACCCATATTTCTCCACCCACAACTATCCTTGATGCTAGCTTTTGTGTGGAGAACACCAAATGAGCCGCGGCATTATTTTATTTACATGTACATGAAACCCATGTTATTGGTTCTGCACCAAATGAATCAGGTGATACTTTCATTTTTAAGTACTCCTACGTCAAGCCCGTTAAAATACTAAAATTGCATCAGTAGAATAATGTCTTTTTTTACAAATTACAGATAGGATAAGCTCCCAAAAGATATTTTTATAAATATTTTACTTTTCATTATTAACCAATTATGGACCACTAAACCCGTAAATACTCTATTATTTCGTCACCCATTTATAGACTGGTTCACAGTTCTTCCAAAAAATTAGTACCGTGTGTCCTTAGAGTGCCATTTACTTAACGGGTTTTGAAGTTAAAATGATAGGCATTGTACCCCATATAGGATGGAAACCTGTAATTTTAAAATGATAGGCAAATCAAGGATATGCAGATTATACTGGATCATGCCAAGAGATATTAAAAACAGATTTTCTTAGTATACACTACTGCCTATGCTATTTTTGTTGTGTTCCAAGTATATTATAAAGATCCAATACTCACTGGATGTTGATAAAATTATTTCGGAATATAATGTAGGCAATGATTTTAGAAAATGACAGAGAATGAGAGAGAGGGGGAGGGGAAGGGCAGACAGGCATGTAGGCAGCCAGAGAAAGAAGAATATTGTAAATTGAATCGTTCACATTCATTGGCAAAATAAATATAGACTGCCATACATTTTTCTTGCAGATTTATAATGGAAAAATGAGAACAGACAATATAAAGCAGAAACCTAATATTATCTTTGGAGATATGGTTTCGTTATAAAGGGGATGGGTTAATAATATCTTAGGAGATATGGGTTCGTTATAAAGAGGAGGTTTTTTTTTACCATTTCAGTCAACATCAGCTTAGTTTTGGGAGAGATATTTTCAATTATTTGGATTGAGAAAAAGGTGCATTACAAATTAATTCTCTCGTGTGGCATAAATAATATAAAAACTGTGCCAATACACAGTGATCCTGATTCTGCCTTGGAATATACAGTATTTCCTTATATATTTTCTTTCGCTACATCTATGACCGTTTTAACTGTAGGTGTGGCATTGAATTTTTTCAGGTTTTTCATTTTTACACACTCATCGTTTATTTAATAACTGATATGGCGCCTTACGTTATGCAAGATTAGAAAATTAGATTAGGCATAAACATCTACATACTTGACCTTTAAGGTAATCATATATCAGAGTGTGTTGGATCTAATGGTTACAGTGTTTGGTATATATAAATAGATGCTTGTCTGGTACATGTAAGATGATGTTGTTTATTTGCTACATTCAAGAAGATGCGTATTTGTCACATTAATTAGATGTTTATTTGTCACATTAAGTAGATGTTTTTTGTCACATTAAGTAGATGTTTATTTGGTAGATGAAAGTAGATGTTTATTTGGTATATGAAAGTATTTGTCACATTAAGTAGATGTTTATTTGGTACATTTAAGTAGATGTCTATTTGGTACATTAAGTAGTTGTTCATTTGGTATATTAAGTAGATGTGTATTTGGTAGATGAAAGTAGATGTTTATTTATCACATTAAGTAGATATTTATTTGGTACATTAAGTAGATGTTTATTTCAAAGATGAAAGTAGATGTTTATTTGTCACATTAAGTAGATGTTTATTTGGTACATTAAGTAGATGTGTACTTTGTACATTAAGTAGATGTGTATTTGGTACATTAAGTAGATGTTTATTTGGTACATGAAATTAGATTCATATGATGTTTCTAGGGCACCAACCCTGTGTTATTCACTTTTAACAGATTTGTCCATGATTTCTTTTAAATATTAAAAGACTTATATATAGGTACGAGTAACATAATGTTTCATATTTCAAAACACCCTTGACCGCCAATTTTCAAACTTTATTCACAACACATGATAACTGTTTCCATTGGTTTGCTTGCCTTGAATCATCAAAATTTTAAATTAAAAGAAAACAGCCTACCAATTTTCAATTTATTTTTCTATTTGACGTTTTCAAATTGGTGAAAGTAAATTCGATATAACTCACTAGATAAATATATAGATACATTTCAAGCATTGCAGTAATAGCGTGAAAATGACGCGGATATTACAGCACTGAAAATTAATGTTCAGTTCTGGAAATATTGTTAAATTTGTCATTCGAATAATTTCCCATTTCTTTAATCTTTAAGAAAAATATAAATAAATGAATTGCAAGAACGTATTCTTTCCTTCTCTTCGATTACGCTCTCTAACTTTTATCTCTTTAATGATAAACCTGCTTTAAAGTGAATATCAAAAGGGTCGGCTGATTAGAACGGACCGTATATCTATGTACATAAATATGTCGTATCGACGCGTGTGATGGACTGACGCAACATTGCTGTTACCTCCCACAATTTCCTTCGCGTCTGAAATTGATTTCGTTTCATACTGCGCAATATATTTGTCGATATTTATCAGAGATGCCACAGTGAATTTTCCTTCTTGCCGAAATTGTACGCCCTCGAAACGTTATACATATCCTATTATATCCATATTATACAGCGGGTTTAACATAACAGAACGTTTAACTGTGAGATGCTGTTTTTCCTTATTTAAATGTTTCTATTTCATTTGAAATTTTACTGTGTCTGTAGCGTATCTAGCAATCTGTTGGATGTGATGTGACGTGACGTGACGTGACGTGACGTGATGTGATTTGATGTGATGTGATGTGATGTGATGCGATGTGATGTGGTTTGTATTTTAAATGTAGCTTTAACAATTTTTTAGTCATACTGCTACAATGTCTGCAGTGTGACAGTTTCTAGTGACGTCTAGCATGGGGTTTCATGCCACAGACATGCAATATGATGTCCCACCCAGTCATATTATCCGGACACCAGGCCAACCAGTCCTAACACTAACTTCTTAATGCTGAACGCTAAGCGATGGAGATTTTAGTACCATTTTTAAAAATATTTGGTATGACTCGGTCAGGGATCGAACCCACGACCTTTCGCATCCGGCGATCCGTTGGACCAGAATGCTCTATCTAAAGACTATGCTAGGATACATATGTGAATGTTTTTCTATTTCAATACAATGCAATAGCAAACTGTTAGCCAATTAACATATACATATGTACATAAAAGGTACAAAATGCAAGGCACTATTTCCAGTAGAAGTGTAAGTTATTTTCTCCAGATATATTTAACCTTTAGCAGATAAAAGAATATTTTCTTTAAGTAATCATGAAATATTGATATCAGCTTATATTCGTCGCACCAACCTGTCATTCATTCCCTGTTTTGGAAACTGAACTTGTCACGTTTGTTATAATAAGCCTAGTTACTGTAAATCCTAACGACCACGCTGTCATTCCTCTCTGCCCAGCTCGACCTCACCACGTCCAGATGAGCTGTGAGAATTCAAAAACCTAATTAGTGCAGCTTTTCACCAAGTTGTAGTCAAGTCTTATGGCCGTATTCAAGTAATATCTGTTAGAGTATAGTGACTGAAAACAATGCCTTATTTTATGGATGCATTGATACTACTGTGTGTAATCTGTATGATTGTACAATGATGTATATTTGACTGTGGAAATCTGTATGATTGTACAATGATGTATATTTGATAATCGTCAAATACAAGTATTTTAACTGTTTAGCAGTTAGGTCGTTTACATTTTGTTTCTTTCTTTTTTATGTCAAGAAAATCAAGTTTGCTTATTTTCTCAGTTTTATAATCATTGTTTTAAAAATCACTTTAGATTCCGTTCATTTTTCTTTGAGAATGATACGTTTGAGGTATGTAATAAAATATTTAAGACATAGGGCAACACTACATCCTCGTCTGAGCATCAAGCGTGTGTAATCAAGGCTCAACAACAAGTTATCTGTGCGAACGGTAGATTGGAATCATTTTTACATCGTCAACGCTTACTGTCTTGTTTTGATGTCTCTTAAGGCATGATGGCTAACTCTAATAAAAAGAAAATCTTAGGAAACGCGATAAAGAATGGCTTTGATGGTAAGGCAGCATGTACTTTATTCTCAGACTAAATGCAGTTGCTTTTCAGGACGTAGATTGGTGCTTAAAGGTATTGCACATGAACATTGTCTTTACAAATGCCATGTTGTAGGATTATATAAACGAAAAAGAACCTATCCCGTGTCTTTACAAATGTCATGTTGTAGGGTTATATAAATGAAAAAGAACCTATCCCGTGTCTTTACAAATGCCATGTTGTAGGGTTATATAAACGAAAAAGAACCAATCCCGTGTCTTTACAAATGCCATGTTGTAGGGTTATGTAAACGAAAAAGAACCTACCCCGTGTCTTTACAAATGCCAAATTGTAGGGTTATATAAACTAAAAAGAACCTACCCCGTGTCTTTTACAAATGCTATGTTGTAGGGTTATATAAACGAAAAAGAACCTATCCCGTGTCTTTACAAATGTTAGGGATGTAGAGACCAGAAATCCCACACACCCTTAGCACTCTAGAGGTTCTGAAGCTTATTTTTATATATTCCCATACTATGTATTTTCTCTGGACATGAGAGATTTAATATGTCATTTGTCCGAGGTAGATTGATAAATGAATACACTTTAAACCTTTATTAGTGCTGAGTATTTAACCTAAACTTAATTTTCTTGACGTAGCGTATCTATCGTGAAAGCCAATTATCAATTCAATTATTAGCCAATTATTAGTTTAATTATTAGCCAATTATTAGTTCAATTATTAGCCAATTATTAGTTTAATTATTAGCCAATTATTAGTTTAATTATTAGCCAATTATTAGTTCAATTATTAGCCAATTATTAGTTTAATTATTAGCCAATTATTAGTTTAATTATTAGCCAATGATTAGTTTAATTATTAGCCAATTATTAGTTTTCCTTATAGTTCTTAATCAATAATGTAGTTTTAGTTCGGAAGATTCCAGCAGAGTTAAAATTTGCTCAAAATTAACAGTAAGTTGAATTTTAATTGTTTTCGCATGTAAACTGTGTAGACACGCTATTATCTAAATTTGTATGCTAGCACTTTGAATGTATCGCGAAGGTGTTATTTGACTTTCTGTGCAAGCAATTTTGCTGTATCTCCAAGCTACAATTTATATCTTGCATTAGCACGTAGGTTGTATCACCATTCTGAAAATCTGAATTTTTTTGTTTCAGCACGTCGACTGTATTTTCACGCTTCGATTTTAAATTTTTGTTAGGCTGTATCACAAAACTGTTTTGTTTGTTTTAATTCTTGTTTTAGAAAGCATTCTACTCAACGACGCTGTATTTAAATTCTTGTTTTAGAAAGCATTCTACACAACGACGCTGTATTTAAATTCTTGTTTTAGCAAGTATTCTGCACAACGACGCTGTATTTAAATTCTTGTTTTAGAAAGTATTCTACACAACGACGCTGTATTTAAATTCTTGCTTTAGCAAGTATTCTGCACAACGACGCTGTATTTAAATTCTTGTTTTAGAAAGTATTCTACACAACGACGCTGTATTTAAATTCTTGTGTTAGAAAGTATTCTGCACAACGACGCTGCATTTAAATTCTTGTTTTAGCAAATATTCTGCACAACGACGCTGTATTTAAATTCTTGTTTTAGCAAGTACTCTGCACAACGACGCTGTATTTAAATTCTTGTTTTAGCAAGTATTCTGCACAACGACGCTGTATTTAAATTCTTGTTTTAGCAAGTACTCTGCACAACGACGCTGTATTTAAATTCTTGTTTTAGAAAGTATTCTGCACAACGACGCTGTATTTAAATTCTTGTTTTAGAAAGTATTCTACACAACGATGCTGTATTTAAATTCTTGTTTTAGCAAGCATTCTACACAACGATGCTGTATTTAAATTCTTCTTTTAGCAAGTATTCTGCACAACAACGCTATATTTAAATTCTTGTTTTAGCAAGTATTCTGCATAACGACGCTGTATTTAAATTCTTGTTTTAGCAAGTATTCTGCACAACGACGCTGTATTTAATTTCTTGATTAGCAAGTATTCTGCACAGCGACACTGTATTTCAATTCTTGTTTTAGCAAGTACTCTGCACAGCGACGCTGTATTTAAATTCTTGTTTTAGCAAGTATTCTGCACAACGACGCTGTATTTAATTTCTTGATTAGCAAGTATTCTGCACAGCGACACTGTATTTAAATTCTTGTTTTAGCAAGTATTCTGCACACCGATGCTGTATTTAATTTCTTGATTAGCAAGTATTCTGCACAGCGACACTGTATTTAAATTCTTGTTTTAGCAAGTATTCTGCACAACGATGCTGTATTTAAATTCTTTTTTTAGCAAGTACTCTGCACAGCGACGCTGTATTTAAATTCTTTTTTAGCAAGTATTCTGCACAACGACGCTGTATTTAATTTCTTGATTAGCAAGTATTCTGCACAGCGACACTGTATTTAAAATCATGTTTTAGCAAGTATTCTACACAACGACGCTGTATTTATATTCTTGTTTTAGCAGGTAGGCTGTCTGACGGCAGTGTATTTTGAATTCTTCTTTAATCAAGCTGGTTGCATCGCTTGGATGTAAGCTGCTTTTTCATCTGTTTATTACCATTGTTAAGTAAGGTCAATTTCTTCTAACTGCACATTGATTCTCTGCTAGGGCATAGAGTGCTACTTTCGGATCACTACTGTGTCGTCCGCTGAAGACAAGTATCCAAGCACACACTTCTGTTTGAATGAATATACATATATAATCTATTTGCGTCACTATGGAAACAAAAGCACAATTCCATTAACAGTCTCATTTCATAAACTAGCATGCATGATGAGGTTGAGAGCTAATATTTCAACGCTAAGGTTGGAAAATACCCGAGAAAAAAAGAAAAACAATAACAGTGCACATAGATTCATGGATTCTGTCTGTTACGTGCTTAGGCTCGAATAAGCAGCAACACAGAAAGAGTGAAAACTAACAAGCTTGTATAACTTGAACAATGAATTTATTAGGTACAATTATTTTCATAACATAAATAAACTTAGAGTTTTAGAGAATCAAATCCAACATTAATCCAATATAGAATTCACAAACATAATCCACTAATGGAATTGCAAGAGTCCTGATAAATAAATGTTCTAATAGTTCCAGGTTCGAATCTTGACGATGTAATCCAAAATGGCTGACAATGTCAAGTGATGCAGTTCTTGTTTTATCATCCAAATGAAAATCATAAACACGTCCTTTTCCAGATAATTCGTCTTTCTTCAATAAATTGACACAATGTCCAGAATAAAATAATTAATAATAACACTCAAACATGAATTACACAACTGTTAATTTTAAAGCCCAAAATTCTACTGAACTGTTCTATCCCAAACAAGTCTATATAACTTGTTTTTCTTAAGTAAACAAGTGATCACGCGATCTTTCTAGAAATTCATGGAAGGTCACTACCTTCAGCAAGTCACGTATTCTAGATATGTCCTACACCCCAAGAACTAAAAATAAAAGTTATCCTTGAAATGAACCAATAGTCTTAAAGACCTGTTTATCAATCTGAAGCAAGGTCAGATAAAGAGGTAACCAAGCCAAGGTCAGCCTGTTTACAGCTAGAACCCAGGTCAACCTGAATTTTCCAGAAAAAATCTCCCAATTAATGAATATTAAACCCTAAATGACAAATTTGGATTGAACAATAAAAAATAAATTAATTAAATCCAATAGCCGTAACACCTTCCCCCATAAAATAAAAAGAAAGGTTTATATGATAAAACTTTCTTTTATCACAAACCAATTTACATCTGAGGTTAAAAGAACTAGTATAAATTACACAATATAATAAATTGTTATACACAGGAAAAACGTCTGCAATTATATTATCAAGAAATAGCCTCAACCTTTTAACTTGTCCATGTACCACAAAATGTCCTAAGAAAACCACTCTAGCAGGGCAGAACTCACTTTTAAATAAATTAACAGTCAGACATGCATTAGTGAGTCTGTCAAAAAAATTTCTAATTGTTGCTAGATGTTCTCTCCAGGTGTCCTTGTAGATGATGACGTCACAATTTTCTAGACCAGAGATGATCATTTTTATGAGACGTTGAATTGGACTTTCTTTATATTGGTAAAGTCCGTTTGGAGTCACAAATCCAAGATTTTCTTTGCTCTTTCCGTAGTGGAATCTGCCAAAATCCTTTCAGAAGGTCCAATTTGGTGACATACCTGACATTCCCAAATTTATCAATACAATTGTAAATTCTTAGTAATGGGAATGAATCTGTTTTTGTCACTCTGTTCCATTTCCTATAATCAGTACACATACGGAAAGTTTTATTTGGTTTTGAAACAAGTATGCATGGTGAACTCCAATCACTTTTACTGGGCTTGATAAAATCATTCTCCAGCGAATATTTAATTTCCTTTTTCAAGAATTCCTGTTTGAGTGGACTCGTCCAGCTTGGATGCTGTTTGGAATTTTTAATTTCAACGTCATGATAATTTTGTTTGTCCTTGTAAGAATATCTGGACATAGGTGCTCATATAATCAACTTTCAGTTCATTTCTTTCTTGCACTTGCAAATGTGAAAGTTTCTGGTCATGATTTTGTATAATTTCTGAATTCCAACAATTCGTCGCTCCAATATCAATAGAATCCGATGATATTCCTTCAACGAGTGGGACAGGTACAACTAAATTAATTAAATTCAATATACTGGTACTCCTATAATTTATTTAGATCCCAGGAGCACTAATACTATAATTTAACTAATTCATTTTCTTCTTAACTTTGTAAGGGCCGTAATATCTAATCTGAAGAAAAGTAAGAAGAATGAACAAGAGTAACACAACTCCATTATCAGACTCAAACGTTATCTCCCTTTCAGTTCTTTCAAACCATAGTTTCATTTTTAACTTGAATTGCTGAATTGGGCATTCGTTCATAACTTGCTGGAAAATTCCAGACATGAAGTTTGAACCTTGATCAAACTGAATAGATTTGGGAAGGCCATACTGAGTAAACAAATTTATCAAAGCTTTTACTGCAGTTTTAAATTTTATATTCCTCAACGGAATAGCCTCATAAAACCTTGTTGAAGCACACAGTATGGCCAACAGGTATTGGTTATCTGACTTGGTCTTAGGTAAGGGATCTACACAATCTATCATAATTCTACCAAATGATTTATCAAAGGCAGGAATAGGCTGCAGATGAGCCTTAGGTATCTTCTGATTGGTTTTTCCTACCATTTAACAAGTATGACAAGATCTACAGTATTTGGCAACATCACTTTTGATTTTTGGCCAATAGAAGTGAGTCAAGATCCTGTGATACATTTTCTTAATCCCTAAATGACCAGCCAAAGGAGTTTCATGGGCCAGATTAAGTAGTTCCTGTCTGTAAGGTTCTGGAACTACTATTTGATAGTTCACTGACCACTCATCACCAACAGGTACCTCGGGAGGTCTCCATTTTCTCATAAGAATTCCATTTTTAATGAAATAACAGACAGGAGTTTCCGTCTCATTTATGACCCTTTGAAACAATCAGGAGATCTCAGGATTTTTTTCCTGTTCGACGACAAGTGACTGTCGTTTATCACCTTGATTAAGAGAATGAGTTATTAATAGAGGATCACTATGATCAATATTGATCTAAACCAAGAGTAAAAGTGATCTCATCAAAAACCTGACCTATACAAGCGCCAGTTGAAGGAATGCTGACTTCTATAACACCATTCTCAAGATCATCACCCTGATTGGAATAAAGAGAATGAGTTGTCAAAAGAGGATCACTATAATCAATACCTTCTGAGTGATCTAAACTAAAAGTGACCTCATCAAAAACATGACCTTTACAAGGGTCAGTTGAATGAATACTGGCTTTTGTAACATCATTCTCAAAATCATCACCCTGATTAGATTAAAGAGAATGAGTTGTTAAAAGAGGATCACTATGATCAATACTTTCTGTTTGATCTAAACAAGAAGTAAATGTGACCTCATCAAAAGCCTGACCTATACATATGTCAGCCAAGGGAATACTGCCCATTTCAACTTCATTCTCAAGAGCTTTATTTGCCATAGCTCTGGTAACTGTACAAGCTTGACATATATCAGGGATTTCTTTTTCAATTGGATCAACTTTCTGATCCAAATTAGGCTTGTCAGTTACAAGTGGATTAACCACAACCTTGTCCCCAGCTAAGTCGTTGCCTAGCAATAAATCAATCCCCTCTACGGGTAAAACCGAGACTGTTCCGATTGTCACAGGTCCTGACACTAAGTCTGATGACAAATTTACACAATGGAGAGGAACATTAACAACGCTGCACTCTACTCCCTGAATAAAAACACTTTCATTAGTAGAAGACTTCTCAGGAAAAGGCAAAGTACCTGATAATAAAAGACTCTGAGAAGCTCCTGTGTCCCTTAACATTTTAATAGGGGTGGGATTGGCTGAATCACCCAAGAGTGATATAGAACCCTTCGATATGAATGGTTCATAATTCTCCATATCAAAATCAGACTGGGATTTATTAGACCCAACAAATGTATTGCTTTCAATACATGACTGTGACCTTGACCTCTTGTAAATAAGAGCATTTGGAACAGGCCTGTCTTGATTCTGATGCCTATTTTTAAATTTGTAGCAATCAGAAATAACGTGTCCTTTTTTCTTGTAAAAGTTACACGTCGGAAGAGACAAGGATTTAGAATCAAACTTCTCTGAAGTCTGATCTTTGAAAGTTGTGTTAGTTTGAGTTTTAGAAGGGCTTGAATTAGGCGGAAATACTTTTCTGCCATTAAATTGTTGAGTAGAAGTCTTGTTAACAAAAGGAACTTTATGTGTCAAAAAATATTCGTCAGCAGCTCGAGCAGCATTTTCCAAGGTTTCAATCTGATGCTTCTCATTTTGGAAGGATCAAAACTATTTAGCTTACAAAAAACAAACGTTATATGCATTCGTTCACTTTAACTAAACATTATAAGATATGTTATACATTAATAAAGTTATACTCAGTATTATTACCGAGATGTATGAAAACTCTCGTTTCTATTTATTGTTCAGTAATGACAGATATGTAATCTTTTCATCCAATCACTTGGTGTGAAACGGTTAAGTTAGATGCGTTTGTAGAAGTCGAGGAAAATGAACCTAACACGAATACCTGCCTTTTGATATGAAGTTCTTGAATGACTCTTTGCTTGCCAAGATTCGAAACTATTCTCATGTAGTCGCAATCCTGACACAAATCAACTAGTCATCTGAGTTCCAAAAGATTTTGACAGTAAAGTTCTTGAAAGCTGAACTAACTAATTGTTCCATAGTAATATTTGTGAGAGACGCGGAGGAGAAAGGTGTGTGCACATACTAATCAATAAATCTTCACAACGTTTAGGAAGACTGTGTATGTGTGGTTGTGTGTGTGTGTGTGTGTGTGTGTGTGTGTGTGTGTGTGTGTGATTAGGAGTTTTTACGTAGCTTTAACAATTTTTCAGTCATATCGCTACTACGTCTGCATTGAGGCAGTTTATAGTGATGTCTAGCACTGGGGCATCATGCCGCAGACATGTAAGATGATGCCCCACCCTGTCACATTATCATGACACCGAGACAACCATTCCTAACACTAACCTCTAAAAGCTGAGCGCCAAGCGAGGCAGCTGTTAATATCATTATGTAAGTCTTTGGTTCGAACCCACGATCTTCTGCTTCCATGGCGGACGATCTAACCACTAGGCCACCAGAGCCGTCACTTTTAGGAAGTATACGAACTTACAATAATGTGCAGGAAACCAGTCAACCAGCTACAGTTATAATTGGTATGGTAATTATCAAACCACAATACCGAATAACTGTCTACAATTTTGCGGTTGAATTATTGTAGACATTAGTTCGAAGAATACACAGTTATTGACGACAGGATGATTACTCTGTTTCTGAAGAAGTTTATGCTGAATCTAAAATCTGGCACACTAACCAATGCTTTCATCCCCATATAAGGATACAAAGAGGTTGCGACTATGATGCATGTGTTAAACGTGTGAATAATCATCTGAGTTATATGTAACTATTATTATTATTATAATTATATTATTATTACATTATCAGCAACACCAACATTAAATTCTCACAGTCAGTACGGAATCTAGGCGTTACTCTAGACAGTACTCTCACATTGCACCAATATGTCATGAACATCTGCAGGGCTGCATATCTTGAATTGAGACGCGTCAGTTCCATTCGTAAATATCTTTCAGTTGATGCCACAAAAACACTTGTGTGTTCATTAGTACTTTCAAGACTGGACTATTGTAACTCAGTTCTGTCTGGTTCATCACAATATTTACTTCAGAAACTTCAAAAAGTTCAAAACACAGCTGCACGGATCATCTTTAGAGTACCTCGATCAGAGCACACCTCACCACTGCTCTGTACCCTACACTGGCTATCAATTCGATACAGAATCAAACACAAAATTTGTTCTCTGTGCTATGTTTCAATGACAGACTCCAGTCCAACATACCTATTCAGTCTCACCCATGTGTATACACCAGCTAGATCCTTACGCTCTTCTTCTGATAATCGTATACTCATTGTTCCCAAGGTGAAAACAAAGTCATATGGACAACGTTCGTTTGCACACCAGGGCCCGGCGACGTGGATCGAATTGCCCATTGAAATTAGACACAAAGATACAGTGGTCCCTTTTATGAGTGCTCTCAAGACTCACCTGTTCCGACTGCAGGGACAATCTTAGCGACCTAATCATGTTTTGTATCTTATATGTTTTCATCATGTATTTATGTTTTCCAATTTCATTGTTTTTGTCATTTGTTGTTCTGTAGTGTAGTCATATCATTATTGATGGTGTAAAGCGCTAAGAACTTCGAAAGATTAGGCGCTATACAAAGTCCTCATTATTATTATTATTATTATTATTATTATTATTATTATTATTATTATATACGTAAATTATTGTTTAATTACTTTAATGGGCATTAAGATCTATATTATTTTCTCAAAGTCCATGTAAACAAGCATATGTTTCGTGGTCAGATCGACAGGGTACTGCCTTAATGGGTAAAAGGAGACACTGTAAAGCCATTTGTACTCCAATTAATATCCTAATGGTCTTTCATAGCAATATATTTTTGTTGTTTGATAAACAGCATTTTATGTGTGCAAATTGAAAACTAAATTGATCAATTTTTTTTATAAACAACACAATCCCATCGACACCAGCGTATGCTTAATTTGGGTAAATGATTAAGTTTTGTAAACAGTTATCCACATAAAATATCGTGTTTCATTTACTGAACTGTTATCCACGGTTTGCTAGCTCGTAATATATTTTCATCGCAACACATACAAAACAAGTCAAACAAAGTTGCAAGGAAGAAAATCAATTTTTAAAAAAATTAACTTTGCACTTTCTGTTGAACGATGCTGGTTTATTAAGTATAACGTTTATAAAGCATTTTTGTAAACAGGATGATGTCCCAACACAAATATTTCGATGCGTTTAAACCTATACCTTTTTAATGTAAATTTAAATGTATCGTAGTGACGATAAATCTACTCCACAAATAATCGGACTTATTACTTTTTATTTTAGAACCAGAAACATACTAATATCGTGCAGCATTTATCAATCTTCTGCCTTTTCCATCGCATGCTGGAGAAAACCAATGACATAAATAATGGCCATAGTTAACTGACATCGAGTCCATCGTTGTTATTACGTAGCAATAACCTCACAAAGTCACAGTGATTAAATGGCATGTCATCATTAGCAACAATGCAATAAATATGTTACAGACAATTGAAACCGAATGATTCTTAAATTTATTTTAATACGAAGTGGCAGAAATAATCTCACAAATTAAACATTCAGGCATGTCTTTGATTGTTTAAACGTTGCGTAGTGTTCTTTTCAAGATATATCATGTTATTCGACTCTTATCTTTGCACATCTAGACGAATATAAGCCAGACAAAACGTAGCAATTAGTGAAGTAAGACTACATTAATGTCATAGTCTCATTGAGATAGTTATCGATTCGTATCAGCAAAAAGACGAAGATGGTCCAAATGAAACATTGTTATTACAAGGACATTCACAGTCTCTCTGAATCAATAGGTAATGTAAATTGGTCTTCTCGTGGTGAATGGTGGTAAAATTACTTTGTGATAGCCGCGATGAGATTTCCTTCATTTTTCAGAGACGTTTCCGTTTAAATTAATACAAACAAATATCTCTAAGTGTAAGCGGTCAGTTGCCATAACAGTTTCTCTTTTAAATATGTCAATAAGGTTTCACGCCATTTGTTATATGACTCTAAATATGTCGCCAGCATAAGACGACAAGTTTTTATCATGTTTCTTAACCTACGCTAATTTAGCATTCATGTGACTTCACATATATTGAAAACAATACCTCCTGCCTTGTTCACGGTGTAAAGTATGTGGTTCATACAGAATAATGTACTAAAAAGAGGTTTTTGTCACCTATCAAAGTCGTAGCTTTCTACCCGCTCCCTGGCTTTCTCCTCATGTCACACATTCATGCCCACATGTAAACGTTACCAACAGATACCCCTGACATGATGACTATCAGGGGAGGGGGTAGATAACTTTTACTTACTTCGGTAATCAACAAAACCTTTATTATCATGCTACTACGTACACGAACCATAAGGTCCACAAAGTCCATGGTTCACGATGATCACTAATTATCACTTTGATGCTTAATTACGTCATCATCTACAAAGGTAAGATCACTAGAGAAAAAAACATTTTGACAAACTCAGTGATGCAAATCTGACAAATAATTTATCCTAAAGTGAGTTTTGCTGTGCTTGCGTTACATTTCCAGGATATACTGCGGTTATATGGACAAGTTATTCTTATATATACTGAAGGAATGGCTATCTCTGAATTACTGTACCTTAGAATAAAAAGCAACTAATCTGAATTTAGGGTATGACTGGATGCTATCGGAAATATTTGTTAAACTTTTTTCCATAATTGCTGAACCTCTAAAAATATATTGAGTAAGAAGGCTTGTTTTATTGGTCTTAAAACATTTAAGTAGGCTTTTGATACGGTCACATTTAAGAGCGCACCAGTTCTTTCAGCTCCAAATTTCAGTCAGTCATTTAAACTGTGTGCTGACGCAAATGATGTTGGGACTGATGCGGTATTGATTTCAGAAAACAAAAATGGTGTAGATCATTCAATCTACTAATTTGCTAAAACTAAATTCGCAAAAACTAGAGAAAGAATTCTAACATCGAAAAGGAATATTTTGCTTTAATAGTGTATATTAGAGTAGCTCCGTTTCAGATTATTGCATTTAGTGATTACAACATCTTTATTTTCGTTGGCAAAATGAAAAATGGACATCAGGCACGTCAAGGGAAAAGACAGTCTAATAGCAGATGCACGTTAACAGTTTTAGAAATATTGCTTGATGTATACTATGTTTCATTCATAAGATTTGACCTTATGTAAATTTCTGTCACATGTACATTTGTAAATGGTTTTAAAAAAAGTTTGATTGCATATAGTTTTCTTTTTCTTTATGGGGGGTGGTTGTATTTATTTCATTAGTATTATTAGTTAGTTATTAATTTGTTATATGCTATAGATAATTGTATTTTGGACTTGACGTCGTCCAGAATCATGTTCAGTTTTTAACTACCCTGAATCATTCCTCTGTTAATCCGTAAACAACTAATAACTAATATTTTCTCTATCTTCTTGGTTTAATATTAGGATCATATTTAATAGAAATCGACATATCTCTCTTGCCTTGGGACAAGGACACTGTTTCCCGTCTTCATAATTATAATTTTAGTTACAGATTTTCTAATTATAACTAAAGCTTTATCGTATAAACATTATGAATCTTTCATAATGAAACTTTTCATTAGGTAATAATGTTGGGTGAACTTGCATAGATGCTTCCACGCACGTCAAAAAATGACCTAATTATCCTGGATTTAACAACAGAATCTGTATTGTATTGGCTGGCATTGTGGCAAGGTCTCGGATTTTTCCTATTTTGACCCTTACATGTTTGCAGCAATACGTGAAGCTTTAACCAGGGCTGGAGGACGATAACCACTGATTTATTCAACGCAATCGTAGAAAACTCAACTGGACAAGCCAATATGTGGACATCACCTTATCAAAGCCTTCCGAGTAGTCTGGTGTTCACCAATACCATGGGCACTTGTTGATTTGACATTGTCACTAAGAAGGTACGCTTGAAGGTATACGAAATGTCCATTAACATTTACGCAAGTTAAACTGACCAGACGTGTCAATGTGGCTCTGAGCAAGTTTGCTGATAAAGTGAGTTTGACCAAGTTTACCTTTTGCAATTGTTGTTCATTTTGACGCGGAACAGCTTATGATTTTTGAAAATCTATTAGGAAATTGGCGAACATCAAATACGGAAATTCAGGATGTTTCTACAAAGCTGCGATGCGTTGCAGCTAAGAACCTGGCCGGATCAGTGAAATCCGGGAAATCAAAGACTCTGATATATCGGTTGCCTTTAAAAACACTTGATATAGTCAAAGTTCTCAAGATATCTCCCGAAGGGCACTTAAGCATATTTGGCATTTATTTTTAAGATTTGCTACTACATATAAGAGATGGATTTTGTCCGCCATGATTTGGTTGCGAAAGTGCCGAAGGATGAGTAGAACAAGCTGGTAACAGATAAATATATTAATAACAATTACACTTCATTTGTCGACGAATATCGGCTTTAAAATATTTATTTAAAAAATGAAAACAAACCCTAATATTCACTAATGTATAATCTAAACGAAGGTGTGAGATAAAGAATAAACCGATGAAACCACCTTTATATACCACTATCACGTGGATGCAAATGAAATTGTCATATAAATCCACTCCGATTGGATTGTCCGTTGATAATATTAAACCAACATTTACTCAACCAGTACCATTCCATTGCGTAATCGGTTCGTTCCCCCGAGAACACACAGCGGGCGGATATTTAAATAATCCACAGGCAAAGATTTTCTATAGTTGTAGAGCAAGTGTAACAGTAATAACGGATAATTGGCAAGACTTGCGTGTGCGTGCTGCACCTGGACGTAATTAGTCTGGACAGGGTCAGCCTGTCGAGCAATTCTACTACGTGATTTCAATTTTGATAGACAAACAATGATAGACCCTCAAAGTTACCGACACGAGAAAATAATGGAAAAGTAACACAAGCTACGAGATGAATTCACTTGCGAGAAAAGGCACATCAGCTTGAAAATATATGCTTTTTGTACAAAAGCCGCGGCGGCCACCTTTGACCTTTGTACTGCATAACTCACTGCTACATTAACTATCTGAAGCAAATGAAAATGAAGTGTTTGTGAAGCAAAATAAATATTAACGGATGAGACTGGCGGCGCTGATAAAACCATCTCAACTCACGTACCCAGCTATACTAGATGGCTATTAAATATGCAACGATTTGCATGGCTGCGTTTGACTCCACGTTGTTGGAAAACAGCGACATCTCCGAATACGGATTCGGAATCGAACAAGTTGTAAATTTACTGGAAGGAAAATAACAAGCAAATGATTTACGTATACTAGTGTACATATCGTAACGTCTCCTTTTTAGTAGAAGGTGTCGTTAATTGGATTTTGTTACATTATGTAGGGAATGACCTACCTCGATATTATGACCTGGTGTTAGTGAAAAGATGCTCAAGAGAGAACTGGATAAGATTATTGGGAAAAAATAATGTAATACGAACCTCCTCAAACAAGAAGAAAACAACAAATTTAACCAAACAAATTAATAGTAATTTCAATTCAACGTAAATGAGGAGTTAACAGCAGTGTCTAATTTGGATTTATTTGATCATTATAATGATTACTGAAAAGAGCTCAATGTCCACGACTGATTGCTTCTTCTTCCTCTCGACCGTGTTCCCGGTTTTTATTTGCTCGAGTCTTCCTTTTCCGACTTCCTCGCCTGCTTGAACTTTCTAGATTGTACTCTCTATTCGTCACTTCCTCCTTTTTTGACATCGCTCGTCACTTCTCTTTTTTCCGACTCCGTCTTCGAACTGTCCAGTCCCACTCTCCCTCGGAAAGCTGTTTCCTTAAAAGACAAAATTATCCCTAAATCGCTATATCTACTTGCTAGATGTATATTAAATTGTTTCATCTACGATACTCAGAACACACTCCATTTAGACATTGCGTTGAGCTTACCTACCCTAATTTACCACGTGACATCTCCGTCGAAACTTTACCGTATGCTAGTGCATGTTCGATTACTAATGCATACAATTCACAAATCCTTATTCACTTCCAGACTATGTAAACCTTACAAAAGTAGCCTACATACGTTGTTAGCATTATTTCATATTTATTCACGTAAACCTATAAACCTTGCACATATGAATATTTGGATCGCATGTATTCAATCCTGCTAATGACCTAATAACTGTAAAATTAAAAGATAATATGCCTTTCAAGTGAAGCATCAACATATTTCCATGAATTGAATAAGATAAATTGCATAACAACTCTAGTTTTAACAAGTTACTATTAAACTGAATCAACTATACATATTATGGGACCTATTTCAGCACAGTAAACAATACAAAAACAGAATATTACGTGAAATTAAATTTGCGTACCTTAATGCCGTTAACTTAAGAACTTGTGTATAAACCATGCATATCTCACAAGACAGACGCCTGGCTCCTCCTTTGTTTAACAAGGAAAAAACTATTCGTTTTCTTAGGCTTCCCTTGTAACCAATTCTCTGTCAGAAAAGTTCGGACTAAAGAATTTCGATCAAGGTTGTCACTTTAAATGGACATTTCTTCCAATATATACGTCTAAATTTCATCCGGCCAATCATAAGTAGTGGTTTCTAAAACATTTTTCTACGACAATAATTGGTTTTGTCAGTCAGAAACTCTGAACTACGTTATGGAACTTTCCTTTTGAAGAATCACCATTTGACACGAATCGGACGTTCGTCTGTCTCGTTCTCAAATCCGTTTAAAATTATCCCGTCATTTTCATTGAATCGGAACACTGGACCATTTGCAGTTGTACCACTGAAATGGAAGGAATTAAGAATAATGGTCGAAATAACCTTTCCCAAAACTTCCCTGTTCGAAATGTGATCAAATCGTAATGCTCGGTGCATTCAACTTTACGATTCATTGCTTTTTCAAATTCGATACTTTACAGTTTCATTATCGTCATTCGTATGATTTATCAATTGAGTGATAGACTATGATTAAGTTTTCTACCCCACATGACTGTCTTCTTGCAGGGTCACCTGTGGGTAACGTTCACGCGTGGGCATTTGAAAGGGAAATATAACAAGGTGATGGGGAAGGTAGAAGGTTTTGACCTAAATTAGTACTAAAGTCCAAAACTTAGGAAAATATTCTGATAAAAAGATTAGCCTTGGAATAGGTACTCATTATAATATTGTTGCTAAAGATTCACTTCAGTGCATTATGTGTTCAAACATACCTTGACCGGAGTGATCTCCTGAGTATATTCTATTTTGTCTTGTATATCTTATGCAATGAATTTACAGTAAGAATTACAGCTTGTTTGGTGGGTTTTTTTCCTCTGAAGTACCGATCATGGATAAATGATATATTTGTTTTCGATTGCCTTATTTAATTTTTGCCACACTCACATTTTGCTATTTAGACCTGCAAGATATGTTTAACCCCAAGTTTTTTAGAAACCTTTTCAATTGTCAAGCGTGTTGGTCATGAAGGGCCATATAGTGTAAGGTACATCTATTTTTTTAACTTCTAATATATGGTTGTGTTGTTATGCATATTTATATGATGTTTTTATTCGAGAGCTAAATAGTGTAAGGTACATATATATTTTTGTAACTCGTAATACATGATTATATTTTGTATGTATATCTATACCATGTGTAGTTTGTATTCAAGACCTAAATTCTAATGATCATCTATAGTCAAGATAATAGATTCTTAATATTTTACACACGGACATAAAACTCTGTTTTAAGATTTAAGGACTATATATTGCGTAGGATCTATAAATAGTTGTTGGCGTACGTGTTTACGACTATTAATGATAATATTGATTATACTACTAAGAGTTTGGGTTGGTTCGCAATTGGACTGGTAAGTCAAGTGTGTTCTTAGAAGGAAAATTTTCCGTTAGATGGATTATGTCACATGATAAGTATTTTGAAATATTATATTCAGTAGTAAGATCTGTCACGTGTGGTAAATTGTAACTTATATTCATCATACACTCTTGAAGAGTGTATAGGAAAAAAACTGACCAATCAAATTCATTCCTACATTTAATTCATTCCAATTTGGGATTCTTTTTTGTGTTAAAATTAGTCTGCAATAATGATTGATGTTGCATTTAGAACATTTTAAAGGATATATGTGTTAAGAGTCGTATTTGGAATTTCAAAGTGTTCATGGGATTAGATCATTGTTCTGGAATTATTGTGAATTATTACATCGAGTTCTGGTCAATGTCATTCTAATACAGACATGAAGAATTCTGAAACTGATTCGGAACATTCATCTGGACATGCATATGACGTTTTAGGATTATTTAGGACTCACTGCTGGTGAGCATAATACTTAATCTTTCCTTTTTCATTTTTCTTTCATAACTCTGACAATTAAATGATGTGTTTAGTGATACATAACTTGCTGCTAAGGCTTATATAAGTTGGTTTATGACCATAGAGTTGCAACAATAGGTTGTCAGTCCATTTGCTAAATTTGCATTCTTTTTAAAAATGGATAAAACCATTTTACGTATAACTAACCTTGGATCGTTCGTACTAAAGAACACAAATAAACCTCACTTAAGGTAGTCTCAAACCACACTGACAATTAAAGATACCATTATGAAACTACAATACAGAACAATTCAACAAATATTTATCGTTCTGATTGGCTCATTGATGCCGTCATGACGGCGGTTACATTTGAAAGTGAGTTGTGTGTCATGACTATTGCCATGGTACTGAAGTTCTTTTTTGTTTAGATAACACCACAACAAAAGGATGCAGATTCGTTTTGGAATTGCTTGTGTTCCATTGCATAACTCCTAGAACATGATAAACCACTGTAGGATAAAAGTGCACTATTTACGTGAATTATTTATTGTACCTAAGTCTCTCTCTCTCTCTCTCTCTCTCTCTCTCTCTCTCTCTCTCTCTCTCTCTCTCTCTCTCAACAGCATCAATGATCACTAGCTATCCATGTTAAATAAATAGTGTTATGAATCATATTGATTTATTTGTATTCAATGCAATATCAGTATTTGAATGTTTTCAGGGTTTTTCAGTTTAATTTTGATACTGTGCATTTCTTCCTTTGATTTGCTTGATTAAGATAGGGTCATCCTTTTACTGATAGAAGCATGTTCTGGTGTCAGGTACAAAACAGTTACATGTCGGCTTCAAAAGGCCATCAGATTAATGACGTCGATGTTACCGTCGCCATTCATATCTAGCTGTAGTCAGAAATAATTTATCGATTGCGGGTACGTGTCTTTAGTACAAGGAAGCAGTGAATTTTTTTACTAACTACAGTCCCTACTGCTGTATATACAACAACGAAAACAACAATGTTTACATGCTAGGACTATTAATAAAGTATATAATAAAGGTGAGAAACAAGATTAAAATGACTTGGTTGTTATGCATTAATTAACAAATTATATTAAGAACCAATAAACTGACGCTAAGTGGAATGTCAAGGTAATGGACTGGATGGTTCAGGAAGCTTCTTGTCGTCTTTACATGATTTACTCCAATTCATTGACTGGTTTCATGAAATATAAATGGAAATTTGAATTAAAAATTATGAAAATGCCATCTAAGGTATATGACGCAATACAGATGGTTCTTTAACATCAGGAACTGTAAATGTAGTCACAGCATTTAAGAAAGTCATCATAAATCAAGTATCATTGTGTCATGCGATGAGAATATTAATCTCGCATGATTGATATAATCACGTCGTACATAGTAAATCAAGGATGTTTTGTTAGGTTTGAAAAACATGTGCATAACGACACAGAGCCAGATGGATGGATGGATGGATGGATGGATGGATGCATGCATGGATAGATAGATAGATAGATAGATAGATAGATAGATAGATAGATAGATAGATAGATAGATAGATAGATAGATAGATAGAGTGAGACCCATATTGTGTGTAGAATTTGATCAAATTTTTTATCAAGCATAAGTGGCTTTCCAGTTGTAATGTGAATGATAAGCTCTCAAATGCATTTCAAGTCCAAGTCTTATATATATAATCCATTTTCTAATCTCCTTTTTTTCTCAAAAAGGCATTTTAATAAGTTCAGATCTATATTAAAGTTTTACCGATAAGTAAAGAAACGTTGTTGTTTTCGATACAAGTGGACATTCTGCAATCCAGTGATATTCATCTTGGTTCTAGAATTGTCAGTTACAATAATGAAGAGTAATGAAGCACGATTTCGTTTCGACAAGGATCTTTTACTTTTTTGATGGCGTGGATGAAAATATTGTCTTAATTTGTGACTCTTCTAATTTTGTTATTAATTTCTAGAAACAGCTTATTTTCTATATTTACAGACGAAAATACCCTTTGTGTTTGAAAGCTGAAAAATGGATTGCATTAATACAAATATCGCAACCCTGGCTGTTTTCCGTCCTTGTGGCACGTTTAATTTTTTGACATGTGAGTCCTGCTGAGACATCCGACTGACAAAAGCAACTACGTAACTGACTCTAAAAGTTTTGTTTGCCGCCAGAACAAGAAAGTCTTCACTTTTGTACAACTTAGACATTAATTTGTTAAATTCCAGATACCTCGGACATTATCAGCTTTCTGCCTTTAGACCAAATACTCGATTTGCAAGATAAACTGTTGCATATATCATTTTATGTGAATATTAAATAAAAGATATTATCACGTTTCACATATCAGATCATTTAACTGTGAGACACTGTTGTCAATTTTCCAGTGATTTACTCCTTATGAAAATAGAGGCTAATCAATTACAATTACGCATGATCAACGGACAAAGATTTCGAATGCCGTGAAACGAAGTGGCGGATATATCAACCTACATACAAAAACTCAATAGGATTTTGTATTCGGTAAATAGATCCATGGCGTTAGTGAAAGCATCTTTAAGGAAGTTTAGTCCTGGTCTCATCAAATCACTAACTGAATAAACAACTAAAAATAGTATTACATTATATTGCTCGTTGAATTAAACAGCAAAAATGTATTTGAAACCATCAAAGATCAACACACGTGTAACGTGTCATGTGTTTATTATATTTCATGACAAAATCGCCTCTGTAACACATACTATTATCATATATTTCCATTTCCGATTATGTCCGATGAGTAATGCTATAATCATACACACTTCGAGGCCATTGTACAGACCGGTGAAGATAGCTGGGGCTTGAAATGTGATTTCATCTCCTTCCAGCTTGATTTTTCATTAATTAGAGTGATATGTGTAAGACATAATTACAAAATAAGCTGCTTTTTATAAGCTTTGGTTTCAAATAGCCCATACACCATTTTATAAGCATCATCATTAGAGACATCGAAAATGCAAATAAACAAAGAGGCACGCTTTTCCTACTTGTCCAGGAACGGATGTATGTTCTCTAGTTCACCGTTCGAAATTTGTTGTAAAATGATCATTGGGTATTATTATATACCTTAGCAAAAGGAAATTACTAACAGGCACTTTCATGCTTTTGATTTAGCCACTCAAATGACAGTTCCTCTATTGCTTGCAAAACATATGAAGCAAGGAATGTAGTTTTTACTGGAATTTAGCTATCGCACGCTAATAACTTGTGCCAACTAAGTGTAAGAGAACAACACTGCTGATAAGCGCAATATATTTAACGGTCGCTGCTACGACTCTTCCTTTCGATCCGACACTAATGTATGATCAAGACTTCTCGCTTTTCGAAAGCATCTTCAAAACGGATTGAATTGGTTTACTTTAATCTTGTCAACTAGTTGTAAGTCAGAAGTACCATAAGACCTTCGTCTGCATCGGAATGTGTTTTTTTCTTCATGAAAATCGATTAAACAAATTCGCTTAACTGAATCACTAAGCTTTGGTTACTGTAAATTACGCAAGCGCGCGAGATTGACCGTGGATGGATAGAAAACGAAGCCATTTTGAAGAATATGTAGAAGAATAACCGTAATTCCCATACCAAACTGTACAGGTCATAATATCATAATACGAAGGAGAATGTGTTAGAGAAATTAAGTGTTATCAAAATCAGCGGGGGGGGGGGAGGGGGGGGGGGCTGAAGAATAAGATGCCCGTTTAAGTATATATTGTTTTGTTTTTAAAAATAAAATATACCTATTTATATTGAAAGTGGAAAATAAATCAAGACATGATTACGTCTGTATACGTAGTCCAATCTTATGCCTATGCAAATTTTTTTGAAGTCATGAGTCTTGTATTCTTACGCATTGATCAATATGAGCGTTCGCTAACTATAGACTTGCTATTAACTGATTGACACTGTGCAATGCCATCTCACTCTAGAAGCAAGACAACTGTCTTGGGTGCGTTATATTGTATAGGATTAGATAAAATATCAAGACCAACCAAGTGTATCACTTGGTGCCAGTGATGACCACCCACGCTTACTAATTTGGGATTATCCTTTGTGAAAGATTATTATTTAGCGGGCAGATTGAACGTACTGACAATACTTGCCTCGCTTGATCGATGTGGTTTTTGTGTATTTGTTTTAATTATTCTTTAAGAATCCGGAACTACATCGTCAGAGAGTCGTGACTGCTGGATATTTTCTTTACTAGTGAAAACTGTATATCATGTGGATTATCGAATGGGATAGAAAGAAACACTTTGTTCAGAACCTGAACAAGAATTATTTTTAGAAATTTCTACTTTGATAATAAGGAACTGCTACTTGTACCATTAATTTCTTCATGCGGAATATGTCTGAGACAGTGAATGGGATTACTTTTTATGAAAATTTAACTGGACTAAGCATGGCAAGAAACGTAACGTCTGATGATAACATTGATACATATCTAATTCAAGAAATGGGACCAAAGCACAGAGAGATGATCCTAATGGTTTTTCTCACTATTTTATATGGCTTGATATTCGTCTCTGGAATTGTGGGAAATATTTGCACGTGCACCGTAATCACACGTAATCATTACATGCAGACAACAACAAACTGCTACATCTTCAATTTATCCATTTCTGATGTCTTCATCCTACTTTTGGGTAAGCATTTTGAATTTTAAACGTCTTTTAATATTCTTCATCTGAAACATCTTTCTACCCATTGAACTCCTAAAAGACTATTCGTTTCTCGTCATAATAATGCTTTTATTCTTAAATTTTCCAATTGTGTTCCTATCTCATTTTTAAGACTATTCCCAAACAACAAGTGCATTTTTGATGTATAATTAGATTCAGGGCGCGTCTAACTTCTACGTTAAGATTAAATATATTGGTAACTTTGAATACATTCTGTCGTGTGTTTGAAGAATTTCACACCCCATACTGCTGAGTTTTAACGATAGTCTCATTTTAAATCTTAAATTTAGTGTGTCTTAAACCCCTTATCATCTGGCGAACATTTTGTATCGTTTCATTAAACATAAAGATACAACAGGACAGTCCATTTCGCATAACGAGAATCATACTTTAATCGCCGTTCTTCTATCTTACTATGGCTATCATTGGTGGAGGCAAAGTATAGTAAGCGTGGTTTTTAAATTCATGCTACAGAATCCCTTGCTCAGTAAATAGCTACGTATCAGAAATCCAAAACAACTTTAATACGATGACTGATAGTGGTTTTAAAATACAAGCGAAATGATTTATAGAAAAGTAACGAGAATCGTCTTCTTCTGAACATATAATGGTATACGTTATAAGTTACCCCATTCACTCAGCAAAAAACGTCCTATTAGAGACAAATTATTTGTAGTATTTACGTTTTCATGACCAGTCATATTACTAATCTCTTGAAGCTGAGAGCCTAACGAAGCAGCTTTAGGACAATTTGTATAAGTCTTTGGTATGACTCGGATTGGGTTTCGAATCCATAACCTCCCACTTCCGAGTCGGATGCTCTAACCACTTAGTCCATCAGAGCTGTGATGAAAGCCTTAAAACATTGAGCCATAAGCTTGACCTGAAAGTATGACCACCAATGATTTACTTAACATCCATTTTGATAATGTTGTATATACTGAGTTATAAACATTTGACTTGAGAGGTTTAATGTTTAACAGCTGAAACGAATGTATGGCGGAAGAGCGACGAAGTAGGGTTCGGCAAGCAGATATGTAGATTCTGTCATTTGTTTCTGAAAGATGACGGACAATAACATGCTTCTCATACATTTTAACTCGCAAATAACTGAATTTCATTTTAATTTTGAGTCTGGTATAGACCCAGTTGACAGAGATTCATTTCAATTGTGAGTCTGGTATTGCTCTAATTGACAGAGTTTTGTTTTAATGTTAAGTCTGTTATAGCTCTAATTGACAGAGTTTCGTTTTAATTTTGAGTCTGGTATAACCCTATATGATAGAGTTTCGTTTTAATTGTGCGTATGATATAGCTTTAATTGACAGAGTTTCATTTGAATTTTGAGTCTGGTATATCCGTAATTGATATAGTTGTATTTTAATTTAGAGTCTGGTATAGCCTTAATTGATAGACTTTCATTTTCATTTCGAGTCTGGTATCGCCCTAATTGATCGGGCTTCATTTTAATTGTGAGTCTGGAATAGCCCTAATCGACAGAGTGTTGCTTTAATTTTGCGTCTGATATAGCTTTAATTGATATAGTTTAATTTTAATTTTGAGGTTAGTATAGCCCTAACTGACACAGCTTCATTTGAATTTTGAGTCTGGTACATCCCTAATTGATAGCGTTTCATTTCAATTATGAATCTGATATGGCCCTAATTGATAGCGTTTCATTTCAATTATGAATCTGATATGGCCCTAATTGATAGCGTTTCATTTCAATTGTGAATCTTGTATAGCTCTAATTGACAGAGTTTTGTTTTAATGTTAAGTCTGGTACAGCTCTAATTGACAGAGTTTCGTTTTAATTTTGAGTCTGGTATAGCCTTAATCGATAGACTTTCATTTTCATTTCGAGTCTCGTATCGCCCTAATTGATAGCGTTTCATTTCAATTATGAATCTGATATGGTCCTAATTGATAGCGTTTCATTTCAATTATGAATCTGATATGGCCCTAATTGATAGCGTTTCATTTCAATTATGAATCTGATATGGCCCTAATTGATAGCGTTTCATTTCAATTATGAATCTGATATGGCCCTAATTGACAGGGTTTCATTTCAATGTTAAGTCTGGAACAGCAAAAATTGACAGATCTTAGTAAAGAATTGTGAGTCTGGGATAACCCTAATTGACAGTTTCATTTCATTTGTGAGTCTAGTATACCCCTAATTGACAGAGTTTCGTTTTAATTGTGAGTCTGGTAAAACCTTAATTAACAGAGTGTCATTTGTTCTGGTACAACCCTAATTGACAGAGTTTCGTTATAATTTTGAGTCTGGTATAGCTTTAATTGACATAGTTTCGTTTTAATTGTGTTCTGGTACAGCCCTAATTGACAGAGTTTCGTTTGAATATTGTTCTGGTACAGCCCTAATTGACATAGTTTCGTTTTAATTGTGTTCTGGTACAGCCCTAATTGACAGAGTTCCGTTTGAATATTGTTCTGGTATAGATTCAATTTTCAACAGTGACACAGGACATTAAAAATGACCAGAATGGGTTTTAGTTCTGACTCGGCAAAATTACAATGTCACTGCATATACTAAATTCCAAACTGTGTGACAGAAACGTTGTACAAATTACCTATGATGGATTTAAATGTTAGTAAGTAATGCATCAGACCTCTAATGGCATTACTACTTTCAGTCGCTCTTGTGTGTCGTATGAAAATAATCACCTTATGATTGTTATCCATATAGCTGTGTTTTACTCGTACTTCCGTCAGATGATTGCACTATTTTCATTAATTATTTTTTATCTATACATTGTGTCCAATATGTCATAATGAGATAATCATGTGTAGCATATTATTACATATATTACAATGGACGCTTTTTAATATTCATGGAGCCCGATGCCTTGATTCCCCAAAACAGTTAACATAAATTTATTTCCAGGATTGGTTGGGGCATTATCATCGCCCAGGCCATATTTTACCCTTGGTACAGTCATGGTCAATTTATCAACACAAGTATTTGACAATTAGGTACATTGTAAACGTATTAGGTTCTAAATTGATTTAAATGGTAATATTCTTTTATTCTGATATTCCAATTAAGTGACATGAAAGCATTGATATTTTTAACAGAAGGTATGCCATGTGCAATAAAATGGAAACGATGAATCTTTTGTCTAATCAGTTCGCCCGTTACTTTGATTAAATTGGAATTGGTCGACGTATTTATCAAACAGTTAATACCCAGCCCGTATATATACTTGAGGAATAATCAACAGAGATGAGACACTTCCGCTAACCGATAATAGGATGTAACATCCTTTATTCATTTTCATCACGCTTTTAGACGGTATATCACTAATCTTTGAAGCAACAATAAATTTTCAGTTCACTGAACTATTGTTCCATGAGTCACTATATTTAATTGAATTATTGTTCCATGAGTCACTATATTTAATTGAATTATTGTTCCATGAGTCACTTTATTTAATTGAATTATATTGTTCCATGAGTTACTATATTTAATTGAATTATTGTTCCATGAGTCATTATAGTTAATTGAATTATTGTTCCATGAGTCACTTTATTTAATTGAATTATATTGTTCCATGAGTCACTATATTTAATTGAATTATTGTTCCATGAGTCACTTTAGTTAATTGAATTATTGTTCCATGAGTCACTATAGTTAAATGAATTATTGTTCCATGAGTCACTATAGTTAATTGAATTATTGTTCCATGAGTCACTTTATTTAATTGAATTATATTGTTCCATGAGTCACTATATTTAATTGAATTATTGTTCCATGAGTCACTATAGTTATATGAATTATTGTTCCATGAGTCACTATAGTTAATTGAATTATTGTTCCATGAGTCACTATAGTTAATTGAATTATTGTTCCATGAGTCACTATATTTAATTGAATTATTGTTCCATGAATCACTATATTTACCATGAATCACTATATTTAATTGAATTATTGTTCCATGAGTCACTCATTAATTGAATTATTGTTCCATGAGTCACTATATTTAATTGAATTATTGTTCCATGAATCATTATAATTCAATTGCTGTTCATGATATTTATGGGTCACTATATGAAGGTGCCAATAACTGATTTATTTATATAGGCAACATAGTTGACTGTAAAGAATTTTCTCTTATATATATATATATATATATATATATATATATATATATATATATATATATATATATATATATATATATGTCCGATATTGCCTCCAAATACCCCTGTTTTTCCCCTTCATTGATTTCACTGTCTTTCCCTATCTGAGCCTTAGACGTTTCGAATCTAACCTTTTCTTTAGCAAAATGGCCTATAATTATTGATTCAGAAACGTGCAATTGGAATGCTCGGAAGCATCTGGATGGCAAAGCGGAAAATCTTAGATATATGTTCCAAACTGCTGTGATTATTTGCATATTGAGTTCAGTGGCATCTCCTACAGTTGTAATTTTTTTTTTTTTTTTTGTATTTACTTTGCGGTTTTCCAACATTTTTAAAATCCTTGTGCACAATGTAAATCTTGTACGATATTCTCTTTAAGATATTTTCTTTCGAAATAAGGTCCATTCAAGTCTGTAACTGTATGATTACCTCAAGTCTAGAGTTAAGGTTATACTTAACGTTAGGTGTAATAATTAAATATTTAGTGACGTGATTTTTTTGTATCGCTCTATAATAGATTGGAAATATTTTTAAGCAACGCAGTTTATTTATGGTGTGCTTTATTTTATTCCACTTAAATACTAAGTTTATACTATCTTATTTCAGGAAATAAAGATATAGTAAAATAATTTCTGGCCGGTCCTTTATATGGCAAGGTGTTTTATTTGTATATTGTATTCGTCAATTCGAATCAGAATAAATTCTATATGATGACGAAAAATGCCCTGACTTCATATTTTCAGATGGAGCTCTAAAACATCTTGGAAAATGAACTTATTTTCTTAAATTCACTCTTTTAGTAGAAAAAAAAAATTGGATAATAACATTTTATATGTATGCTTTAAAATATCAAGATAAAAAAAGAAAAGTGCGTAGTAATAAAACTTACTCGATTTATTAAAGGATTTAAAGTTCACGACGAAACTTTTCCAAGCAACTCTAATTTGCACAGAAAATCTATAGTCGTCTGTGAAGCAAAGTAGGATGTGTATGTTTCAATTTAAACGCTTGACTCAGTGAAGTTAAGTAGGATGTGTATGTTTCAATTTAAACGCTTGACTCAGTGAAGTTAAGTAGGATGTGTATGTTTCAATTTAAACGCTTGACTCGGTGAAGTTAAGTAGGATGTGTATGTTTCAATTTAAACGCTTGACTCAGTAAAGTTAAGTAGGATGTGTATGTTTCAATTTAAACGCTTGACTCAGTAAAGTTAAGTAGGATGTGTATGCTTCAATTTAAACGCTTGACTCAGTAAAGTTAAGTAGGATGTGTATGTTTCAATTTAAACGCTTGACTCGGTGAAGGACAGATGAGTAAGATATGTCTTGGTATTATGTGATTGCTTTCTTTCATTAAGCCACTCTTAAACTCCTTTACAATGATTAGCTTTGGTCTTTGGAAGTGTTTTTCTTTTCTTCTTCCTACATCTACTTGAAAGATGAGTTTAGAAAGACTCGGAGAAAATCACTTTTTTTTAAAAAAATAATTCAGATGGAAGTGAATCAATACCTTCTTGAAAAGGAAGTAATAAATTTATATAAAAAAAAGTTTGGTGTCATATAAGTGAAATTAATTTCAAGGATGAAACTTTTAGTCGAAACGTTCAGCACTAAATAAACCAAAAACGTACATATCTAGCGATGATTTCCTACTAAGAAAAATAATGTTTTCTAAATAAAGAGCTCCACACAGTATTAAAACTTTTAATTTTAATATTTGATGCATGCAGTTCAATTTATCCATATGCAGGAAATAGAAAATCATCATTATTTATATAAATAAATTATCATTTTCCTAAATCTTAAATTTTTTGTATCGGAAAAATCAAGTACGTTTTTGGGACTTTCAGTTCCTGGCCGTTATTAAATCAATCAAATAGATAGGTCATGGAAATGGTAAGCCTCACTAATAAAGGAATTGTGTGTCTAATTAATTTCAAAATTTTGTCACGAATTTTAAAATAAATATACAAGTGGACTACTCTGTTGGCCTAAGTGGTTAGAAAGTCCGTCTCAGTTGCGTGATGTCGCGGGTTCGACGCCCGACAGAGTGATGTAAAACTTACAAAATGGTACTGGCAGCTGCTTGGCGCTCAGCATTAATATGTTAGTATTCGGACTGGTGTCAGGATAATATAGTTTGCCGGGACATGATGTTACATGTATGGCGGCATGATGCCCCGTGCGAGACATTGCTATAAACCACCACACAGCAGACATCGAAGTAGCAGCAATATGAATCAAATTATTAAAGTTATTTTAAAAATGCAACACACACACACACACACACACACACACACACAAATGTGTCGTCGAGTTGAAAACACCTGCTATCAGAGGCTGCTATTCAAGAAAGTGGGGTTTGATTAAAATCCGTATCATATCCAAGCTCCAATAATCATATTAAAGGTAACCCGACTCCAAGACAAATTTATTGTACATGGTTAAGCCCCTGAAACAAATATACACCCGAATGTACACAATACACTATATTTTCCACTCAAATAAACACATAATGTTTAAAACCAATTTTTTGTTAATGAAGATGCTCGTACATGTAAAAGATTAAATAAATAAATATATAGTCAGGAACTCAACCAGTGTGGATATGTGAGAAAGTTTCTATTAACTTCTAGCGGGTCAATCTTTCTTTACCTGGGTTATCCCAGGTTTTCCTCTACCAGTTATACTGGCGGCCATGTATAACCTATCCTGCGCTGATAAATGAATAAGGCCTCAAAACAACAACAACATCAATAATAATAATAATAATAATAATAATAATAATAATAATAATAATAATAATAATAATAATAATACATTATTGTTATTATTATTATTATTATTATTATTATTATTATTATTATTATTATTATTAATATTATTATTAATCTGTATTATTCGTTATTTTACGCCACCGGCCCAAACAATACATACAATTTAATATTTTTTCTTCGTGGAGAATACCTTCTTATATTTGCCCTATTTGCGAAATATCCTGCTTTTAATTAACATATAAGGTTACCTAAATATGACTCGCCTAGGTTATCTAAATAGTTTTGCCTTGAATAGTCAACTTAAAAACACCTATAAAAACGTAATATATCCATTCAACTAATCTCATCGATCATTTTGTCATTACAATATCCTTACATCGCACTCTAAGCATTAAACTCTTGTCTTAAGCAAACATTACCAAATCCATACTATAATACTGTTTTTCACGTCCTTTGCCCATCAAGTACAGTCTTTATCATATTTTAGTTGTAAATTGTAGCATAGTCTTGGATATAGACTGCATGCTATGCGACCTGTTTCACATCCGATACCAGCACGTTTTAATTCGAATATATCGAAAGTTCTTCAAATGCAGTCTTCTTAATTAATGATAAACAAAAACGTGTGGTATGTACCAAAAATTACTGTGTACCTTTTCAATATTTAGAATCTACAGATTAAAACCGTCTTCTTCGAATATGCAAAGCAGTGTATGCACACATTTTTTTAATACAAATTTAAAAAAAAATAATTTTCAGAGTGTGTACATCTTTGCTGCTTGACAGGCCAAAGTTATGTAACACATACCTAAAATTTGTTTCAGGAGAATATGCGGCCCACATATTTTTTGTATGTTTCAGATGCATTTTACCTTGACCACATTACCATTTATGATACCTAAGCAGATACCTCCATTACGGAATACAATAATTTGCGTTTTCCCAGAGATGACCAATAATTTCTATCGATTGCAATATCTTCCCAATGTATTAAACATTGTATAGAACATAAACACTGTGTCTGGGAATAATCTTAAAACAGCGTCATACGACAATATAAGCAATTCCTTTTGTTAATGATGATATCGGATTAGACGCATTCGTCAATGCACTCTCGAGATTATGTCGAAACAGGGCAAAATGTGATGGACATAAAATACATCCTTGCCCTGCTCCTGACAGCCAATCAAAATCATTGCTGAAACAATCATTAGAAGTAACACAACAATTCACATTTTAATATATTGCATTAATCATTATTGATATTTTGCTTCTAGTATTAATAACTTAAAGGTTTATCAATGATCTCCATCTTCTCCATCAAAAGCATTTTCACAATCTTTAAAAATAGCATAAAATGTCCATCGTCCTTTCGTCAATGTTTGCTTATTGATATCTACAGCATGAAAATATACACAACTGTCCTGTATCCAGATCTGAAATCAGCATGTTTCTCTCCCTGAAATTCATTTTGTGCAACCCACATTATTCAAGCCAATTGTGTTTTACTTAGAAACGAAAGTAGCAATGGTATTCATCTCTAGTTAGAAGGATTACATTTATCGCGCTTTTTAGCTAAAATTGAAGTTATATATATATATATATATATATATATATATATATATATATATATATATATATATATATATATATATATATATATATATATATATATATTGGTGACTGTTTCCTACCGTACATTACAATGGATTGTTGCTGCTTTGATTGCGCCCTTTGATACTTCAGGTTCTTTTGTTTTGTTGCGTCCTCTTTTTCAAGCTACTCACTTTCCAGAGTGTTCTTCCACTGCTCTATATTAACTGATTTTGTTGATCAAAACCTCCCTTACTTTATACTTTAGTTCTTGTCGTGAATTTGCTTATCGATTGAAACGATTAGTCAGTTTTCTCACTTCATCTCTTATCAGTAGGATAAATGTCTTGATGTTGACGTCCTTACATGATTCCGTGATGTTAGAATAATCCTATGATATAATAATTGGAATTTGTTATAGAATTGCTGCAGAAAACAATAGGTATAGCGTAAGACGTTTCTTGGATCAACATCGATTCACTAACCTGAGTCCTTGATTTAGTCTAGATTTGATTTAGACTTAGTTGAATCCGACTGTGGTTGCCCACCCATGAAATCAAGGTCCTCATTGTGAGTGGTTTGCTGACTGAAACTATTTTGGTTTCACTCCGCTGCTAACTGGGAAGCCTTCAATGTTGCGTCATTGAAGTGAACTGTTCTTTGCACGTTCGCGTGGAATGACGTAATGACAGTCAGCAGATGTTGTGGTCCGCGGATCTTCTGCGGAAGCGTGAAGGATCGTCTCCGACTGACCAGGTCAAACTCCATCGTTAGGATTATGAAGGCGATATAAGGGGGCATCTGTTGCTCGCAACACTTCTCCTGCAACTAACGTATTTAAAAGATCATGTCTACAGCTGACCGTCTGGTCTGACGATGTTGATGAGGGAGATGCTACAGTAGTTGTTTCAGTCGCTACGGTCTCTTTTGTTGTTGAACAAAGTGACGATGCTGTTCCTAGAACAGGCAGACGAGTACGTGCGGAAGCTCTGGCAGTGCTAATTTCGCCATCCTAATGACTTCAGAAGAATACCGTCGCTTCCAGGAGCCTTCCCACAGGCGAGGAAATCGATAACATTTCTGAGCTCCTTCAGGGTTTGCGGTGTGTCTAGTGCCTTCGTGACTGGCATGTCTGGGATGACGTCTAGAGCTGTATCGGTGACAACGTTTGGGGTTGCATACAGCTCTAGATAGTACAAAATCCTTCGCTGCCGTGAGGACTTCTCCCGTCTTAGACTTGTGGGGGTCTTGATGGGGGTGTTCCTCCTTTATGTCTATACATTTTTTACCAGCCCATTTGATGATCAATGCTTATCAATTTCAGATGATCGTTACTACCTTAAGTTGAAACTGTCTTTGCAGTTGTAACTGTCTTTGCAGACTACGTCTTAGACGTGTCTCTCAATCCAAATGTGTACATTTCTGTCGGATTTTCCTGCTATCCAATACTGCACAAATAAATCATATTTAGTATATCACTTTTGTTTTTATTTGTTTCCATGGTTTATACTCCATATAATGGACAATGTAGATACTGGACAGCAGAAAAAATATCCAATACCGTGTACCATATATATTACACGGGCATAAAAATGTAATAGCGTTATGCACGGTCAGGTATACAGATTATATTATATAATGTAGCCTTATATTACTAATATAAATCCTTCACTAATTCGTAAACAAAAATATGTACATTATTCTGTGTAAACCACAGCTACAAAACATGCAAACAATTGACGTGGTAGTGCAATAATGTTATCGTATATTCCAGAAATTATAAGCTTACATACCTCTACAGCTGGAGATGTGCGAGTCCTTATACTATACCATTGACTGACAAGACAATCCGTAATTTAGAAAGCTTTACATGCGGTGATGTATTTATACACATATAGATATTGGCTGTGCATTGAAGGCATTCAGTTCGTCTCATCAAAAGCACATCGTACGTGTGGCATAGGATGGATCGACGAACTCAATAATTTGAAATACGACACAATATACATTATTCAACCTTGGGTACTTTTGTACGACAAAAATGAAATTCTAGTACACGAATTTAATAAATAAATAAAAAGGGTTTATGCAATTTTGTGACATGCGTATTCTAAACGCTTCAAGAAATTTTGAAACATATTGTCAAATAGTTATTTGGCATCTTTGATGAATAAGATGGTCTTCTATTGAAATGAAAAATGACCGGAATTATTTAAATTTTTGTTGCGAATATCACACTTTATATATTGACTCAGATTTCATGCTCTGTTGTTCCCTGCTTATGTAACCTCATTTTGGTAGTCCTGCGAAAAGCAAATGACAAGTTTCATAAAGTCATAAAAGTCTTATTCATTGCTACAAATCCGATCAAATATCAGTTTATGGGATTTAACAAAGCTCCTGAACATATGCGGTTAATGAAATGTATTTTGTATTGTAATTAATGGGTGTCAGTTTGTTTTAAATATACGCGTGCATCTTGACATTATCCTTGGAAAGAACATCTCTAATGTATGATGTTACATCTAAGAAGTCTGCAGTTTAAATGATAGTGTAAGTTTTAATTCTATTTTAATTGATGAACGGCGGTCACTGATCCAGTTAAGAAACTCTTTTAACTTCACTGAATATTTCCAAAGGAAGAAAATGTCAATAAAATGTCTAACAGAACTGAACGTCTTCATTTAATAGTCATCATCAGCAAGGGAACTTTGTCTATAGGAAGAGCTCCACAGCAACAGGAAGAGAGTCAGTTATCTGACTCCATCGGAAACGGTTGACTGCATAACTACCATGTACTTCTGAAGGCTGTTCAGCGTGGTGCATAGATGACGTAGAAGGTTGAAGCCATGACGGCAGACAGATCGCTCAGCTACAAGAGAGTTGTTTATAACATATCTTGTAGACCACTCGACTCTCCGTGCCGATATGACAATGACACTAACTAGATTGAAGGTCAAGCAAACTGCTAGATGAATGGTAATGTAAATGTACAATAAAAGTATCTCAATGGCATAGACCTTAGCCTACACTTTTGTGGCTGTTTCCTGGCGACGCAGATGTGGAAGAGGAATGTTGCTGAATAGCGGCAGCTATGGTAAAAGAGAAGGAAACAGTGTTCCAAATACTGTTTGAATTATTATGTTAAGCTGCATATCAATCAACTTTTGGTGTGGGATGATCGAACCCAGACAGGATCTCAGTGCTCGGCTGTCCAATAACTCGGCCAGTTTGCGGAATAAGTTGATTCGAGTACTCAGTTTTGCTGTAGATATTTCAGGTGGTTTGTAGAATGCCAGTGATCTGTCCAGAGTAACACAAAGTTATGTTGGTGTTGGGTCGTGTTGTATTTGCTGCACATTTAGAAGGATGCAAAGCTCACGGTTCGCATTTGCACTGTTAAGGTGGAAGACACTGGATATTTATTTTGTTGCGCTTGGCTGTAGATGGTATTTTTTAAGCAACCCGTCATACGCCTATCAGCGCTGCATCTCTCTCTCTCTCTCTCTCTCTCTCTCTCTCTCTCTCTCTCTCTCTCTCTCTCTCTCTCTCTCTCTCTCTCTCTCTCTCTCTCTCTCTCTCTCTCCTCTCTCTCTCTCTCTCTCTGATGTGCACTTTGACGAAGCGCCTGTCGCGAAGGAACAGTGTCTCAACTATCCAGCGCGACAATACTCTGAAAAGTTTCAACAAGAACACTGCATGCCAGACTATGTCATATATCGCTTCTAGATCAATGAAAACAACTCCGGTTTAAGGTTCCTCTGACAACCATTTTCAACCAACGTAGTCAGGACAATGGCTTGATTGCATATGCTACGGCGATGCCTGAAGTTTGTTCGGTTCTTTATGTCTTTGTTTAAATACAATTATTCTTTCGTTCCCAGCTCTCAGTTTTTAATCAATTCAGGAACACATATCATACTATGTGTCCCTCATATTGGCACAAGTCTATGTGGATATCTTCTATAGGCGTTTCTGTTTCACAAGTCTATGTGGATATCTTCTATAGGCGTTTCTGTTTCACAAGTCTATGTGGATATCTTCTATAGGCGTTTCTGTTTCACAAGTCTATGTGGATATCTTCTATAGGCGTTTCTGTTTCACAAGTCTATGTGGATATCTTCTATAGGCGTTTCTGTTTTTTCTTTCTTTTTTAGCGTTTGTAGTTAGTATATAATGGAGCTGATGGTCCAGAGCGTTAAGATACAAGTTATCAGGATCACGGATTAATATCGAAATAAAATCGATAATATGAAGCATAAATCATATTGTTGAGTTTCTAAAGGTACAATATGTTGTAAAATCTAAAAGAATATGTCTTCATGTTTCATATGCACCGCGCGAATACCAACTGCATTTAGCTGCATTGTTCTCTGAAGTAGATACAGAACGAAATCAGTTTTTTGTTCTCAAATATCCACGTTGTCATTCCTCCTTGAACACGAAATGAGATATAAGAAGTCAGTAAGAAGAAAAGAAAACCTGGATCATTTTCTTATACTCCTAACTGTGATACCGAACTTAAATTCGACTTTGTACAATAACTATCACTTCTGGTAGAATAGATTCAAATTTTGAAATTGATAAATGCATGGATAGCTTCTTTGACGGAATCAATCTTGGATTACTATTTGAATGTATGATAACTCTTGATTTAAGTTTAAAAAACGAAATTAATATGTGTGCTATTTCATGTCAAGATCATGTTTACGCCAGCTAGAAAGGAAACATTGGAATTCTTTCTTCCAATGGTTGGTATTGATTGAATGGTTCCATCCCTATTTAAGTCATGTTCCTTTATCTGTGATCATTGTGAATACACATTTATTAAAACAGCTTGGTTATTGATCCTATCTCATTTCAGTAACAAATGTATTGAAGGTATGAAATACGTTTTATATTTATTGATATTTTTTCCTAACGCGATTACATGTCTGGAAATGCTCTTTTGAGAAACATTTTATGAAAAGATATCACGAATCTAATGTTCGTACGTGCAAGAAGTATTCGCTTAGATATCCACCTGAACCCCAAAATACGATACGAAATCAATTAGCATTTAACTGTTAGCATGTTTCTGTAAATCTTGATTAATTTTGAAAACGAAATTAATGGTCTCATTTTTTCAGTCTGTATTTTTCTTCTTATTTATTTTTTAACATTAGCTAAAACTGAGATAGTTTAACAAATTTCTTGAAGACGTTTTTAAGGATGAAATGAATCAATCATATTCATTGCATTTAGATTATTGTTGTTAGATTTGACAATGGACACGTTGATATTATACTTATTGTATATCTATGTGACCTTTATTGCTTTGGGTTGCAGGTATTATATGTCTTTACAAGCTCTCTATGAAATGATAGATGAGGATTCCTTACAGTGTTTTTCTCAATATAAATATTTTTTGACATAGGAAAGTATGGGCCAACGTCATAAAACTATTCGCAGCTCCAAGTCTTACCCAATCATAGTTAAACAAATCAAAACGGCTACATTCACAAAATTTCAGTAATATTTACACTTCAAGAGTAACATTTATTACTGGAAATGTTGAGCAAAGTTTCTGAAGGATGGGCGTGTTTGTTCGCATATATTTCGTGTAAGTTAATTTGACGGTTAATGTATTTGTAGTTTATAATGACAACACTACACCATTTGGATTTGTTTCGAACTGTCCTTTAGCGTTATGACTTTTGCAATTATACATATTATAGATATAACACTTGAAACGAACTTCGTGTGACCGAACTGTACGAGTCCAGTTGAACATCTCGCAATTGGCTCGTATATTATGAGATTGTGGAGTAATTGCCAGAATTAACTGTTTCCATAAACTATTAAGAACGGAATAGTATGTAATTGGACACAACAATAAATACAATTTTCTGCAGAAATCAAACAAAGATTATCGACCAGTTTTCTCTGGGTCATGATCAAGATGGACTAGGTTATTGATTTTATCCTTTGGTATAGCGGCAGCGTTCATATATGTTTAATTATAATGCAGTTGATATTGTAACGCGCGATGTATCTCGCTACTACAACCCAGGGTGAAGATGGTTTGAGGCCGCTCTTTCCGTTATTTCCAAGAACCATGTAAAAACCAGTGCTTGTCAAACTAAAGGTTCTTGAACGCACAAACAGCACAAATACATTCTCTTCTAAACAACGACTAAACAGTCAAAAGAGTGTAATTTCACACATTAATGATTTTGATAGATTCACGTTTGTATGATTTACGAGTCCAATAATAGTTTATTTATCTAGAACACAAAGTGAAAATTTAAGAAGAATTTAAAGTATAGCGAATTAAATCCCAAATAGTCTTAAAAGTTCTAACACAAGTCTAAATGCACGAGGTTCCAACTGAATTTCAGTGGCATAGCCAAATAAGTTGCGATATTGTCATAGTGTAATGTGTCTATAGCCTTGAATACGCTTAATACACGAGTGATGATGTGATAACAGTTCTTTGATGTATTAACAAGTGAAATTTAAGAATCCTAAAGTATTCCTTCGAATTCAATCCAAAAATAGCTCTCTCAACAAGTCTAACAACGGAGGGAGGAGGGAAAAGAGAGAGAGGTTCCAACTGAATTTCAGTGGCATACCAAATAAGTTGCGATATTGCATAGTGTAATGTGTCTATAGCCTTGAATACGCTAATACACGAGTGATGATGTGATAACAGTTCTTTGATGTATTACAATAATATAATCCAAATTGTTCCTTTCTGAATTCACCAAAAATTCGTAAATTAATGTTCCAGTCCATGAATATTATTGATGAACAATTTCTTTTTCCAATGTACAATAAGGTAAATAAATAAATTCACCTAAATCCTGCTTCAGATGTTAAGACAAGAATGAGTAGAATTAGTCATTTTAAATGTAAACAAGATTATATGTCCCCCTACTTCACTTTGGTCCCAATTACCATTTTCTAGAAATCCTGTCAACTTAATGGAACTTTTCATTTTATTCGTTTCTAAGTACAGAATAAACATCAATAATGATCTGAAACGACAATCACAGGAAAATGCTTATCTCTGTATTCTCTTGTTTATAAAATAGATGTTACTGGTCATGTACACCATGTCATTGAGTTTGGACAAGGTAAAGTACGAGATACATATATATTAACAAACAATCATTAAAAAAGCCAACAAATAATATAATTAAATATACATTACGCTAGATACAATAAAGGTTTCTTACAATATGTTTTATTAGAGACAATTTAGTTTGGGTTCTTAAATCAACTCAACACTTGACTACATTTGGTTTGCACTTCATGGCTCATCGTCAGATCTTAACTTATACTAAAACCTTGGATTGTTCCCAAGTTATTTAGATTAATGATGCAATCTTTTACTTCCTCGTCAAGACATGGAGATTGTTAAGTGTTTTGATAAATGTGAAAGAGGCTTTATGTAGTAGAAATATTAATTCTTTCTACGTTTGAAAAAGTTTTCATTTTCCTTTCAGGACTTCCACCCGAAGCATATTCCATATGGGAAGCATATCCGTGGAGATTTGGTGAAATTTTCTGCATTTTAAGAGCACTGCTTATGGAAGCAACATCCTATGCATCTGTGATGACTATCACCGCATTTACCGTGGAACGTTACATAGCCATTAGGCATCCATTAAAAGCACACAAAATAGCCAAATTTTCACGATGTATTCGGACAATAATCGCCATTTGGATAATTGCATTCCTATGTGCTTTACCCTACGCAATCAATACAGAACTGTTCTTTTATCTACATGATAAAAATGGATTTCCTATTGCAGAGTCCTTAACATGTAACATTCCAAACAAGCTCGAAGACAGGATGGGCTTCGTGTTTCAGTTATCAACTTATGTTTTCTTTGTTTTGCCAATGACGGTTATACTAGTTTTATACATCCTAATTGGATTAGCCTTGCGCAAAGCCGAACAAGAAAGAATAGCTTCGGATGAGTCAAATCATGGACACGACAGCAGTTCATCCCATGCTCAGAGGAAAGTGGTGCTCAAGTTGCTAGGTATAGAATATAAAACAAAATATTGGATTCATTTTTCCTTTGACAATTCTTAACATCAATTAAACGGCAAAATTACTTGGAAGCTGTGTCAAGATTAAATTTACAGTCTCTTTGCTTAGTCTGCATGAACGCTTTTAGAACATGGTAAGATAGTCATTATCTCTATCATTCCAAAACTAATTGTACTTTCGCGCTAAAACAGTAACCATACGGGTTTTAATAATAGTATTTAAGACCACGATGAATGGGAATGTCCTTTCCTTAAGGGAGGAATTTTTAGTTTTTGGCAAAATTAAGTTTAAACTAAAACCGTACACGCAATTTCATGCTGTCGTTGCGATGTTTGAATATTAGTTGTAACGTTTGAGGAGAGCCGTAACATTTTAGAGCATTAGGTGCGTGCGTTAGTGCGTGTGTGTATGTGTGTATTTTGAATTTTTAACGTAGCTTTATAAAATTGTCAGTCATATCGCTACCATATCCGCATTGTGGCAGTTAATAGTAATGTCAATCACTGGGGCATCATGCCGCAGACATGTACCATCATTTCCCACCTAGTTACATTATTCTGACACCAGGCCTACCGGTCCTAACACCAAAATCTATGGAGCTTTCGGTATCGACATTATGTTGTATATCGTCATGCACACCATAGCTAATAAGTGCAGTCATTGTAACCTGTGCTAGGCACATTATTCCAAAGTGAAAGATGATTTTCAGGAAATATTGGTTTCATTAAGGTTTCATTTGTATGCAAAAATTTTATATAGTTTCAATATAAAGCAAAAGACATGTACCGGTCTGAGAAACGACATATTTGAAGTATGCATGGAACATGGGATAATTGAGAATAATGAAAAACAATCACCTAGGCTTTTGTGAAGAGGACAAAGACCTATATCGCATTAAAGTGACAAACTGTAGACACATCCATGTATACACACTAAAATATTTCCTTAGTTTTTCTTACAATTTTTCATCCCGCGGCACGAACAAAATATGTTTGTGTTCTAGGTATGTTTTGATGACTTATCTTACAAACTGTTGCTTTCCAATTATTGTGAGTTGTGCTAAAATACGGAACAATAATCAGACACTACTGGTGATGACAATGGCTGAAATAAAATTAAAATAGTTTATAACTTATAAGCTCCACGTTTAGCTCTTTCTCTCTGAAAGCTCAGGTGATAATTCAAAGAATCTGCTCAAATAAGTTTGATGTGCCGAAGTAGACTAAAACTGGTCCAGTGAGGCAATTGCAGTTTAGTCCAATCACACAATAGCAGTTTGGTCCAATCAGCCCCTATCAGTTCGGTCCAATCAGACAATAGCAGCTTGGTCCAATCAGACACTAGCAGTTTGGTTCAATCAGACAAAAGCAGTCTGGTCCAATCAGACAATAGCAGTTTGGTCCAATCAGAGAATATCAGTCTGGTCCGAACAGACAATGGGAGTTTAGTCCAGTCAAACAATAGCAGTTTGGTCCAATCAGACAATAACAGTCTGGTCCAATCAGATAATAGACGTTTGTCGTCCAAGCAGACAGTGGTAGTTTGATCCAATCAGATAATAGTATGTTTGGTTCAATGTTGTTTGTCAAGAATTTGAAGTTGCTCCGCTCCTTATTCTAAGACGTCCCACACGAATATTGTTACACGCCGAGTATCACTTCGAGCGCTGTTAAACCCTGGCACGAATCCCGTGGAAGTCATATGTTTTCCCCAAATTTCCTAAGACTTCCGTACAATTTGAGTTGTAAACTGAAAAGCCAGACGTGTCTGCATTTTTATACTATATTTTTCCTACCGTAAATACTGCTGCTCCAGCCACAGCCAAGACTGACACTTGGACATTAGTTTTAGTATCAATCTTTCCAGTGGGGCCATGACACCAAAACTCGGAAAAACGAGATATATAAATATTTTCAACTTATTTATAAGGCACCCGCCAAATACCCTTACTCTGGTAAATAGCCAATGATGGTTTGCACCGAAAATTCCATTAATTCATATAACCATAATCCATTAATTCATATAACCATAATCCATTAATTCATATAACCATAATCCATTAATTCATATAACCATAATCCATTAATTCATATAACCATAATCCATTAATTCATATAACCATAATCCATTAATTCATATAACCATAATCCATTAATTCATATAACCATAATCCATTAATTCATATAACCATAATGTTTGTTTAAATCTTATTTCTTTCCTGGTTCAGTAAACAAATGTCCTCTTAGCACATCCGTAGACATATGTCTGTGTATGTCTGACATATATTGAATAGCTTTTAGGATATCAATTATGGTCAAATCTTCCAAGGTTTCTTGCTTTTTCTCTGTCAGGAAACATCTTACTCAGCATTTGTTTGCAACATTTAGTTAACTTGATGTACAATCAAAAGAAATTCATTTTTTGTCTTTCAAACTAAGTCAAATAACGTTTTGGTATAAATGCTTGAGACGTTGTTCACATCTAAGTTGCCATTAAATGTGTGTTTGTAGAATCTAAATTTGGGCCATGTCTTCAAGGTCAAGGTCAAATGTGCTCGTCGATCACACTGGTACTTTTATATCCTTAACATAATATCCAAGAGACCACAAAGCAACAAAAAGAGATAACGAATGGTTAGCGAAAATGAACTAATAGGCTGTTATAAAGGCAGCATAGCAGAAATGAAATTAGAACCGCAGATAACAGAAAATAAGTAGTACATGTTACGTTTGTCACATTCTAACACGAACCTCGATATGTTTCTTTCCTCCGTACCCTTTAAATATATTTTGCAAAATAGTTGTTGTAGGAATGGAAAAGTATCATCTCTAAGACCATCCAATAAAAATATTGAATGTCCCTGTCGTTCATACCCACCTTCTCACAATGATATTATTTTAAACACCTGTACATGAAGGCATCTAATTTAACTTGATAATAATAATAATAATAATAATAATAATAATAATAATAATAATAATAATAGTAATAATAATAATATAGGTTACCTTATCATCCAATCGTCAAATCGTCGTAATATAACATTGAGGGTGTTTAAGTCGTCAGCAGCACAATTTCGTAATATAGTGTATGGAGTGTCCTGGATAGGTAGCACCTCTTTCTAACTAAGCAGTCGTGTACTCCTTCAGGTGTAGGTCTCCCACCTTTGGTCTCCACCTGGCACTCAGCTCTCACATCTGGCTCCTAGGAAGCTGTGACATGCGCAGAGGCCACATACAGAAAAACGGCCTCGACTGGCCGGCTAAATAAGGCTGAGGGTAGGCGACGATTCTTAAACCCTCGGCTTTGTCTACCTAGCATGCCAAGAATGGATTCGACATTAACCACCAGCCAGTCAACGGGCGCAAAGGTGATTCCCAGTAAAGCACCGTGGAGCGCTAAGAGCTCAAGCAAACACATATAACGTCCTGGTCATCCATTGCACTCAGCTCCGTCTCCGGCCGTCTCAACGTTCTCCTGCTGCTGTACTTAAGAGTTCTGTAGACGACCTGCGTAGCGTTTCCTCACTTAAACCAAAGTCACCGCGCAAGTCATATTTATCATCCGCCCACCCCATCTCATCATCCACTACAGTCCTGTGTCAAGCGACGAGACGGCAGGTGTGGGTGCACTGGCGGTCGTAGCCGCAAACCTTCACACAGGCTGATCAGGTCATTACTGTCGTTAACCACTGACACGGAGCAGCAGTGGAGTCCAACAGCCCCCTGAGCGAAAGAGCATAACTCAGGAATACACTGCTTTCCGACCTGGCATGAATAAAGGGCTAGAAAAGGTGCTCTAAACATTGCCTGTTCTAAACGTCCCTAGCCAGCATACTGCGGCTGGCGGGGACCCCACTTCAGCGGTAAAACTTCACAGAAGAAAGTCAGGATTGTTCCTCTCACACTTGGTGCTCACCTTAATGGATAGAGACGATGTGGAATAACCGCAGAGGAGATTCGCCCGAAACATTACCCGATACAACCTGGCCATTGGTGCCTTAAGCGAGACCCGGCTTGCAGTAGAAGACAAACGTTGTTACAGTGGCTTTGGTGCGGCAGAGGATTTGAATAGCACAGTGGGCTGATGTCGGCTTTGCAGTAGAAGACAGCACTGATTGGCAAATTGGTTTGATCTCTCGAGGGAGTAAACGACAGACTCATGACCAGAAATATACCCCTCTTAAAACAAGCATCTTACCATCATCAGTTGCTATGCTCCAACGATGACCATCCCAGATGAAGTGAAGGCTAACTTCTATGAGGATCTTTACTCAGTCATTGCAGCGGTTCCAATGACAGAAAAGTGCGTCCTTCTAGGAAATTTCAATGCTATAGTAGGCTGTGATTACGCTGCCTGGATGGAGTGCTAGGAAAGCACGTTATGGGTCACTATCGCAGCAACGTTCTCCTTTTGCTCTAGATCTGCGCAGAGTATGAACTGCTGATCACCAATCTAGTCTTCCCCATCCCTAGCCGTAAACGGACGTCATGGATGCACCCTCGCTCTGTGCACTGGCACCTCATCGACTATGTCAATGACAGGAAGAGGGACAGAATGTGCGTATGATCAAGTTCTTGTGCGACACTGACAGCTGGACAGACCACCACCTCATCATCATCAAGCTCAACATCGGCATATAGCTCAAATGACACCCACATGGAAAGAAGGCTCATAAACGACTTAAAATTAACAAGCTCTCTCGTGGATGCCCTGGAAGAAAGTCTAAAGTCAACACCTCTCGACAACCACAATGTGGAGAACAACTGGGCGGCATTCAGAGAGCTGGTCTACAACATATCGTCGGAAATCCTATGACCCTCAACCATAAATAGTCAAGACTGGTTTGATAAGAACTGCGACGAGATCAAGCAGTTGCTGGATGAGAAACACTGCCTCCGTCCAACCTACCTCAACAACCTCAATTCCACCTCTTCGAATGATGCGCAGAACTGTACAGCAGAAATTTCTCAAGATGTGAGACACATGACTGAGCAACAAAGACGATGAGGTCCCGTGCTAGGCAGGTCAGTATGACATGAAAACTTCTACAATGCTCTGAAAGAAGTGTATGAACCTATATACTCTGGATCATCTCACTTCACAACGCAGACAGGAACACACTAAGTAGTGACAAAGTAAAGATTCTTCAACGATGGGCTGAACACATTGACAGAGTCCTGAATCTCCCGTCATCCATCAATAATGACGCCATTACCTGTCTCCCCCAATCACCCATCAACGAAGCACTGGATGACCCTCCAACTTTGATAGAGACATATAAAGCGATACGTCTGCTCTACAGCGGCAAAGTACTTGGTTCAGACTCCATTCCAGCTAAAGTCTACAGGAAAGGGGGCACAACCTTGATAGAAAAGGCTCTCCACCAACTGTTTTTACTGATGTGGCTTTAAGATATAATCCTTCAGTAATGCAAAGACGCTAGCATAATCCACTTGTATAAGCATGAAAGGGAACCACCAGGCCCGCGACAACCACCGGAGAATATTCTTACTCACAATGACAGGAAAGATACTCACCAGACTGCTACTACACCGTCTCACTAGGCACCTTGGCCAGGGACTACTGCCAGAACGCCAGTTTTGATTCCGAAAAGAACGTGGGACTATCGACATGGTGTTTGCTGAGAGGAAGCTACAAGATAAATGTTAAGAGAAATAAAAACGACATTTTCTCCATCTACGTCGACTTGACAAAGGTCTTTGATACTGTCAGCAGAGGAGGCTTGCGGAAGGTAATGGACAAGTACGGATGTCCGATAAAATTATTTAAATTCATAATGCAGCATTTCCACGACGGCATGCGGGCACGAGTCCAGGACAATGGAGATACGTCTGAGCCATTTCCATTAACAAATGGCGTCAAGCAGTGTTGTGTTCTGGCACCTAAACTGTTCATTCTAGTGTTCTTCGCGATGATGACTACTACTTTCAGAGACGGGGAGGTTGGAGTCAGCAACAGGTATCGTACATATGGAAAACTATTCAATTCCAAGAAGTTTCAAGTAAAAAGAAAGATCAATTATTTCATGTTTGCTAATGATTGCGCCATCAATGCTGGCTCAGACGCCGACCTGCAATGCAGCATTGACAAGTTCTCCAAACTCATGCACATGCTTTGGTCTCTTCATCGGTACTACGAAGACTGAAGTGCTGCATCAGACAGCCCTGGAAAGCTGAGCATAACGTCACTGGCAATGGCCAGAACCTCAACGTGGTGAACCGCTTCAGCTACCTTGGCAATACACTGTCACAGAGCGTCAATATTGATGACGATATGAATCTTCGCATACCAGAACAATCGCAACTTTCTACAGATTGTATGCCAACGTCTGGAATAGAAGTGGCATCAGCATCCAGACCAAACCAAACGTCTACGGGGCAGTTGTGCTCACCACACTACTTTACGCTTGCGAAATGTGGACGGTGTATCAACTCCACGCCATGAACCTGAACCACCTTCATACCACAAATCTCAGGAAAATCCTTTACATCAAGTGGCAGTAAAAGGTTCAAGACACTGAGGTACTCGCCCTAGCAAGTATTTCAATAGCATCCACACCATCCTGATGCATTGCCAGATACGCTGGGGGACATGTTGTACCCATGCCAGACCACTGGCTGCCCAAAAGACTCTTCTATGGCGAGTTACATCAAGGACAATGATCCCGCAGACGTTAGAAGAAACGCTTCAAAGACAATCTGAAACCTGCGTTGATAGTGTTTAAAATAAACTATGTTACCTGAGAGAAAACAACAGCGATTGGGCCACTTAGCTTTCTCCAGAAATGCACGTGCCATCAACCCTCCTGGAGATGTCTCACTCATCCTCTGTCCTTTATGGAAACGAGCATTCCGTGCAAGGATTGGCCTCATCAGCCACCTATGCACGCACAGAACAAAACCAGCCCCTCAAATCATTGGATGACTAGAGACCTCCTCGTTGAATCGACGTATGAACATCATTCATTCATGCAACGCAATATTTATAAAATATCATATTTACGTACGATGTATTTTTTTAGCATAATATTTATAGATCATGATGTGTATGTACGATGTATTCATACAGCGTAATATATTCAAATCATGAAATATACAGACGATATATTCACTAATGCAGCGTAATATTTATGAATCATGTTTTATACACACTATGTATTTAATCATGCAGTGAAATATTAATAAATCATGATATTCGTTGATGGCTCCTCAATACAAATTATAATACTGCCAGCAGATATTCCGTTGTGTTACCGATTGTCATCCGAAGCAATCACCAGACTACTTCCATATTTATTTAAAAAAATGCCGCGCTGTCATGAGAGGGCTCTTCAGTCAGAAAATTAATTGTTATTATTGACTGTGGCTTTAAGCGTTCACCCTGTAATAGCATACAATATTGGTGAGTACGCAAATGATACATCTTAATATTTGATATCATAATCTCGATATTATTTATTTAAGAGAATGTCACTTTAAGTAATGCTTACCACACACATAGTATTACAATATATGAACATAATTCTGGATAGCACAGTGCAACTTTCAGTCCTCATTGTGTAGTACAACAAATACACATTAGAAACACCGCATAGGAGAAAAGGGAATTTTCAAGCACGGCTGTGTAATTCATAGGAAATGGAACTTTCAGCGCAAAAGGACATAAAAGTTTCAACACAAACACTCAACATTAAAATTCAAACGTCTGCTTTTTCTACTAGACCAACTTTTGTCCACTGCGCCGACTCATAAATAATCACGATTTAATACATCCTATTACAATCTGAATGGACACGTCGTTTACCTGTTGCGTCAAATATAATAAATATACATTAATTTAATTTAAAATGTCTGATTTTACAAGACTTTCTTCCTTATCTTAATTTAGTTGTTTCATGATGCATTTTTGCTTGGATTGTTTCTGTCAGGGTAATGCGGTGGTTCTCCGTTTTCGAATAGGACAAGTAACAGACGACTGGGTTTATGTAATTGTACAATTTTCCAGTTATTAAAGACAAATGGACTTTGCTACATCTATTTAGTGTTAGACACATAAACAGAATTAGATGTAATACTTGGGCAGTAGACACACAAATGCAATTAGATGTAATACTTGGACAGTTGTAAAGCTCTATTGGCGTTCAGAACATATTTGAGAAATATAGCATCTTGCTCTGACAGACGTGAGCAATCGATCGATTGATGTTGAAATATACACATTTAGGACATTTTAAATAGGCATGAATCAATCAAATTCATTATTTTATTTTATCCAAAGTCGGAACGGCATTAAAACAAAGTCATCAAAAGCCTCACCAGCGGATTTACTAAATTTATATAATATAAAATCTTGCATACGTGTATTAAATGTATGCAGCATACTTTATGCGTTGTCTCCAGAATAAATTTCTAAGTTAAAAAAACTCATGGCATAAATCTACTGATATTTTCACCGCAATATCATTACAAGATGTCAACTGCTTATAAACATTGGAAATATTTTCATCCTGACAAAATGGAAATTCTCAGGAATAATGTTACCTAAAGCGATATAATATAAACGTTCTGTTTGTACGATATGTCTGGAGCATGTATTCATTATATTTTATTAATCTATTAGGCTGGAGGATGGTTTAAGATATTGGGAACCAATTTATTTTATTTCAACACCAAATAGGGTATTAGAAAAAATAAAAAATAATAATAATAAAAACAACAAAAATAATAATAATAATAATAATAATAATAATAATAATAATAATAATAATGCAAGTTTTCTAAGGGCTCTAAGGGCTAAGGTCAGAGGCCGAATATAATATTTTATTATTAATCTTTTTCATTTTCCAGTTGAAGCAGATAGTTTTTCTAGCCTTACTATATATGAATATCCTTGAATATCAATTACTCGAATTATTTGTTTTAAATCTTTGAACGATTCCAGAAATATAATGAGTTGCGACATCAATCCGACTCGTCTGTAAGCGTCCTTTAAATTGGAAGTGGCAATGTCCAAGAAGGCGTCACCAATCCGACTCGTCTTTAAGCTTCCTTTAAATTGGAAGTGGCAATGTCCAAGAAGGCGTCACCAATCCTACTCGTCTGTTAGCTTCCTTTAAATTGCAAGTGGCAATGTCCAAGAAGGCGTCACCAATCCGACTCGTCTGTAAGCTTCCTTTAAATTGCAAGTGGCAATGTCCAAGAAGGCGTCACCAATCCGACTCGTCTGTTAGCTTCCTTTAAATTGGAAGTGGCAATGTCCAAGAAGGCGTCACCAATCCGACTCGTCTGTAAGCTTCCTTTAAATTGGAAGTGGCAATGTCCAAGAAGGCGTCACCAATCCGACTCGTCTGTAAGCATCCTTTAAATTGGAAGTGGCAATGTCCAAGAAGGCGTCACCAATCCGACTCGTCTGTAAGCTTCCTTTAAATTGGAAGTGGCAATGTCCAAGAAGGCGTCACAAATCCGACTCGTCTGTAAGCTTCCTTTAAATTGGAAGTGGCAATGTCCAAGAAGGCGTCACCAATCCGACTCGTCTGTTAGCTTCCTTTAAATTGCAAGTGGCAATGTCCAAGAAGGCGTCACCAATCCGACTCGTCTGTTAGCTTCCTTTAAATTGCAAGTGGCAATGTCCAAGAAGGCGTCACCAATCCGACTCGTCTGTTAGCTTCCCTTAAATTGGAAGTGGCAATGTCCAAGAAGGCGTCACCAATCCGCCTCCTCTGTTAGCTTCCCATAAATTGGAAGTGGCAATGTCCAAGAAGGCGTCACCAATCCGCCTCGTCTGTTAGCTTCCCTTACATTGGAAATGGCAATGTCCAAGAAGGCGTCACCAATCCGCCTCGTCTGTTAGCTTCCCTTAAATTGGAAGTGGCAATGTCCAAGAAGGCGTCACCAATCCGCCTCGTCTGTTAGCTTCCCTTAAATTGGAATTGGCAATGTCCAAGAAGGCGTCACCAATCCGACTCGTCTGTTAGCTTCCCTTAAATTGGAAGTGGCAATGTCCAAGAAGGCCTCACCAATCCGCCTCGTCTGTTAGCTTCCCTTAAATTGGAAGTGGCAATGTCCAAGAAGGCGTTACCAATCCGCCTCGTCTGTTAGCTTCCCTTAAATTGGAAGTGGCAATGTCCAAGATGGCGTCACCAATCCGCCTCGTCTGTTAGCTTCCCTTACATTGGAAGTGGCAATGTCCAAGAAGGCGTCACCAATCCGCCTCGTCTGTTAGCTTCCCTTAAATTGGAAGTGGCAATGTCCAAGAAGGCGTCACCAATCCGCCTCGTCTGTTAGCTTCCCTTAAATTGGAAGTGACAATGTCCAAGAAGGCGTCACCAATCCGCCACGTCTGTTAGCTTCCCTTAAATTGGAAGTGGCAATGTCCAAGAAAGCGTCACCAATCCGCCTCTTCTGTTAGCTTCCTTTAAATTGGAAGTTACAATGTCCAAGAAGGCGTCACCAATCCGACTCGTCTGTAAGCTTCCTTTAAATTGGAAGTGGCAATGTCCAAGAAGGCGTCACGAATCCGCCTCTTCTGTTAGCTTCCTTTAAATTGCAAGTGGCAATGTCCAAGAAGGCGTCACCAATCCGCCTCGTCTGTTAGTTTCCTTTAAATTGGAATTGGCAATGTCCAAGAAGGCGTCACCAATCCGCCTCTTCTGTTAGCTTCCTTTAAATTGGAAGTGGCAATGTCCAAGAAGGCGTCACCAATCCGACTCGTCTGTAAGCTTCCTTTAAATTGGAAGTGGCAATGTCCAAGAAGGCGTCACCAATCCGACTCGTCTTTAAGCTTCCTTTACATTGGAAGTGGCAATGTCCAAGAAGGCGTCACCAATCCGACTCGTCTGTAAGCTTCCTTTAAATTGGAAATGACAATGTCCAAGAAGGCGTCACCAATCCGACTCGTCTGTAAGCTTCCTTTAAATTGGAAGTGGCAATGTCCAAGAAGGCGTCACCAATCCGACACGTCTGTAAGCTTCCTTTAAATTGGAAGTGGCAATGTCCAAGAAGGCGTCACCAATCCGACTCGTCTGTAAGCTTCCCTTAAATTGGAAGTGGCAATGTCCAAGAAAGCGTCACCAATCCGCCTCTTCTGTTAGCTTCCTTTAAATTGGAAGTGGCAATGTCCAAGAAGGCGTCACCAATTCGACTCGTCTGTAAGCTTCCTTTAAATTGGAAGTGGCAATGTCCAAGAAGGCGTCACCAATCCGCCTCTTCTGTTAGCTTCCTTTAAATTGCAAGTGGCAATGTCCAAGAAGGCGTCACCAATCCGCCTCGTCTGTTAGCTTCCTTTAAATTGGAAGTGGCAATGTCCAAGAAGGCGTCACCAATCCGCCTCTTCTGTTAGCTTCCTTTAAATTGGAAGTGGCAATGTCCAAGAAGGCGTCACCAATCCGACTCATCTGTAAGCTTCCTTTAAATTGGAAGTGGCAACGTCCAAGAAGGTGTCACCAATCCGACTCGTCTGTAAGCGTCCTTTAAATTGGAAGTGGCAATGTTCAAGAAGGCGTCACCAATCCGACTCGTCTGTAAGCTTCCTTTAAATTGGAAGTGGCAATGTCCAAGAAGGCGTCACCAATCCGACTCGTCTGTAAGCTTCCTTTAAATTGGAAGTTGCAATGTCCAAGAAGGCGTCACCAATCCGACTCGTCTGTAAGCTTCCTTTAAATTGGAAGTGGCAATGTCCAAGAAGGCGTCACCAATCCGACTCGTCTGTAAGCTTCCTTTAAATTGGAAGTGGCAATGTCCAAGAAGGCGTCACCAATCCGACACGTCTGTAAGCTTCCTTTAAATTGGAAGTGGCAATGTCCAAGAAGGCGTCACCAATCCGACTCGTCTGTAAGCTTCCTTTAAATTGGAAGTGGCAATGTCCAAGAAGGCGTCACCAATTCGTCTCGTCTGTAAGCTTCCTTTAAATTGGAAGTGGCAATGTCCAAGAAGGCGTCACCAATCCGACTCGTCTGTAAGCTTCCCTTGCAAATCGGTAGACTGCAATGTACAAAGATTTGTCTTCACTGTAACATGGTGTGTTGTCACTTTAAATTAAGACTTGCATTTAGATAGGAAACAAGTCACTTTTTTTAACATGTGTACAAGCAACAGGCATGCACAGGCTGCGATCATATGGTAATGAATTAATTATCTTTAAATTACGTTAAGTGTTGTTTGCTCTGTATTTGTCTAACCAAGAGCCATGTTGAATCCATGTGCAATGCGCTGTGTCCGTTAATGAGCAAATATCAAGTGAAAGAAGGGGATTACTTTAAATTGAAAAGCTTGCTTACTCAATCATTTTTAGGAAGGCATTTTATTATGTTATCCACCATTCGGGAAGGGCAAAATGCAGACCAAGGTTTCTTTGCCTCGAACACACACACACACACGCACACTTTTTTTTTAAATCTTTGACAGAATAGCTGATAATCCTGTATAAAGGCAACTAATAAATAAACAAATACCCAATCTAATATAAATAGAGGTAAGAATTATTTCATACAGAAAGTTTAAAATCAATTTGACAATATCCTTTCAATAACAGTCACAATAATTACAAGATAACTTGTACTAAAGCCTACAGAAAACCCTCATTCACTTTTTTGTAATTATACCGTCATTATGTTGTGTTGTCGTTAAGAACAAGAAAAGCCTCTATTATTTCTAACTTGGTGGTCAGGGTAAATAATTTGTAAATTAATATATTATTGTTTGATTTCTTGATACATTTACAAGTCCATCAGAATAGAATCTGTCCGGATTCTAAAACTTGCTCGTTACAAAATGCACTCTGGACAGATGTACAATTTAAAACAATGTTTCCTATAATTGATCAGACTAAATGTAACGTTTATACATTAATGCATTCAAACCTTTCCCCTTCAAGTATTCAGATTCAATTATTCATTACAAATGTAAAATTCATTTACATGCCAGTAAATGAGCATCGTTCGTTTGAAACATGACAATTCTTCGTTTTGTCTTTAAGTAATGTTGTGTCTTGAAGAAGCAGCACATAATGTGGCGCGTTGCATTTGTCTGTGTGAATTGTGTGTGTGTTGACGAATTATCAACAATTATTCACGTGCAATTAGGAAACATTCAGTATATTTCTGTCATTACAGTGGCAGTTGTGGTGGCGTTCTTTATTTGCTGGGCCCCTTATCATGCTCAAAGACTGCTGACTGTATACAACAAAAAGTGGACACCAGAACTGTTTGACTTTCAAAGCAGTCTATTCTACGTATCAGGTAACGTTTAGCAAAAATAACTTTCCTTATCGCAACCGTCTTCATCGCCATCTCAATCACCAACATTAACAAAATCACAATTAAAGTCGACGACAACAAACAACATCACAGGAAATATTGTCATCCTTAGGATTACAATAACATCTAATATCATCGTCATCATCATCGTCGTCGTATTCGTCATCGTCATCATCATCGTCATCATCAATATGTCGAGGAAACAAACGCAAAGCCGATAAATCTCAAAGTGGGTCAAAGTACAATCAAATCAGCCATGGGTACAATTTAGCATTAGCAATCGTCGCGTTCTTGTCGTTGCTTAAAATAGTATTGCCACTTTGGCACCATACTTTAACAGTTCCATATTTTATTATCTTTGTGATGATGAAAATGAAACCGTGTAAGTTTCATTTATTTAACAATGAAGCTTTTAAAAGTGATTTTACGTTATTTTCTTAAAACCGTTTATATATTTTGTATTTTGTTTCTTCGGGTTTCGCTAAACAGATATTACAAGCTTAGGGAAGAGTCTCAGGTGTAAGTTGAACTTATTAGAATTTGTGACATGCACAATGGAGAGAATGTTGGCATATGTTTATGCTATTTTCATATATTGCGGCTGAAGTTTATTAATATATTGTATTTGTGAATGAAAACTGCACACGATCTAGGCACAAAGGAAACAAATATGGCTGCACGCATGTGATCGAAAAGGCACCTGAACTAGTATACTTAATTAAGTTATTACTAAAATGCGTAAAAAGAATTTTGCCAACGTAGGCAATACCATCTTCCGAAAGTACAATGAATGAATATCAAAGTGCATCAAAAGTAGAAACAACTGGTACAAGCTCGTCATTTCTACAATTTACTTTTGTAGTTCAGGCTGTGAAAATTACCAAGCTAGAAAATTTGTACCACCCATCTGAAAAAGGCTTAAATGTATTTTCTATAACCAAAATCACACCTAATAATCGTACACAAAAAAAGAAATTAAAGATTATGTTAACAATATCTAAAATATACCATGTCTATTTTAATAGACCGGATTAATAGTTAGAAAAAAGAAATTCGTTTTCTTAAAACCCATGCTAAGTGCAAACTGTAGACTACTACCATTATATATTTATCTCTCTTTGTATACATAATACGCGGGATACTACTGTGCAGAAGAACATATTGTTCAATAACTTATTTTTGATGATATCGATATTATTACATGAATATCAGATGACATCCCCATTATCTAACTTAATGGATTCTTATTATCTCTCGTTATTACAGACATTCTTTTTCTTGTTCGGTGGGTTTTCTTTTTCCTTCTATTTAAAACAAATTTATTATAATTGTATTCTATCTTCAGGTGTGCTTTACTTTGTCGGTTCCACAGTGAACCCGATTCTTTACAACGTGATGTCTAAAAGATATCAACAAGCGTTCAAAGAGACCATACTTCGATGTAAGGGTTCACGGCGGAGCAATAGCAAACACGGATCATACATGTTCAGCCAAAAAGGAGATTCAGCGTTTGAGGGGCAAAACAGCTCATGCCGGAAAAATCATTCACCAGACAAAAGTGACTCTCGTGGTACTGTGCTAAAAAATGGTGCAACAAGGCAGGTTAAAAAGGTGTATTTTTCTCGCAATGTATCTGGCGGACAGAAACGAACTTACAAATTAGGAAGCAATGCGAAAATAGCTCATCCTAAGCTATGCAGAATAGTTCACAAAAATACTAAACATATTCCGGGGTTGCATACGGAAGTGATCAAAAGTGATGTTACTGGCTCTGCGCTAATGATAGATGGAAAAGGCTGCGACAAATCTGTTGATTTTGATTTTGTGTGAAATGCTTTTATCAAACGAAAATGTATGCATGTTTGTACAGTATGTGCAAATAAGGTTATTTTGTGAAACATGCATATGCCGAACAAGTATGTATGTATGTATGTATGTATGTATGTATGTATGTATGTATGTATGTATGTATGTATGTATGTATGTATGAATTAGCTCAACTGGAGCACGACTTTCATTAAAGACACTTTTGTTCTCCCTCGTATCATCTTCTATGTTGTTTTGTTTAAATTTTAGCGTTCTGATGAACTAAGAAACACTAAAAGCTGTGTGCATTGTTTTAGGACAGAAGGATAAAAATAAATAACTAGGTGTACTAAATAGTTATTACAATTTAGATTGTTACTAAATAAAGATAATTTTGTTAATCCCTTAATTCTGTTATTTTATTTTTATCATCAGGACCAATAGGTCTGTTATCGAAGAAATTGTCATCTCCTGCCAATGTCTTCAATATCAAGGGGAAAGTGGCCCGCTTACTGCTTACCTCATTTCTTATTGATTTCCTAAGGAGAATGTCTTTTAAAGTAAATGAAGAAGCACAGCTATACATAAGTCTACAAGTTAAAATGGGCCACGCACAAATTTGTACTGCATCCTATATATATATATATATATATTTATGCCCATTACTTAAAATACCCAGCAATATTAACCGCACTTTAGTAAACAATATATCATCGCTTTTCTTATATGGCTCTTATATGGTCATTACGTATATAGGTGTATATATATATATATATATATATATATATATATATATATATATATATATATATGTGTGTGTGTGTGTGTGTGTGTGTGTGTATCATTTTATTATTGTATATTTCGTTACTTATTTATTTGTCTTGTTCCTTGTACAGATTTAATTTTTTAAAACGCGCAAAGCGATATATTTTTAATTATATGATTCTTTTCTTTGTAAATGAGTGCAATATTTGTGATTCTATTTGTATTGATTAGAGAAAACATTATAAAATTAGACGAATTTGTATTTTGTGTGGTTGTGTGAGTGGGTGGATGTTGCAAATGTGTTTTACTCACAAAACTACAACGCTGAAAGAATTAAATTTACAGCACAGCAACACAAGTAGGTTATTTAGTATTGAAACAATTAAAATGCTATTAAAATGCAATTAACTAACACAAACTGGCCCTATGACATTTCAAACCGCACCCTTTTGTTCGCGAGTCTGGTACGCTAAGGAGTCAATGGGGCTCCTCGATGTTGAAACACACTATTATCTCGAACATCATGCGGTGAACTCTAGTACCTCGATGTTGAAACACATTATTATCTCGAACATCATGCGGTGAACTCAAGTACCAAACGTGAGAGGCATTGTTAAGGAATGTATTTGACTGCATCTTGTATCTGTCCTACTCAGCAGTTTTTTAAAACAAAAATAAAATGCTCCTAATAACGGATTCTAATTTTGAGATTATTTAATTAAACATCATCACCCATATTCATTCGATGTCATAGATTCAACACATGTCAGACCTATCGACCGGAAACTAGAGGCGGCTAGCTAGGCATTACACAATCATGTTTCAAGTGAAAACACATAATGTAATCTAAATTCAGTTAGGGCAAACCATCCTGTCTCATTTGTATAGATGAATCCCATACAAAGTACCAGACTTAATTATTTTATTTAATGTTACTGTAATAAATATGAACTTTATTTTACTTTGCCTTGATATGGTACTAAATTGAAGGTGAGAGATTGTGTCTCATGCACGAGTGTCCTTCTAGATTAGGATTTTTAAAAATGCTTTATTCCTCAAATTAGGAATTAATCGTGCTGATATTATCAACATCCCAAATAGTCATATGAAAATACAAATGTAACAAGTATGTGCATTAACTCTGTACGTTAGCTTATGGATTCGGTCAAATATAAGCCGGGCTATCTGCATGTGCGCGAGTCATGTTTAAAAAAAGCAGTGTACAATTTTCCAGTGAAACGTCATTATGAGGTCTTAGCAGACATAATTATAGGTAAACTACATAGTTCGCGCGATTGACCGATATCATTATATATTTCTGGTCGGGCTAATGGAGTTTCCGAACGACATCCTGTATGACAGTGATTCTTACATTCCGATGACAGGAGCCCTAGTGGTAAACGACAAAATCTTCGTAGGTTGATGCGTTGATTCAAGAATTGGTCTAATTTGTTCTGAGAGAAAGATGCCCCACACCCATACAACCCATTTTTTCTTTACGGGTTAACAACGAATGTGAACGACCACATATATTCGTATGTATCATTTAATTTTGAGAAATGTCAACGGAAACTAGAAGTTAGTACTCTAGTTGAAACTTGCTGTCATATGTTTGGATGCACATAGAAGTGGCAACAACTATATTTTTGCATGCAATATACGGCGACAGTTATATTAAAATTACCATAGGAATGATTAAATGTACGTTACTGCATTTCCATTAACATACCCTTTAAAGTTTGATTAAATATTTACCTGAAATTGGATCTCTTTCTTTTTTTTTTAATTTGCCGATTCTCTGTTCATACAAAATATGTGCGTGTGTGAGTTTTAATTTTTAATGTAGCTTTAAAAAAAAAATTAGTTACGCTTAAATGTCTGCAGTGTGGCAGTTTAAAGTGATGTCTTGCTCTGGAGGCATCATGCCGCATACATTTTGCACGATGTCCCATCCAGCCACATTATCCTAACACCAGGCCAACCAAAACTAACCAGGGGCCCCGAGTGGCCGAGTGGTCTAAAGCGCTGTCCGTTACGGACCACTGCCATCTCACCTCTGTCTGCGTGTGTTCGAGTCTAAGATTCGGCAAATGTAGTTATGTGAGAAAGCTTGCCAGTAGCTTCTCGTGGGTCGGTGGTTCTTTCCGGGGTTTGTCCGGTTTCTTCCTCCACCATTAATACTGGCCGCCATGTATAGCCTATATTGTGCTGAAAAAATGGCGTTAAACCATAAAAAACAAAACCAAAACTAACCTTTTAATGCTGAGTGCCAAACTGTTAGTACCATTTGTATAAGTTTGTTATACAGGAATTATATAATTTCATTTCGAAGAAAATGTTCTAAGTTTTTACTGACTCATTTAATGATTTGGGTTATAGCGTGTTTATTTTAAATTCATTAGCATAATATCATTCGACAGACGGTACCTAGTTTTCATTTCATTTTTTCTGTATGCAGTGAAATCTTTTCACATTGAAATATTTTCACTTTTTATATTTTTTATTTTATTACTTTCTATATGGTCTTTTTATTAAGTTTGGAATAAGTTAGTATTAGCAAGATGCAATTCAGCAAGTCCTAAAAAGGGATGTCTGATTTCATATATAAATAATTATTAGATTACTATGGTGTAACATTACGCACTCTTGCAAACAGGACTAATTGTACCAAACTGTTAACATCATGTGAAGAAATGTCTGATGCTAAGTGGAAGCGCAGTAGGAATGATGCCCACTGTAAATTACAAAATAACAGCACAGGAGGAAAACAGGATGTAAGACGGTGGTTTAT
>JAQISU010000042.1:25690000-25935000 GCA_029339505.1 Unio delphinus
CAGTCAGGGATTACAGATTACTTTGTTGTAGCCCACCAGTTACTTAAATATGGTAACGTGATAAAATACACCAGATCTAGTTGAACAATTACTTGTATGATGTAATTTACTGTTTGATTAAGAGTAATGCTAAACATTTCTTAAATTCAATCTTTTTTCATATCTGCCTGGAGTTAGTAATATGAAAACCTTGACTTTGTTTTTGATGATTAAACAGTGTCACAGTGATGGCTTCATAAAAATATTGCTCAATTATAGAAGACTAACTAATGCTTTCAATTTTGCAGATGCCAATAATATTTTTAAAGAAATAATAATAATAATAATAATAATAATAATAATAATAATAACAATTATGAGCTTATGCATGGCTCATATGCATTGTCTAAAGTGATCACAGCATTTTAAGTGAACTTCAAGTCTTGGCTTTGTTTTAAAAATCAGGTGTATATATTGCATAGAAATATGCATATTAATTTTTTGTATTTATCATGATAAAAATACAAGGCATTATGTACATATATTGCTTATGAATTATGAGTTATTTCCATTGGAAATATTTGTGGAGTAGCTCTGTAATACACAATTGTCCCTTACTACATACACCTTTGTATAACATGATACAGAATATAAAGAGGGTATCTTCATGGCTGACATTTTACTGGGTGACATTGTTATTTTTATTTTAAAATTTGCATGCACAAATTAATTTTTCCTAATAATAGCTCTTCATTATAATGTGCTTTAAAACAAAATATATCCAGTCATAAATTGGTTATAGTATACCCCAGTGTAAGGCAGTATTGCACATGACATTTTTTGTGTAGTGACGGATCCCTATGCCTAAAACAAGCAGAGACTCATTGTATGACTCTTGTGAGATCTTCCTCATAAAATGTTATGGTAAACAACTGTGTTTTTTCCCTAATACCAAACTAGGCTTTCTCAAAAATTGGAAAAGCAAGTTAATGGGTTGAGCTGGAGTCTTACATCATTGTGATGACAAGATGATACCTCATTTCATCAAAACATGGAAATTTTAATTGTCTTTCTCAGATTCACCTCTTACATTGGTAGTGATGTTAAATTTTCAACTTCCAGTATTCATTTTGTCTTAGTAACTGCAAAACAATCTTGAAAAATTGAGATTTTAGGAAAGAAATGTGATCGTCATTTCACTTTAAGTTCTAGCAAAGTTCTTCTATTGATAATTGAATAGTGAAGTATATACGAGTTCCTTGTATAGTGAATCTCTCATGGAGCCATGTAAGTGTACGGTTGAAAAAGATTAGAAGATTCAAGAATGTGCAATATGTTGAAAGAACTTTTGTCTTTGAAAGTAATTGTGTGGATGCCTTTTTTGAATTCATCACCTTTTTTAATTGAGACTACTAGAATCATTAATTAATATATATATATATATATATATATATATATATATATATATATATATATACACACACACACACACACATGCATACATACACACACAATGCACGAATGTTATTTTAGCACTGCCTTTGATGAAATATGTGAATGTATGAAATAAATAACCTACATATATATATGTGGAGATTCATTCCTTTAACATGTACTGGACTGAATCTTTGAGAAAGATATTGCATTTCCACTGTGTGGTAGATATTGTGTGCGCTGTATGCTCTATGGATTGTTTACATTTTGTTTAACTGTTGACCTCCTTATTTGATGTCTACACACAGACAAACACACACACACACACACACACACATAATCTGTAGTCTTTTACACATTTTTGTTTACATGTATGCTATTTATTAAATACTGGTAATTTTATTATTGCTTTATGAAAAAAATGAGAAAAGTTACAAAAATATGATTTCTTTTTTGTTGTTGCTGGATTTAACATAGATGGTATGAAGTACACCTTGCATGATGAGTAATTGTTAAATTGACCAGATCAGGATTAAAATAAAATTTACCTTGCTGTCTTAGCTTTTACTTTTTTTTTTTTTTGGTTTAAGACAAATGTAGATTATACACTCCTTTTTCTTGCAGATAGAACAAGATTATTATAACCTTTATATTCATATATTTTTTATATTCATATCATAAGACAGATATTATATAACTGGCCATCTATTGCCAATTTTGGTTCAGCTTAATAACTAGAATTGTCCACCATTTACAGTTAGCCAAGCTTTGTGGCTGGCTTGCACAACTATCAGTTTTAGGGTTAGAAAGATGGAATGTCCAAGTTTACTGAGACTAAAAATGAAGAAAAAAATTGCCCAATGACTAAAGATCTCCATCATATACAGCTACCAAATGTTGTGGACAATTTGGGATAATGAAAAACAACTGAATTATGGGTTCAAAAGGTCAGTGCATAATGACTGGGTAAAAATGTTTTCCTTTCAGTAGCTTGAGTTTTCCATAATCTACAGCTACCACATTTTGTGGATGGCTTGCATTTTAAGTGATGAAGAGCTCTTGATTTTGAGGTCAGAGGTCAACTGAACTGTGATTACAGAAGAAATATGGATTTCTGTAAGCAATGGTACTGTGACTATATAAATAAAAATGATTATATAAATATCATATAATGTGCTGTTCATGAAACTCTTGCATTGTAAGCAAATTCCTTATAAACCAATTTTAGCAAGATTATTAGTTACAAATTTATGTTTGTTTTATTGCTGTGAAATAATTTCTTTTTCAATTTAGCTTTGAATATTATTTTCCTTTCATATTAGTTTAGCATCGATCACTATTGCAAAGTTGACTGCTGATGGACTTTTTACTGTCTATTCAAAGTGTAGTGTATAACGGGTAAACATTATAACACTTTTGTGTGCATCCAGTCACAGCAGTTGTCACAAAGATACATAGTAGAAGGTAATGGCAGGGGTGTCCAACAGGCAAATCTGTCCTTAGCCTATGTACATTACATAAATGCAGAGGTCCTTCAAACAGAATTTTCATTGAATAATTTTCTTTGTGCCCTACCATAATAGTGGTATATAGTATTACCCTTGCTTATATGTCCCACCTTGGTGGAACATGTATGTTCTATGAACATACTTCTAGTTCCTCTGTGCAGTGCAGGTTCAAGGATGTAGAATATGCCCAATGCATCTCCATCACATCATAAGGAGTCACTGTTGGAGGCAGGAGTTGCACTGCCAGACTCACCTGAAATTGTGCTGATTTGAACAGATTCAAGTCTTCTTTTGTGTCACTGGACTAGACACTTTATTTTATCTGCCTCAGCATTAAATAACCTACTTGCACCATAAAATGCCAAACCAAAGTAATTTAGTTCTTCTACTTGATCACTAATATTAAAATTTAGTCCAGTTTATTTCTTTCTGATGTTAATTGCCGATAGTTGATAATTTGTAAATGACAAGCTTGACAAATGAAAACAATGCCAAAAAATGTTTTTATTTTCAAAAGTGTTTGAATTCAAAAGTGTGTGTCAGCTATCTGGTTGGACTGGCATTGTGATCGTTAGCACCTGAAAAAAGAATTGTGAAAATACAGAAGACAAATCAACAAAATGGATGATGATGAACTAAAGTTAAAATTGCATTGATCAGGTAGGTTGATCAATAATTTCCTCTAATGGTATTTGTATATAATTTTAAATTATTCATTCAAAATTGAGCCACATTTCAAATATATAAAAGAACTCAACAGTAGCTTTAAGATCACTGTGAGATATTAATTCTATTGGAAAATTTAAAAACAAATAAAGAACTGATGCAGCATAACATCTAAAATTAAGTACAGGTTTATGATTGCTCCTTGTGTGTCAAATTGTGAAGAATTTACTCTCAAGTATAACACAGTGTTGCCATTAACATGGCCACTGTCCTCGTCACATTCCACATAAAACTAAACAAAGTGTTGTGCTGGCTCAATCATAGAAATAAATCCACAAGTTGTGAAAAGATGTCAATCAAGGGCAACAACTCTGTAAAAAAAAATTGCCTAGATCTGCAGATCATTAAACTTTGAAGAAAATTTGACCGATGTTCAGAAATTGCATGCCTAACTATTATATTATGTAGAGAGCTACAACCATGTAATTACTGGTATACAGCTGCAACCTTTTCATAATCAAACTCCTCTGATGCCCAGGAGAATAAATGTAGTTAAATCTGACAATAAGTACTGTATTGTTAACCTGTCATTTGAAGGCTATAATTATGTAATATTAAAATATTGCCAATGTAGACGTAATCTACGACACTGTAATGAAGAAGATGCAGCGTTTTTGCTTTACATTAAACAGAAAATGTGTGTTTGATTAGGATTTTTAACGTAGCTTTAACAATTTATCAGTCATATCGCTACAATATCTGCAATGTGACAGTTTACAGTGATGTCTATCACTGGGGCATTGTGCTGCAGACACTAGCATGATGTTCCACCCAGTCACATCATACTGACACCAGGCCAACACTAACCTCTTAATGCTGAGTGCCAAATGAGGCAGCTGTTAGTACTATTTTGGCAAATCTTTGGTATGACTTGGCCAGGGATTGAACCCATGACCTCCCACTTCTGCAACGGAAGCTCTAACCACTAGGCCACTGGAGTGGTCTCAAAAAAAGTCAATGATTGAGTGGTCACATGCCATTAAAACCTACTCTACATCTTTTAAGGGCCATACATTAAGGTCAAATCTGGTTATCTAAAATTTCTCCAAGATCTTGTTAAATTTGATTGGAATTAACAGTGAATTCTAGAATGTTCACAAATTCTTGGGATGCCCAGTCAAGAGTTTGTCTTGGGCCATAACTCTTTAAGAAGTAGCAAAAATGTTCTTAAACTGACACCTTGCTGAGGAGAATTTAAGTAAGCATTTGTTGTAAAAATTGATAAATGTGAATGCTCAAGTCAGACACGGGATCACTAGTCATAATCATTTGCAATTACTAATTTCTAAGTAATAAAAAGTAATTACACTTGGCCCTTTTTAATAACATTTAAGCACAATTTACTCAATTACAGTTAATTATACCATGTAATTAAAATTTCATGTCAACTTTTGGTGACATAATTAAATTTAAATTGTCAACTTTTGGTGACATAATTAAACTTTTATCAACATATGCTATTAACTTGAACTGATATTAAAGTTTTTCAAAACTGTAAAATAGCTAGCGACTGTTCTATGCATGCAAATTAAAAATTTGTTTAAAAGAACAGTATGTGATTTTTTTTATGTGTAAATATTTCCTAGCTTGCACTCCTCTTACTCCAGTCACATTGTTGATGTAACTTAAACCTGTAAATATGTTAGATTCAAAATCAAGGTGGTTTCTATCACTAGAGGTGGTAGAAGCCATGCATTATTGTATAGTGTAAAAAGTAGTAATATACATGTAGTTGTGATTCTCTGACTGGTATAGTTTGATATCTGTATGTATTTTATAGGCCTGCTAATTAAAGGTTGCAAAAGGTAGACAGGAGAGATATAAATTAATATCCCATTTTATTTTGTGTCAGAGGGTCATTTAATAATTATAAGATTTGTATGTAAAGGTAGGTTAAGTTTTGGATCGTGTGTTAATAACAACAAGCACATTAAGCTTGTGTTCATTCCCTGTTCACATAAACTGTCTTGTGATGTCAGTAAGTTGAGCAACTGTTTAATCCATATATTGTTGACATGTGAAGCCTAATCATGCCAGTTGGCAAAAAAAAAAAATTCAGTCTTCTATGTTAAAATGATAATATAATGTCAGTTAGTAGTAAAAGTAGTTTTTTCAATGGTACACAATACAAAATGTCTTTTAAATGATGAAAAAAAGTGAGCAGGATACAATAAGAGAATGTGTACATTTTATAATTTTGTAGTGCACTAAACTAAATCTCTTAATAATAATACTCATAATAACATAATAATAAAAATTAATAATGTAATTAAAAAATAACATGCAAAATAATGGTATTTGAAGCATGGTATTTATTTAGATATAATGTTTTAAAAGTGAACCTTCATAGTGAGGTCACTTGTTTACAAAGGGCAGTTTTATTCCATTGGTGGTCACTTGACAGGTTTGACTATGTAGATAAATTTAGCAAGAGTCTAAAAATCAATAGAGCTAGTGACTACAATTTTACAAATGGTCTTATTTTATTTTAACATATTGTGGCTCTAAATAACAGTTCATGTGAATTCATGATGAAGTTTCACATTACACTGCAATTGTATAGTAGATTATCATGTGTTTTGGATGAAAGAGAAGAGAAGTTTAAAATTATTGATAGGAAAGTGAAATTCAGAGAGCATTCAGCACCAACTGACTTCTGCTGTTAAGATTTACACAAGTAAATAAATTTACATTTTTTTTTAAAACTAACAGGTACTGTTGAGCAGTCTTACTGGTACTGGAACAAACAGAATATTTCAATGGAAGTACAGTACCCTCTTATATGACCACCACTTCTGCACCGAAAAAGTGGCCTTATAAGATGGATGGCCTTTCTAGAGGGGGACTAAAAATTGTTTTAGAAGTATATGTAATGTATATAGTAAGAAAGCTACATAGCATTTAGTATCTTCATTTAAAAGTAACATTAATTATTAAAAGGTTCTTCTTGTTATAATAACAGATTGTTTTCAATTGTATCATTAATAGTTCTTATTCTTGGTGTAAGCATGATATGCAAGCAGGTATTTTTGTCATGCACACTGCAAAACCATTTAAAAACATCATTTAAATACTGATACATACATAATTATCTTTACAATTGCTACATTTTGCCACTGCTGCTGAATAACCTACTTATTGGCTACGACAATTATTCAAGTATTTTCAACATTAAAATGTTTTGAGTCTTTTCTACAAAAAAATTGTTCTGCAAGTCTGTAATGTCTTAAAACTCACCTTTTTAGACTGCAGGAACAAACTTAGAGACCTAATAATGTTTTGTATTTTGTATGTTTTCAGCATGTTTTTATGATTTCCAATTTCATGGTTTTGTCATTTGTTTTTCTGTAGTGTAGTCATATCATTATAGATGTTGTAAAGCATTCAGAGCTTCTAAAGATTAGGCGCTATACAAAGTCCTCATTGTTATTATTATTATTATTATTATTATTATTATTATTATTAATAATATATGGTCAAAATCTGATACTGAACTTATTCAAGCTGTTGTCAGTATGAAGTTTGTGAGTGAATCTGAAATCAAGCAAAATATGCAATGCATACGCCAATTGGATGCTTAAGTCAAGCTAGTGAATCTGAAATCAAGCAAAATATGCAATGCATATGCCAATAGGATGCTTAAGTGAAGCTAGTGAATCTGAAATCAAGCAAAATATGCAATGCATACGCCAATATGATGCTTAAGTGAAGCTAGTGAATCTGAAATCAAGCAAAATATGCAATGCATACGCCAAAAGGATGCTTAAGTCAAGCTAGTGAATCTGAAATCAAGCAAAATATGCAATGCATACACCAATTGGATGCTTAAGTCAAGCTAGTGAATCTGAAATCAAGCAAAATATGCAATGCATACGCCAATAGGATGCTTAAGTCAAGCTAGTGAATCTGAAATCAAGCAAAATATGCAATGCATATGCCAATAGGATGCTTAAGTGAAGCTAGTGAATCTGAAATCAAGCAAAATATGCAATGCATATGCCAATAGGATGCTTAAGTGAAGCTAGTGAATCTGAAATCAAGCAAAATATGCAATGCATACGCCAATAGGATGCTTAAGTCAAGCTAGTGAATCTGAAATCAAGCAAAATATGCAATGCATATGCCAATAGGATGCTTAAGTGAAGCTAGTGAATCTGAAATCAAGCAAAATATGCAATGCATACGCCAATAGGATGCTTAAGTCAAGCTAGTGAATCTGAAATCAAGCAAAATATGCAATGCATACGCCAATTTGATGCTTAAGTGAAGCTAGTGAATCTGAAATCAAGCAAAATATGCAATGCATACGCCAATTGGATGCTTAAGTCAAGCTAGTGCAATAACTCATGGAATTAAGAACCAAATCTGATCATCAGTGAACTTTTCCAGGCTTTTGTTGCGATAAACTTAACTGTAAAGCTGATTTAAATTTTTTAAAAAATGTGGATAGTTGTCCATAAGCAATGCCCATGCTGAGATAGTCTTAAGAAATATGCAGTGTTCTCAATATCCAATTTATCTAAGCTCTTGTTGAGATAAAGCTTCACACAAAATTTGGTTTCAATTGAATGGAAATCAGTGTTTACAATTATGCAGTATGTACAGAACAGCTCAACATCCAATTATTCTGAGCACTTGCCAAGGCTAAGCTTCAAAGCTATATTGGTTAGTAATAAAAATGGAGGCAAAATAATTCAGTAGATGAACTTATGGAAGCACAGGCTGTCCTCTTGCTTTAGTGGCAAGAGGGAAAAAACAAACCTTTGAGGCCCAGAAAAGTTGGATGCACTAATTGTTTACATGTTTGTTTTTGCATCCCAGAAATTTTAAGTTCAGATATTTCAATTTTTTTAATGTTACTGGTTTCTCCTGCATGTTGATACATTTTCTGTAAGTACTGCAAATATTTTCATCATGACCATTTTGTATTTGTGCATAGCCTTTGAGTTGGTCTAACCTACATAACTGTGTGTGTGTGATTTGGATTTTTAACGTAGCTTTAAAACATTTCCAGTCATATTGCTATGATGTCTGCAGTGTGGTAGTTTATAGTGATGTCTAGCACTAGGGCATCATGTCACAGACATGTAGCATGATATCTAATCTAGACATATTATCCTGACACTATACTGAGCAGTCTTAACACTAAGCTCTTAATGCTGAGCGCCAAACGAGGAAGCTGCTTCTACCGTTTTTATAAGTTTTTGGTATGACTTGGCTGGGGCTTGAAACTGCAACTTCCTGTATGTGAGGCGGATGCTCTAACCACTAAGACCACTGGAGCAGTCCACATACATATAGAGAGACATATCTTACACTTTTTTTAAAGAGTGATGGCACCAACAACAATGTCCAGATTCTATCTTAAAATCTTATAATTCAAGATTTGCAAGTGTGATACATTGCAGAGGTGGGATATAGATCACTGCAATGATGCAGGCAGAAATACATTTCATTGAGCCATTAGTAATGCAAGTTGTTTTAAACTAGGATAGCTGAACAATTAAAATAGGCAATGTACCTACAGAAGGATAATATAACCTATCTTGACCACTCTCGAAATGAGACAACTCCCAAAATTTTCTCTGTACAATAATTATATGGTCATCTGAAATTTGGCTACCATTTTGCCCCCATCTACATTGGGTAGCTCATATCTGCAAAGAAGCCTTGCAATAGAAAGTGCTCCAAGAAATGTTATCTAGACCAACCCCAGACACCTTGTAATCTATAGTACCTCATGATACATTGTAATCTATAGTACCTCATGATACATTGTAATCTAGAGTACCTTCAGAGACCTTGTAATTTTGAGTACCCCTTGAGACACTAACCTTGAATACTCCAAGAAACCTTGCCACTTAGAGTACCCCTTGAGACCTTGTAACCAAAAATACTCCAAGAAACCTTGTCACTTAGAGTACCCCATGAGACCTTGTAACCTAGAATACTCCAAGAAACCTTGTCATTTTAGAGTACCCTTTGAGAACTTGTAACCAAGAATACTCCAAGAAACCTAGTCACTTAGAGTACTCCTTGAGACCTTGTAACCTAGAATACTCCAAGAAACCTTGTCACTTAGAGTACCCCTTGAGATCTTGTAACCTAGAATACTCCAGGAAACCTTGTCACTTAGAATACTCCTTGAGACCTTGTAACCTAGAATACTCCAAGAAACCTTGTCACTTAGAGTACCCCTTGAGAACTTGTAATCAAGAATACTCCAAGAAACCTTGTCACTTAGAGTACCCCATGAGACCTTGTAACCTAGAATACTCCAAGAAACCTTGTCACTTAGAGTACCCCTTGAGACCTGTAATCTAATGTACCTGCAAAAGATCTTGTAATCTAAAGTACCCCCAAGACAATATAACCAAGAGTACCCCAAGATGCAAAATTCTACCCAAATTTTAAAGTTCTCTTTCTGGATATCATTTGTGTTTTTCTAGAACTGTTTTGAAATTTGTGTAAATTTCTATAGGATCTTACTCTTGTCTTCCTGTTAAACTGAGCTCCACACTCCTCTTGTATGACATTATATGGTAAATAGATGTCCATGTAGTATGCATTAGATCTTGTCTGTAATAGAATTCTGTCCTCACCAATATCAACCGTCAAACTGCTAGCTACTTTCTGCAAAATGGACAAGATGTTATTTGCTGTTTATTTTTAAAATATTCATAAGAACTGTTACTTACCTGATTTTTGTCAAAAGATTCACAAGAACTGTTGCTTGCCTGATTTTATCATTTGTGTCTAAACAAATGTGCACAATAAAGTTTTTATACCAATCTATCCTTTTAACAAGAATCCCTTGAAGGGAATGTATGGGATGAAAAGAATTTCTTGGAATCCAAAACAAGATCAGACTTTAATTCTGATGTATTGAATCTATCTTTGATATTGTTGAGAAAGTCCAGTATACCAAATTAACATATTCACAAGATAACAGTAACTACAGCACAAAATTATTTGTCATGGCCTTTGACCTTTAACTTTGTTTCTTTAACAAAAACTCATTGAACTTGTCTCTGATAATGTCAAGATATACATTCATGTAAAAGTTTGGTTAAAACTTTAAAAAAAATTATTTTGGAGGGAAAAACAGTTATTTAAAAAGAAGACCTAAAGGTATTCATCAGATATGGGTTTGATAAACTTCAATTCATGCCTGTTTGTGTTATCATGCTCACAAGCTAGTACAGCTATAAAAAAAAAACATGTTAAATCAGTACAGATTATTAACATGTTCTGTAATGCAACTACACACAAAGTCTGGTTAAAATATGTTGTTGTTGTTGTTGTTGTAGGGTTTAACGCCATTTTGCAGCACACAATAGGCTATACATGGCAGCCTGTATTAATGGTAGAGGAAGAACCCAGGAAAACCCCTGGAATTAACCATGACCCACGAGAAGCTACTGGCAAGCTTTCTCGCATACCCACATTGGTTGAATCTGAGACTTGAACCCACACAGACGGAGGTGAGATGGCAGTAATCTGTAATGGAGAACGCTTTAGACCACACAGGGCCCCTGGTTAAAATTTGTATATACATGTATGCACAAGTCGCATCATCTCAATGGAAAACATAATGCAAGCAATAACCTTTCATGACCCCGAGGTACTTTTGATGTGGCATTCAACCCATAAAACCAACCCGGGCTAGTCCAATGGCAGGATTTGAACCCACATCCTTTCAGTAATATGTCTGATATACTAACCACTGAACTACTTTGGCTCATACCTCAATTTGTCTCTTTTTATGACAAAGACTGGGTGTCTCATGTCTGTTCTACATCCCTAAGCAGCCAGGGGTTTTTCATTTAAGAACTATCGCCAGAATCCGATCAGCAACATTTTCAGAGTAATGTCCAACTTGATGTCATAAGAAATCTTTTAGCAAATATCCCATGTGGATATTGGTTTGATTCAGTAGGAGCAGTGCTACCAAGATTTGCTGCTATGGTACCTTGAGATTGGCACCATATTCATTTAGGACTAACAAAGACATCAGACAAAGAATTTCAGTGAAAACATTGACTTCATACAAATATTTTGGATTCAGTAGTGGTAGTGTTATCAACACTTTTAGGTGGGTTCTGTATTAGCCATACTGGATGTCAGCATCATTTTCAATTAAGACTAACCATAAATCATTGAACTGATAAGTTGCAGCACTAGGAAGATTTTCAACATGGCCACTGAGGCAGCCATATTTGATGTCAAGTTGTCATAATTATCATATGGAAAAAACTAGACCTTGAGATGAATGGCTGTTAAAATATTTATGTCAGTTTTAAGTAGTGATAACAAATTTATGCTAATGGATTACAGACATGTGGAAGAAAAACAAGCCATCATATAGACATTTTTGGTCTCTGACTATTAGGGATAAAATGCACTTTCATCAATATATATGCAATACAAAATTTGCAATCCACTTCTCCATATTACATGGTACATGATCAATACCTAACAAGGTCATATTTTCACGAATATTTTGTGTGTCATGAGCTACACAATTCTGTTTTTCGAAATGGGAAATGAAATGACGGGTTTTAAATATTCAATTCATAAGAGATAAGAAGCCAATGGACACTTACAAGTTGTGGGAGATTTATTTCAGCAACCAGAAACTCTGGATGCCCTTCAGGAGGTTCCTGTAAGATTCTGAAGTCTGGCTGTCTACCTCTGAAACAGACAAACTATTTCATTATTTGATAAAAAAGTAATTAGACATTATATCTATTTATTAATGAGTCAGTCAATCAATGAAACAAACAACTAATTATTCTTTATCTCCAAACAAGCAACATTACTTTCAAAGGAGAATGACAATTATTAACGAGTCAGTCAATCAATCAATCAATCAATCAAACAAACAACTTTTTTTTTTTTATCTCCAAACAAGCAACATCATTTTCAAAGGAGAATGACAATTACTGATTACAGTGTTTATATTTTTCAACATGGCTGGTGAAATCGATGAACAATTACATGAGCTTTTGAGCCACAGGTACTTCAGGCAAGACCACAATATTGAAACGTACAATAATAATACTAAAAGATTTTATTAAACATACCTGTGAAAATAAATCATGTTTGAATTATTTTCAACAATACCTACATTTATACATATGTGGTAGACAACCATATATATATATATATATATATATATATATATATATATATATATATATATATATATATATATATATATATATATAGAAAGATAGATAGATTATATATATATATATATATATATATATATATATATATATATATATATATATATATATATATATATATATATACAAACTGGATAATTAAAAAAAACTAACATAAGCCAGTAAAATATGAAATGTCATGCAGTATAGATCAGGAATTCTAAAATTGTGATGTCCCTTGCTGAATTTCTTCCTGAAAATTAATGTAGCCATATATTTGTGAAATTTAATAGAAAAACATTCATCAGAGGTATCACAAGTTGTGGCAAAACAGAGAATGTTGATTATTTATTAAATGTACTGGCAAATGTATCATTTTGAATTTTAGATACTTGTTGCATGTTAGTATTATCCTTCCATGATTAAATGGTTTAAAATCAAACTTTTTTTTTTCTTCAAAATTTCACTTAACAGTATTTTTTTTTGCAGTCTACTGTTTTTAACATTAATTATTAATAGATAAAAACCCACTTAATTCATGGGTATTTCCAGTCAAACTGAATTGTGACTTTTATTAGACTAAAAGCCCAAATAAGTCTTGAAGAGTGATAATGAATATTATTTGTTATTGCTAGTATCTATGTGTCTTAATATTTTTTTTGTTCTAACAGTTAATGGCAATACAATATAGTAATAAAAAATATAAAAAATGATGCAGGGGGCTCATAAAATCTCCATTGTACAGACCCTGGAGAAATTATTCAACTATAGTTATTTTATTAGTTTAGGAGATAAGCTTTCCCACGATTTGTGTTTTGTGTTATAAAGTTTTAAAGTGTAAATTAATTTAGGAAAAACAATGACTAAACAAGCTTAGTCATTTTTACCTCTACTGACTGTCCGACAAAGAAAGTTCTGGCAGTATAATCGATAATAAAACCAAAGAGAATTTGATATAATGATATTTGGATAACTCTATGACTCGTGTCCAGTTGATTATTTTTTGCTGGTCAAAATCTCTGATGTTCCAAGCATATTTAGCAAATACAGTGATTTAAGGACTCTTGATGTGGATATAACATTATTTTATACAGCGTTGTATCATGACATTTATTTTGTCCTATGTATTCTTGATAGTATGTGGAAAATTACTGCATTATTACATTTAATGCATTTGCATAGGAACTTGGGCATGAGGTATATAATAAAATCAATAATACAGAAAATCTACATTTAACTTGGGCATGAGGTATGTAATAAAATCAATAATACAGAAAATCTACATTTAACTTGGGCATGAGGTATGTAATAAAATCAATAATACAGAAAATCTACATTTAACTTGGACATGAGGTATATAATAAAATCAATAATACAGAAAATCTACATTTAACTTGGGTATGAGGTATATAATAAAATCAATAATACAGAAAATCTACATTTAACTTGGGCATGAGGTATATAATAAAATCAATAATACAGAAAATCTACATTTAACTTGGGCATGAGGTATATAATAAAATCAATAATACAGAAAATCTACATTTAACTTGGGCATGAGGTATATAATAAAATCAATAATACAGAAAATCCACATTTAAAGAACTTGGGCATGAGGTATATAATAAAATCAATAATACAGAAAATCTACATTTAACTTGGGCATGAGGTATATAATAAAATCAATAATACAGAAAATCTACATTTAACTTGGGCATGAGGTATATAATAAAATCAATAATACAGAAAATCTACATTTAACTTGGGCATGAGGTATATAATAAAATCAATAATACAGAAAATCTACATTTAACTTGGGCATGAGGTATATAATAAAATCAATAATACAGAAAATCTACATTTAACTTGGGCATGAGGTATATAATAAAATCAATAATACAAAAAATCTACATTTAACTGAAATGATTTTCAAAACATCAGTTGATATATAAAGTTTTATCAAAATTTCATTATTAAATTCATTAGTTCATCTGAGTTCAAAAGCTCACTTAATCAAAGATGATAATATAAAACGGATAATGTATAACTTTGCTGAAAATTAAAAACAATCCACATAAGCTAATCCAAACTGAGGCTTATTAATCTAGACTACAAAGAATTATGTTCAGGTCATGCAGACATTTTCGTCTTTAAAAGAAAAAGTCACAATAATTAAGCTGCCTTACTTTGATTTCATATCTTCTTTGAAATCCATTTCTTGTATCAGAGGTGGACGTCTTTGCGCTTCTAATGAAGGAGGTAAAATGTCCTTATTGCTCCTTTGTAAAGACAAAAACAACATCTGAATACATTTTCAAACAGGCAATTCAATTGGTCAAGCAGAACTCTTCAGCACAGCAGGATTATCCACCATATTTTATCCAGTTATCACTAAACCCATCAAAAGCAATACATGAATATATATAAGTGTCCAAACACTTTAAGTTTTGCAACTTGGAGACAGATTGCAATTCCAAAACTGTTGTGTGATGTAATATGAAGATTAATCAAACTGTTTGGACTTCAGAATTGTCTTGTGGATATAAAAACACCAACCAAGACAGTTTAATTGAAGAAACATTCATTGTAGAGGCAGTGGCAAATTTCTCATTCTTGCTGGAACCCTAAATCTATCAAATTTTTTGAGAAAATGTGACAATCAAATTAGATATGATATTTTTAATTTATTAAGTTTTTATCTCTTATAATAATATCCACTGAAATCTTTCATACCTTTTTTGTGCAGAAGCAAGATTCATGATGTAAGGGCTAATTTCTTATTCAAACAAAAGCTTTAAGTCAAGTCTTTATTTCAACTAATGGAAAATGATACTTGATCCTGGTCTTTTTCACATTAAACATCTTACAGAATTTTGTTTTAATTTACAGAGTCCTTCAAAATTTCTTTTAATGAATGATATGAATAGTAGTGATGGGAATTGGTCAGAAAATCATAATCGATAATTGGTTTCCCTTAACCAACTGATCATCGATTATAATTGGTTACTAAGAACCAATTTTAATTTTTGTTAAACAGTTGTATCTTTGATCAAGAGTTCAATATGTTTATAAATGTACAGGAGTAATCTCTTTTAATGACATGTACACTTTAACCTGACAATAATATTACATTATTTGTTACTTTTGTTCTACAACTTTGTTAAATGAACGCAACTTTTTATGGCTGATCAGTCATATGTTACTGAAATACTGCTAAAATCCCCCAAAATTCTTTCGTTCACATGTGATGTGTCTATAATTTAAAGTATAGAAGGATATGTTTTTCTTGTTTGTCATTGTTTATAAATACTACAAAAGATGTTGCAATTTGACTGAAACAAATCAACAAAATGTCAACAATTTAACAACTTGACCATGTAATAATGACTATATGTTCCTAATTATAAGTCATAAGATTTCATATTTGTAGTTTGTGAAGGCAATTAATACATTTCAGGTCAACTTTAGTGGCTGGGAGTTTTACTAACCTTTGTGCTTTGCATACACCTAAAAAGTAGTCTCCCTTTACACACAATCGATTATGGAGTTCACAATCGATTATGTGCTCAACCAACTGATGATCGATTATAATTGATAATCAGAACAACACTAATTATTAATAGACTGAATGAAAAACGACCATGACAAATATAAGGCAACTGCATTATACCTGTCCAAAATACTACCACCAGAAAACTGTACAAAGGTAGTGGTATGACTGAGCCATATGATTGAGATAAAGATCCGGATTGCCCTAGGGGAAAAGCACCTTCACCATCCTTATCAATAACCGTTCAAATATTAGCAAATACATTTTAACAATTCAGGAACAAAAAAAAACTCCTTATATTTAAAAAATGTTACGATAATTGATCTGGGGATCAGTAAATTGCAAATTAGCCTAAAACTATAATCATAAAATATGTGGATATAAAAATTCATTTGTGCATACTGTATATAGTTACATATAAGTCAAATCTAATTGCAAACTACAGTGACCCAGATCAGCCAAAGTTTAATCTGCTGGCATATTTGAGTCACTGCATTGAATTAATCTAAAGAACAAACAACACAGACATCAGTCATTGAACAGATTGGTGCATATGCTGTTAGAAGTTGTGAGTAAGATATTCATTGATTAGCCATCCCATGCATAGTAATTCTGATAAAGCAACCTGATAAATGAACTAGACTGTTCCTGCCACAGTAATTCTGATAAAGCAACCTGATAAATAAACTAGACTGTCCCTGCAAATGAATGATGCTTTATGCAGTCAGAAAATCTTAGAACATTTATTATGGACATTGAAAAACATGGCAACTTTCTTAGTATACTGATGCAATATTAGCTACTTGGATCAGAACCATCCCCATATGCCAAGAATAATGGATGGATGTGATCATTAGAATCAAGTATATATTCTCTTAAATTCACATGTAATAAAAGGTCAGTATTAAAATATTTGTAAGAGACCTGCTCCACATGTGTCAGATGAAGTGCATTGTTACTGGGGTACGCATATGAAAACCTTAATCTCATAGAGTGTATGGCTTTTTAGCCCTTATATATAAAAGCAGGAAAGTAATCCAGTGCAGGGCACTATATACTGAATACTTGTTACCTATTCAACTTCATACACATAGGCCTGCCTGTTAACTGTTAAGCAGTGTAGTATATTTAACATGAATTTTAATGATTTTACATTTTTGGTACACATATATTATGTCTGAAAAGATTTAAGAGTAAAATCTGATCGTTACAGTTGTATAATTATTTTTCATGGAAGAAATTTGTATGCACTTTAAAATCTTGAGAGAACTCATTCAGTGTCAAGTCAGTGAAGCTGTGTGACCAATAATAGCTGCCGTTTCTCGTACTTGAAATGTAAAAGTTCTTTGTGTCTACATCACTAAATCATCTGAATTTCATAATTTATAAAAATTAATTGCTGCCTATATTAATATTAGGGCCATTACCTAAGTTAATGAAGCTTTCATAGTTGTGATTCTAATTGTGAAAACTCGAGCAAGTACTGAATGGAATCGGCGACCTCCATTTTGGAGAGTGGAGAATATGACTCAGTTACTTTAAATAGTAGATTTGACCAGAGCATAAACAGTGACCACGTGATATGATGTAATATTCATTCACACTAATGAATATAGTATCAATGAGTTTTTCCCAAAGGTGGTACTATGAAAACCAACTCAAAATGACATGCTTACAGCAGGCATCAAAAGGCGCTTCCATGAGAATGGTGCAGAGGTGTCCAAAGCCACTTCCATGCCAATGGAGTAGAGGCATCTAAAGGTGTTTGCATGAGGTAAAGGGTTAAACAAAACAGAGTACTTTTAACTTCCCCATTTTATCTTGCAAACTGTTATAAAGTTTAGCCTCAAAATGAAGTCAACTTTTTACCTGGTACAATAATGGAGTAGGATGGCATGAACTGAGACAAAATGCTAAAAATGGGGCCATCTCTGAGACAATAAACATAATATATAACATCACAACATTTGCAATCATTCCCAAACTATGATGTTGGTCTGACAAGTAATTTACAATACTAAGATCCAACATGATTTAAAAGGCCCATAACTCTGCTAAAAATAGAACAGTACAGGTGAAACCCTGCAATGAATAGCTAAGTCTACTGCACAGTTTTCATATGAATTTGCATCAGGATATACTGAATTGACCCTATGCTATACTGGAAACAAAGAAATTAAAACATAAGATATGGAATTACTAAGAGGGCCTGTTAAAAATGAAATGAAGTTGATGAGACAAAATGCCCAAAAATATGGCACATTTATAATTACTAGACAATGTTCATGCCAGTTTATATTGAGATATATTAGATGGTTCCTGAACAATGCTGTCACCAAGGAACTGCTATTATCACAATCCAATTAGAAAGGGCATGAACTCTGTAAAATATGAAGTTACCAAATGGCACTGAATTTTATGTTGTTATTTTGGGTTTAGTTTCATTTCTCTGTGCAAGACAGGTTGTACATCCAATTATACTAATTGGTGGAGGAAGAACCCAGGAAAACAATAAAAACAAATGACCCATGGGAAGCTAATGGAAGTTTCTCACATACCCAAACTGGCTAAGCCTAAGACTTGAAAACATGTAGACAGAGGTGAGATGGCAGTGATCAGTAAAAACAAGAGCTTTAGACCACTTGACCACCTGGGACCCTCGCTGAATTATATCGAAGGGTTGCTGAACATTGCTAGTTACAAGAAGTGTGAATAATACGATGGACAGTTAGACAGAAAGGTAATTAATACTGGGCTCCCAAAGAGCTTTGGCAGAATGTGTAATTAAGATTTGTATTCAATAAAATACTCATAATCAGCAAAAGACAAGCTCTATCATGACCATGTACACACAATAAAAATGAGCTTTTGGAACATGAATGCTGTGAATTAAAAAACTGACTTACATGTAAAACTTGACATGGTGTTATTGATAATGAGATGGCTGGCTGCATTGATAAAAAAGGATAATACAATATGATCCTAATGAATCAAAGTTGTTAGACAATATGCAGATTAAATAAAGTAAAGATGTGCTAGATTTAAAAATAGCATGATAATCTGCGGCAAGACTGAGTCTGATTAGATAGACAACATCCCCTCATAAAACAATTCTAATGAGATATGAGTGGGAGTGTTTTTGTATGTTAGTGATCCCCCCATCCAAATGTGCAGCACAAACTAAAAGCAACCCTACACTGTTAACAAATATATTAAAATCTAATACCATAAAGAAGAATGTAACTCACTCATCACTTTCCACAATCAATGGCTTTGATTGAGTCCTCACATTTTGTTCTGCTAATTGTCCAACAAATTTTCTGTTCTTTAGTATGATCCACTCTAAAAACAAGATTTTAAAAAATTTACAAACGCCAATATAACATCATTAATGTAAATATCTTGACTTTCCAATTTTCCAGACATATACTTTCAAACTTTATATTTTTAACAGTACATAAATATTCCAGACACAAAGTATGTTCTGCGAGCAGATGGAAATGCTTACATTCAAACAAAAACTAACTAATATTCAAAAGCAGATGGAAATAAGTAAGTTCAAACAAAAACTAATCTTCAACAGTATGACTGAAATACAAACCTATATCCTAAATATAGTCCAAGTGTGTTTGGCCTTCCCAGCATTTAAAAACAGCTGAAAGGTCTAGAAGCTGGGGGATAGCCGTATCTACACAACTTCTGGTCATAAACTAGGATGTGGAAAGAAAACAATAATTTTACTTTCCATGTGGCCAGGAAATCTTCAAGACTGGGGTACATTGATTATTTCAGTTATTATTTGATTCAAATAGGATCTTTGCAAATATTTACTTCTGTCCATCAACATAAGCTAAAAGAAAAAGAAAAACTGGAATTGCAACCAGTATTTTTTATTTGTATAAGAACACATTATCACAGAAATATTCTTTATTAGCAAGCAAGGATATAATGCAACCTTGTCAATCAAGCCCACTTCTGATCATCATTGAAAGTAACAGGTGTTAACAACTGACAAGCAATAATTTATTTTTATGGAGCATTATGTACTCAGATTTACATCTCATTATCAAGTTTCAGGTCTTACCCTAAGAAATGCCTATAGTAATACAAACCAATAATTACAAATTAAAATGAAGGACAATCTTTATAAGTATGCCTTTACAGTGTCCATAGGACTGGAAAATATAGAGAGGGATGAGTCTCAATCAAGTACTGGTACTTCAAGTTCAGACCAAAAAATGCCTCACCTGGAGATGCATGTAGTTTAAAATATAACTTGATAACAATGAACTCTGAGGCAAAACAATTGAGCTGTGAACAAAATTTCAATGATCAGGACACACACAAAAAGACGAGTACCATGAATTGGCACATTATGTATATGCCTTTCTTTAAAATCCTATATGTGGTGCTAGTAAAACAAGGTTAACAAGGGAGATTACTCATCAATGGGTAACAATGACCAAGACTTTTGATCTCGTCTTTAACTAAATTTAATGTGCGGAAACGTTTTCTTCTTAGATTTACAACAACTATGACTTACTAACCTCAGAATCTATAGGCTTCTTTTCTCACCATAAGTGCAAGCCATCCAAAAAGTTTGATCAAAGATCTCATTCAAGAACAAACATGTGCAACTTTTTCCTGGGTAAGGCCAGTTAAGCAATTTTTAAAGCCATTCCATACAATGTACACAAACAGTTAATGTCAGGTTGCAGGCCATAGGTTGCAGATGCCCACTCTAGAACAAATGCTATTCTGCAAAAACCCATTTTTCCTTCATTCACAATATTCTTACACTTGGAGTATTTGACCCCCAACTATTTTAGCCTGTTCCTTATCCAAATTACAAGAATTTACATAGTTTGGTCTAAGTCTGTGATCTAATGCTAATGTGCAAATGCCATTTTACTTCTTTCAGTCATAATGACCATTACCCAAATCTTGTGTCTTCTCCCTTACCTCAAGTGCATCCATCCACACAAGATTGGTCCACATCTGTCATGTAAATTACTGCCATTGTGCAAAAACCATATTTAGGATTTCAGTCACATTCACTAAAGACTTATTCTTTATTCCGAAGATGTATCAGCCACATTGTTTGATTTAGGTGTGTGTCCTGGCACAAAACCTAATGTTCAAAAAACATTTTCCTTCTTTTAGTCACAGTGTCATATTTGACCAAACAGGCTTACAAGCCATCCATCACAAGGTTTTTCAGTGACCATGACATTTGACCAAACAAGCTTACAAGCCATCCATCAACAAGGTTTGTCGGTGACCATGACATTTGACCAAACAGTCTTACAAGCCATCCATCCACATGGTTTGTTTCAGTTTGTTAATGTGCAACTAATGTTACAGTACAGAAAGCATTTTTTTTCTCTTCTTTCAGTCACATGACCCAGATCTTGAACCTGTTAATCTAAACATCTAATGTGTCCAGGTATGTGATGTAGAACTGATGAACTGCAGAAACCAGCTTTCTTCTTTCAGTCACTGGGACTTTAACCTTTTACCTTTTCACCCCCAAACTGATTAAATTCTTTACCACAAAAGCAAGCCATCCACAAAGCTCAGTATATGAAGATAATGAAGAACTTGAGTTACTGTGCAAATGCAAACTGTTCAACAGATGGATGGATGGACAACATTATCAATTCGGAATGAACACCATTATGCCTTAAGGATGAAATGTAAATTCCTTATCATCTTTGTAACTCACCTCTGCTCAATTCCACATTGTATTTGCTCTCTATCCCTTCCATTGTCACAGTCAGAAAAAAAGTTTTAAATAGTTCATTCTTCTGAATTTTGCTAAAGAAATTTGGGTTGACAACAACATCATATGCAGTGCACCCACTTCCACCTGTAAATTGACAAAATATTAACATAGTCTTTTGCACATATAGCCAAAGTTTTGTTTGAAATTAAACCTGATAAAATTCCCATGCAAAGCTTCTACTGTAAAGAGCCTCATATCTGCAATGTACAAGAATAAATTTTCTATAAACAGATATATTAGAGGTGCTACCATCATTGAAAGTGAATTTATCTAAGCTCTATATACATGTACAAATGCACTGTTGGTAATGTTAAATTTTATTACTACTTGTATATTCTGCTAACACTGCCTTTGCAACAAATGACTAATAAAGCAGGAATCAAGTTGTGCTACTTTTTTAAAAAAAATATTAAAGAAAAAATTGGGGGAAATTGGAATATTTTATAAAGAAAAACTGTGATCAAAATGGGCGCTTGCCACGCTAAGTCTCTTAGTATGCCTAAGTCAAAAAGAGGCACCTGCCACAGTGAGTCTTTCAGTAGCCTAGGCCTAAGTCAAACAAGCCAAACCTTTATTTTTTTTTTAATCTCACTCAGAATATAATGCAAAAAAACTGCAAAACAGAAAATTATTCCACCAAAAGAAACTGAAAAACAGACACCAGTGTCAAAATACAAGTTCAAAACTCTTTAAAATATGCACGAGACATTCTCTCATCTGTTTTCATTTTGATGAAACTTATGCTTACATTTATTAATTTAATCTCTGATATATGTCAGGCAATGCATTTCAAATATATAATTAAATTCTGAACATAAACAAAATAGGATAAGGTGACTTTTTCTACCTTTTAGGTAATGATTACCTTCCATCTGCCACTTTATTGACATATAAATAAAACACAAAGAGAAAGGCTGATGAGAATATATTGATTTGGTTTTTAATTATATAATCATAAGGGGACTAGTTAAATAGATAATTTTCTACTGCAGTGCATACATCATGCACACCATGTGCACTGCATGCAGACTGCTAAACCTATTTTTTGGGTGGACCTGACCCTAATAACAATTTCAGTGAAAGATCAGACAAACAGGCCATATTGGTTGTGTCAGACAATTACACAAAGAAAACAATTTACTTTATCTGACACATGCGGAGTAGGGGAATACAAATGTCAATAGAAATCCTTAATTAGTGAAAAAAAGAGCATTTCCACAAAAAATTTACAAACAATCTTTTTTACTGAGTATTCAAATAATACATTTTTTCACTTAAATATATTCCTAATTTACCATACTGTTCCTGTTTCACCTTTTTCCTCTCCATGGGTGCCTATTTATCAGGTAGTTCTACCGATAACTTGCCTTGTATTAGTCATCATTTTTTGGAACTGCAGTGGAAATGCTTTATTGCTCTGACCTATGCACTCAGAAAAGAGGAAGAACTCTCTATGACCCACCCAAAATGTTATAAAAAGAATTTCTTCCAGTTCTCTCTTCTTAAATGTATTTATATTTTTCTAAACATCTCACTAGTTCATAAGTTTTTAACAGTACCTATATGATCCAATTGAAAACTTTCCTTTTCTGTGGTGCTAAATTGTATACATTCTAAACAGGAAATGTTTAAATCAAACTGTAACTATATATTTTCAATGATAAATATATCATTTTAAAACTCAGTTTAATCAGCTATTTGCACTCTCTACAATAAACAGTAGTCACATGACAAGTAGAGGATAGCTATATTGCTTCAGTGGATATACAGAAATATTTCATGAGTGAAGCGGAAACATTGTATTGACATGAGTGGTAAAGTTATGAATAAAAAACTAAATATTTTCGCTGCGTAAATGAAATATTTTTTTAAATTACTAGCCACTAAAAAATGTTGTTGTCGGGTTTAATACCATTTTTCAGCACATGATAGGCTATACATGGTGGCCAGTATTAATGGTGAAGGAAGAACCCGGGAAAATTCCCAGAAAGACACATGAGAACCTACTGGCAAGCATTCTCACATACCCACATTAGCTAAATCTAAGAATCGAATCCACAAAGACAGATATGAGATGGCAGTGATCTGTAATGGAAAGCGCTTTAGACCACTCTGGGCCACTGCTAAAAAATGTACATTTTCTTCATATATATTTTCGTCAAAAACCTTTTATTTGTATGGATTTGTTTTTCCATTCTTTGTCAATGCGATCCATAGCCACAATACCACATCAATAAAAGAAGTTATAAACTTTTACAATAATTTTAGGGCAACAACGTTTTACCAATTTAGATGCTTCAAATTGTGTTTGTTATTAGATTAATGACTGTTTTCATACCAAAATGAAAAGAGTTGTCTTTTTGTTAGGACATTTCAGATTATACAGCGGACATTGCTGTGGTAGGAGTAGAATACTACAGAAAAATAACAAAACACAGACTTGCCACCAAGACTGGAATGAAAATCCAGATGCCAAATGAAAAATAATTAGGACTTGAGAAAAAAAAACTGCATCAGTGTTTGTTTACAACCATATATTTACAAAATCTTTATAAAGGAATTGACATCTCAGCTGTCTTATGTTATTTACTTAACAGGAAAATGCATGCTATAGTCATACTATCAAAATGCATCAGTTTTCCATGTTCATCCTATATGCTGATAATTAGTGTAAATTCAATTGACACATTAAATGTCAGCTTCAAAGATGAAAATGAAAAAAATGATAGATTATCAAGGTATAACAGTGTAGTATATTCCTTGCACAATTTCTGCATCACGTTTGCTCTCTCTGAAGTTGGCACAGTCATTATTAATCAAACTGATTGGGGGGGGGGGGGCTTCTTAAAAAATTGGGAATTTGGGTAAATAAAAAAGAAAATCAGAATTTGGGGATTTTCCAAAAACAAACCTAGATCATCCTGAGGAAACTGTGATAGGTGGCAGGTTTGACAATTGTCAAACATATTTCAGAGCATAACATCATTAAAACAAGATTTTAATGATTGTGTGTTTGCTTGTAAAGATTTTTATTTCTAGTTTGTTGGAAAGCTTGCAATCTATTCAGTAACAGATCCTATACCCAAATTATAACTGTCACTTAATTTTGGGTGCAATCAACCCTCAACAATGAATTATTACATTTTTTGACAAGATTATGATTGCAATGAGAGTTAAAACTACCATTTGTCATAAAGTGTATATGATACTACATCTATATGAGTTGTAAAGATTATCTAAGAGGAATATATTGAGTAAGGTCAGTCACTGACAATCTGCATGATTTATGTTTAAAACTAATTATAACAAGTGAATATCTGAAATTAACTTTTTGTTGTTTGAGGTTTATTTTCAGACATTCTTGTTGGTGCCTTAATATTACACAAATTCATACTAGAGGGTCACATGTCTTGAAACATTTTAAAATCGGTTCATTGTGTGTGTGTGTGAGAGAGAGAGAGAGAGAGAGAGAGAGAGAGAGAGAGAGAGAGAGAGAGAGAGAGAGAGGGATAAAAAAGAAGAAAAAATTTAAATATGCTGAAATATGGAAATTCAGCTCTGAACAACATACGTATTGGTGGATATTCTCTATCTTTTACTGATGTATTTCAATACTTTATTAATATATAATTAAATAGGTCGGCATAAAAGGCAAAAAGTTCAGTCAGAAAAAACAACAAAATTTTGTCAAATATGTTCCACATCAAAAGAAGTGCCATGTCAAATGGCCTTATTAAAAGGATAATCTCTCATGGGAAGGGGACAAATTGGTTAAAAGTTGGCCTTGACGGGTTTCTCTAGAATAGGAACAAATGTATATGTGACCTTCATATTTTAATATACAATTCCAACTGTGATACACATCTTCTAGCCAAGATAAAAAATGTACAAATTTACATCCCCCCATCTTAAAAAGTAGTAGAACTAATGGACAGAAATCAAAATCTGAAAACACAAACCTTTGATATTGAGCCAAAAGACAGGAAACTGAATGTAATACGCTGTACATCCTATAGTGATATTACAAAATGAGGTGTTATCAACTGATATAAAACAACATGGAACAGAAGGTGTGACGAATGGATGGTAGAATAAATCAAAACAAATGGGACTGATCAATGCAGAAACAAAACTTAGAATACTAATTCCCTGGATTTTGCGAAAAGTCTGATACAACACAATCACATATTTCATATGTTTAAAATGTTACTTTTATCGATCTCAACATGTGGCTCGCCAATCGCCATCGGAATTCTGAATGAATAGGGATCTTCTGAATCGAGAACTTTAAGTAATTCATCATCTGTCAGGTCTTTAGCATTTGGAACCTGAAACAGAAAGAAATAGGGACTTCACATGTACATTCAAACACACAAGTGAATGCAACACTCTCCAACTGGTAAAATGTCATTACTCTATCTCTCTCTGATGTAGTGTCATGGGACTTTGTATTTTCTCCTATTTTTGGACACAGTTTTTCAAAGCATTTTAAAATGGGAATAACATTATTGTGTTTAAAGATCGGATGACATTGATAATGGTTATATTATCACAAATTATGTTTTATCAATTCACTCAATATATCACCAGGAAAACTCAATTTACAACAGTAAAATCACGACTAATGTCCTCAAACACATAACCATATTTAATTAATTTAAACTGTGTCCAAATCTTTTTTGTCAAATTGAGTTTTCTTTATTTTTCTGGAACTGTGACTGAAATGGATTTCCTACAGATATTTTTTATATCAGATCTAATTGCCATCATGGGGCCCACAGTGGAATCACATTATAATGAAATCCTTTGAAATGAGGAAGGGGGCGTTATTTTATTCTGAAAATTGACATTTGTAAATTTTTCTTGAAAACAAGAACTAGTACACTTAAAGATACACCAATTCTTTCTTTTAATAACTGGATTAAACAGAAGGAAAAAAGTAAAGAACTAATAATGATGAAACTGATGTATGGATTTATATCAAATACTTACGTTTTCACTTTGACAAACATTGACAAATACTTTCTCCTTTTTACTGTTCTTAGTCTTCACACAGAAACCTGTAACATACATATTTATTCTGTAAATATACATCATTAAAACTGTTAATATCAACAGTTTATTAGATCTGTAAACAATATGCCATGACAGGCACTATTTCTAGATCTTTTCAATGACTATACTGAAAAAGAAGTTCAATGAAAGGTAAAATGTGAAATGAATAAGCTGCAGTGTGGTAATGAACAATCTTAACATGATCAATTTAATCAACCGCTAACTATAATGAAAAGAGAAATGAATGTTTGTAATGGACTGTATTTTTTGAATGAATGATGTATGAAACCAGAAATAAAGCTAGAATAAAATAAACACTTTTTAAAATAAAAATTTCTTATAACAAGAACAATAATGCTTTATAATCATTTTAAATTTCATTAATAATTTACTGTTTCATCTTAAAATTGCCAACATGTATATATATATATATATATATATATATATATATATATATATATATATATATATATATATATATATATATATATATATATTTATTTATTTATTTATATACACACACACACATTGAAATATCATAAAACTCATAAAAATTTAATTTATAGATTTGTTCTCCTGTGAAATAGGATCGTTTGCTAGACATTAAATGGACCTTTGTTTGTTTTGGTAGTTGATATGACTAATTAATACCATGCTATAATTATTTCAATAAATAGAGAAATAACCAATTTACCTAGACAAATGACTGTATTACCTGGACAAATGCCTATATTACCTCACAAATTTCTCTATTACCTCACAAATGTCTTTATCACCTGAACAAATAAACTGTTTCACCTGGACAAATGACTATATTACCTGGACAAATGCCTATATTACCTCACAAATGACTGTATTACCTAGACAAGTCTATATTACCTCACAAATTTCTCTATTACCTCACAAATGTCTTTATCACCTGAACAAATAAACTATTTCACCTGGACAAATGACTGTATTACCTGGGCCAATGACTGTATTAAATGGACAAATGACTGTATTACCTGGTTTAGGAAGAACCTGTACAGTGGGTACTCCTCCTCCAGGTGGTGCCATGCTAGAGAGTAAACTTGGATCATGAGATGCCTTTTAAAATAAGAAAAACAAAACAGTTCTATAAATAAAAGATCTATAAATATATAAGCTTTCCCATTTCAAAGCTTATTATAACTGAACTAAATCAACATAAAAAGTTTAATTTGAATTTAAGCAAGAAACAAATTGGTCTCATTTCTCTGATTAGTCTATGAGCACAAATATTCAATTAGAAAATACAAGAAACATTTCAAAATGAAAATAGATAGCAAGAGAGAGAACAAATACACATATCAGTGCACTAATCTTTAAATAAGTGATTTTCAAGATCAGACTCATCATTTGTCTTACTGGACTCATCAAAATATAATTTGTATACTTCCCACAAAAGGTGCAAAATGTGTATCATATTTGGATTCACTGGGTGTCTGAACTGACCAAGGAAAATATATGTAATGGGTGATAGGAAGTGCAACACATAATTAAATATTGAAATATTTCCATTAATATAACCCTCAAATAGCAGTTTTCATTCATATTGATGTTATTGCTGTTGTTGTCTTTGTAATATCATACATCCAGATGAGATAAATTATGCTGGTACAAAGAAAAGTGGAAATGATGACTGAGTCCATTTTATCTCCTGAGATCTGCCTCTGGATGACTAATTGAAAATGAATAAAAGAGATTCTGTTGTGAGATTGATGAAGTTAGTCTAATGTTTCCCATTTGAGTGGAGCAATCTGGATGAGAAGACACTCAGAATTGTTGATTCCTGTACCACCTTCAAGATCTGAGGAGCTGGAGAAGTGTATACATTCAACCATTCCAATCAACAAAAAGAGCATAGATTATTCTGGTCTTTTGTGTCCAGGACTGGTAAAATGAGGGTTGATTACCTACCTACCTACCTATCTACCTACCTACCTATCTATCTATCTATCTATCTATCCCTTAGTCTTTCACCCTCCCTGCACAGTACATTGCATGATTATCTTAGCAAGCCCTGTTGATCATGTGACTTGTCCATAACATTTCATTTTGCGCTTCTTCACAATGGTCAATAGATCTTCATAGGGCCCAATGGCTTGCTTAATTCTGTTTCCCACTTCCTCATTCATGACATGATCTCTATATGCAATGCCAAGCAACCTTCGAAAGCACCTCATTCGACAGCTTGTATCCTCCTTTCGAGATCCGCTGTGAGGGTCCATGATTTACAGGCATATAGGAATACAGATGCAACCAAGGAGCGCATCAGTCTGATTTTTGAGCTGACTGAGGTGTTTCTGTCTTTCCAAACTGTCTTCAGCCTTGCCATTGCTGTAATTGTCAGCGCAATCCTGGACAATATTTCTGGTTTCGATCCCTCGTATTCCACGATGGCTCCTAAGTACTTGAATTTATTAACTGTTTCCAGTTTTTGGCCACTAATCATGATGTCAGTGCTGATGCCAATGGTGTTGTTGGTTATCAATTTGGTCTTCTCTGCACTGATTTCCATACCAAAAGCAGTAGCTGTCCTGTCCAGTTTTTCCACCAACTGAGCTAGCTCCTCCTCATTTCCTTCATACAAAGGTCTGAGTATTTGTTCCACTTTGTTGTTTGAGATAACTTACCACAGTGAAGTTATCAGACAAAATGAGAACTCCATCCATGCATAGGTTCTCCAGCCACCAATAAAACGATTTTAAAAATGGTTCCATTTTGATGATGTTGACAGGTAAATAATGATACTGAGGAGGCCAGGCTCCTACAGAAGTATGAAATGGAAGGAGACTTGTTCCACCAGCACTCTGTGTTCATATACATAGTGATCTTGATTACCAGAGGATGCGCTTGCAGAGGTATTGCCAATGCATGTCCAAAGCGGTTTCCATGACTTCAAGATCCAACCTTGTAGTGCTGCCGATTGTGCGAGGTGGCGCAATGGTTTTTACAATAGCCACTGCTTTGATCCTGCAAAACATCCACTGAAGTCAAGACTTTATTAGGGAGAGGCCATTTAATGGGGGCGGGGCAAAGGCACGTGTTTTAAAAAGTGTTTCTGGCTCGGACTTTCTAATGTAAAGGACACTGTGTCATTCCTTTTCTTACTTTAAATAATTCATGTCAGCTATACTGTAACATCTTGTATTTCAAGACGAGGCACAACTTCCGCCTTATAAGATAGGCAAAATGTGGCGTTTTATAGAACGTGTTCAGCCTCCGGAAAAATGCAAAATGAAAATGACATAAAAGAGGAATAATTCTTATGATAGGGAAAAGTGTAATCGGTAGTTTCAAAAGACATGGACAAAAGACAGGGAAAGGCTGAATTATGATGAGGGCATGAATGTTATGCGGTGTAACTGGTTTATGGAATTCGCAAAAACAAACACAGAGAAAACATCCAGTTTTGTTGCGGGTTGTTCAAACTTTAAAATTGAATCGGTAAACACACATGAAAGCTGTGGGCAACATAAAAAAAAAGAGTTCAGAGAGAAAAACAGCTATGCAGATACCACCAGAAGAATCGACCGCTGGTAAGATCTTGGAAACTTTAAATTGGAACATATTTGACCAGCTCATTAATTGTAAATAGACTGATGACTTGAAGTAGGATTCATACTTCTGTACCTCTGCATTTCATATGATAATGCTATATATGAAATAAAATTGTTGTTAATCTCAATACAAGTGTGTGACATTGTCTTGTGGACAGGACTAGTAAATGTTTAGCAGGACTAGTAAATTTCTCAGTACACTAGTCATTCTGGCTACAAAGAAATTTATGTTAAATTCAAGCCCTGCTCTGCACTCAAAGTTCTCGTACAGGGGCCTGATGATGTTGATAAGTTTCTGGGGGATACCATAGTGTCATAGGATCTTCCCCATAGAGGCTCGGTTCAGGCTGTTGAAGGCCTTCTCAAAGTCCAAAAGACCACATAACGGGATCCATTCCACTCATGGGACTGCCTCAAAATGAAGATGTGGTTGATGCAGGATTTGCCCTTCCTAAAACCTGCCTGTTCCTGGTGTAGGATGCCATCCACAACTGGTGTGATGCATTGGAGAATGATGCAGCTGAAGATCTTACTGGAGAGGATAGTATGTTGATTCTTCACCAGTTGTTGCAGTTCCCCAGATCTCCTTTCTTGGGAAATTTGATGATGATTCCAGTTTTCCAGTCATTTGGTGCTTCTTCACTATACCATATTTTTTGGAGAATCTGGCAAAGAAGCTGCATGGCCAAGTGAACATAACAAGTTTTTAAAAACTTTCTTGTCTGAAAAAGGAAAAACAGAAAGGTTGGAAATTAATAGATGGAGTATACTTACCTTTGAAAATGAAATTCCTTCCAACTTTTAGGTAGAAAACTTCCAAACTGATTGTTTGGATTTTGTAAGGCCTCTCTGTCTGTAGAGAGCATGTTGCTCAGCACATATGGAAGTTGTAAATAACAATTTAATGTTATTTAGTGCTAATCCTGGTATCAAGTATCCTGGTTTCACTCTCACTGCTACCTAGACCAACAAATTGTACTCCGCCTTTTTATCTGCCGCAAGTTAAAAAAAAAACAAGGTGGAGAACAATTTGTTGGCCTAACTGCTACCTAGCTAGGTAAATAACTCATAGCTAGGTAAATAACTCATAGCTATGTATATAACTCATAGCTAGGTAAATAACTCATAGCTATGTATATAACTCATAGCTAGGTAAATAACTCATAGCAAGGTAAATAACTCATAGCTATTTAAATAACTCATAGCTATTTAAATAACTCATAGCTAGGTAAATAACTCATAGCTAGGTAAATAACTCATATAGGTAAATAACTCATATAGGTAAATAACTCATAGCTAGGTAAATAATTCATAGCTAGGTAAATAACTGATAGCTAGGTAAATAACTCATAGCTAGGTAAATAGCTAGGTAAATAACTGATAGCTAGGTAAATAACTCATAGCTAGGTAAATAGCTAGGTAAATTACTCATAGCTAGGTAAATAACTCATAGCTAGGTAAATAACTCATATAAATAAATAACTCATAGCTAGGTAAATAACTCATAGCTAGGTAAATAGCTAGGTAAATAACTCATAGCTAGGTAAATAACTCATATAGGTAAATAACTCATAGCGAGGTAAATAACTAATAGCTATTTAAATAAAAGATTTTAACCTTTGAGAGCTAGATTTGCAAGGTATTTTCCTCAGGAATTACGATTGGGTGACATACTTTAATGCAATTTCTATTTACAAATAAATTCAAGGTAAAACAAATTAGCAAGTAAGGTAATTTATGCGATTCATTCATTTAAAAACTGTAGTCAGCTGATTAACTTTGAATCTTTTACCAACCTGGAGCAGTAGTTTGTTAAAGAATTCTTCATCCATGTCTTGCTCTGGTTCTAAGAAAGTAGATGCCATGCTTATTCCTTTGTTTGTGGTATCACTGCTTCAAAGTGAAAATAATCTATGATGACAAGTGGTTCTGCAACAAATGAAAAAAAAAAAACTGCCTATTACAACTAAATTTGTGTTATAGAAGCAAAGTTGCTAAGAGTGACGGAAAAAGACAATAACTGTACTCGTTATAATCCTGACATCCCGTATTTAGTCTCTGAAAGTTTACTTCTGGGTCTAAAGTATGGAAATGTCAAACTAAAACATTTAAAGACAAGTACAATAAATTAGCGAGTATAACACATGGGTTATATAAGTTTTTCCTACCACTCACCCTTCTGTGGTTATTAGTGTCGAGTGGATCTGCGGTACCAAACTATAAGATCTATGGACGCCGACATTAACTTCCGGTCGTGCCGTTTATCAAGCGCACTTAACAACGAATCGGAAATTATGTCAACTCGCTAATAAAGAAAACCCCAAACAAATAAACATACAAAAACAAAACAAAACAAAACAACAAACTAACCAAAATCGAAAAAAAAACAACAAAAAACAAAGTCCCAAAAACATTCTCCATCATCTTCTCTTACATCTTTATTTTCAATACTCGATATAATTAAGACGTCACATATATATCAAAAGGTCATCAGACACAGCGGTATAATAATAATAATAATAATAATAATACTAATAATAATAATAATAATAATAATAATAATATTTATTTTATTATTACTGTTATTCGTTTATTATTATTATTATTATTATTATTATTATTATTATTAGTATTATTAGTATTATTATTATTATTATTATTATTATGTTTTTAGTAATATGGGAAACCGTCCCAAGTCACACACACACACACACACACACACACACACACACACACACACACACACACACACATACATACATACATACAATACATACATACATACATACATACATACATACATACATACATACATACATACATACATACATACAGGCCCGCACCTGGGGGGGGGGGGGGGACAACTATGGCACTTGTCAGGGGCCCGAGCTAGATAGATAAAATATACGCACATATTTGAAACACGAAAGGGGCCCGAACTCTGTCAGCTGCCTGGGGCCCAGAATTTCCTAGGTGCGGGCCTGATACATACATACATACATACATACATACATACATACATACATACATACATACATACATACATACATACATACATACATACATTTTGCAGTTGAAAATTTATAACTAAAACTGTGACCCTGTTTGTTTACCTAATAAATATATAGACAGAAATTATGTCGCAATGCTTATTCTTTTAAGCGCAAAATTTTATTCAAAGATCAGTTTTGTTACAACTTAACTGTTTCCTAGATTAGCACATACAGATTATTCCATCCCACAGAAACAATGTAGACTGTACGTGGAAGGCTTTGTTGATAAAAGAAAGATGTGTCACCTGCAAGCTCCTACTCATGACGGGCCTGTTATTACCATACCTACATGAGTTAATAAAAAGTATGTGGCAGTTACACCTTACCTTATCTAGTCCATTTTGTTGCAAACCCAATATCATTTAAGCGTAAATATCTTGGAAATGGGATACTACTTATACGACTGCCAAAGGGATCAAAATAAAATCCTTCCATAAGTCTTGTTAAAAGTGTATTTTCCAACGACCTTCTGTAGATCCCTTCGGATCCCGCCTAAACCTTGGGAAAGGGAATACTACTCAAATTGCCCAACCCCGAAAATATCATGAACAAAACAACCAAACAAAAACAATAGAAAACAAACATCCTTTCAGAAGTATTGTTGGAAGGACTCCCTATAAACATATGATGACAGGATTGAGAGACAACACGCACGCACGCACGCACGCACGCACGCACGCACACACACACACACACACACACACACACACACACACACACACACACACACACACACATACATACATACATACATACATACATACATACATACATACATACATACATCTGGCCTCACCCATGTGTACACACCAGCAAGATACCTATGCTCCTTTTCTGACAATCGTATACTCATTATTCCCACTATGAAAACGAAGTCATATGGACAGAGTTCTTTTGCATACCAGATCCAGTAATGTGGAACGAATTTCCCATTGAAGTCAGACACAAAGATACAGTGATCCCTTTTAAGAGTGCTCTTAAAACTCACGTTTTTCGACTGTAAGAAGAAAAACAAACTTAAAGACCTAATAATGTTTCACATCTTAAATATTTTCAGCAATTTTTGTTTTCTAATCGCATGGATTTTTTCTTTTTTTCTGTAGTCATATCATTATAGATGTTGTAAAGCGCTTAGAGCAACTAGATATAATGTTTATATTATTAGGTATTGCATTCAGTGAAATAAATTAAAAAAAGAACAGTCACATTCAACCAAATACTTACTTAAATTGGAATAAAAAAATAAAGTCCAGTAAACAATATTACATTACAATACCATCTAATAAAATAAAAAAAAATATTTTAAAACTATTAGACAAACACTTATTATATATATATATATATATATATATATATATATATATATATATATATATATATATATATATATATATATATATATATATATATATATATATATATTCAGAGATTTGACAATTTCTTACTGCAATGTTATAATTTCAAAGACCAAGGTTTGAATGAAGTGTGTGATACATGTGATTAAAACTGGTAAAGGCATTGGCAACATGATGGAAATAGTATTTATAATTCGTGAGATCGTTCTAAAGGCTCGAAAACACTTTACATTGTAAAATGTTTTGGACCAAAATGTACACACCATATAATAATTTCATCACTTTTCAATTTACCCGATATGTAATTTTCATAGGTTTAATCACCAGCTCAAGAGGCATAAATGTCTGAGCTGCTCCTTTGGCGATTGTTAATACCAACATCTCGACTAACAAAGATTGGATTAACCTCTCTCTCTTCGTATTCTTTAGGAGTGTTCTTAAGTTTTGTCTCGACTTATACTTTAATGCTCAGTTTGCAGGTTTAAAAACGTGTGCAATTGAAACAATGGACATTAATACGTATTTACGTATTTATGTTCTTTTATTCGTTTGGAATATTTCTTATTTCGAAGTAAATCAAAGGGATGTGAATTGTATTACACAATCGGGGACGATTTACCCCAGATTAACCTAGATAGGAAAAGCATGGGGATACATATTTTCACTGTCTTTGTAATTTGACTTGAAGAAATGTAGGATTATCACATTTTTAAGTTTAAGGTTCTACTAAAAAGAAGTTACACTTTTTTTTTACCTGTTTTCGTGTGTGATATCCGACCCCCAAAATTGTCGGACTTGAATAAATCGTTGTTACACATCTATAAACCATCCATTGTGGAATCAGACGCTTCTATGAACAAGAAACAAAAAGCAATTCTCGCGAATGACCTGAATTTATACAAGACTCACAGAACCACCAATACTATAATTCTGACCTTAAAAAATAGCAAAAAGAAGTTCCTTAGACCAGGCAGAATGACGCTGGATATCTCTTAAAAACGATTTCTTGTCCGCCATGTTTTGGAGTCAGATCACTCCCTCCTGGTGCTTCTAAAAATGTCCAACATTTTGACTACAAGGATTTTAAGATTTTAACTTTTGATCTACTCCTGGCCAAATATAGTAAGCTTTATGGGGGCAAAGAAGCATAAATACATAAAAATGACAACCCGGTAAATCAAAAAAGTTAATATTACTCAGCGACAGTGTGTATTTCAAAATATTGTGAGCATAGCTGCTATAATTTTCTTTTATAAAATGCTTATGAATTGTAGCATATGTGAAATTATTGCCGACCCTGTCTCATCTCACTCCGACAAGTATCAACACGCAGAGGCAGCCCGCAACGCAGCAGTTGCTTGTAACAGAGTGTTAGAAGCTCGCAATGACTAGCACGCGACATATGAGAGCAAGCTGGAGACTTAGCATACGAGTGGGTTTGAGAAAAACTCTGGCCACTAACGCCGACATTGGCGTGATGACGTTGCTGTTGTGGGCTAATGCCATTTTCTCAACCTATGAGAGATTGTACAGGGCATGCTTTATATCTAGTGTAGGAAGTGTCTGGTAAATTTCGAAGAATAATCACCAACCTACGGGAAGCTACTGGCAAGCTATCTCAAAAACGTGACTTATGTCTTGGTGTCCATTAATAAGAGCCTCGTTTTGTTGATGTGTGGCAGAAATCCTTTACTTTCTCGAGGAAGCTTGCAAGCTAGAAATGGCCACAGTTTTTTTCAAGGAAATTTCATCGTGACACCCACCGAGGGCAATTGTATCTCATCGCTTTCGGCACGTAGGATGGAATATATATGGTGTCGTATTGGTGTGTATCTGCGGCCATGCCCTGGCACGGTCAGCGCCAGATTAAGCACCGTGGAGGCCCATAGGCAGTCAAACTTTTGGGGCACCAGACCCACGGTCACGGTCTCATGGGGGCCCCTGATGGGGCCCATAAAAGTCGCGGGGCCCATAGGCAGTTGCCTACTCTGCCTAATGGGTAATCAGGGACTGGGCACGGTTCATCCATTTCCAGGACAAACAAGGCTGTCGGTGTCATTCTATAGGAGCTCGGTGTCAGTGCACATTAAACAGGCACCTAGCCCGTAGCGCTTTTACCTGGTTGTAGATCGAACAGTTGAGCTTCAGGAGGAACTTCCTTGTGCAGACATCCATCAATCTGTCTTCTAAAAGCTTTTGGGTCAGAGCAGATTTTTTTCTCGTCATCTGGTAGCATCAGGGTCAGCATGTGTAGCACTCCTTTACTTGCAGATTGGGAAACAGTTTAGTTCTGCCTGTAAATTTGCCACTAAGCATGCTATCATGGTGACAATGGCAACTGCAAAAAAAAAGCCCATCTCTTTCTGGGGACAGTCATGCCCCATTGAGCCAGAGGGTAATTGCTGTGTGCATTGTAAATTTCTTCCTTGCATCTGAGGTGCATCTCAGAGATGCAGCACTTTACTGCACCGGGACTACCCAGTGAAAGTAGCAATTCGACAGGCTGTACATTATGAACCAATCATATAGGTTATTGCCGTAAATATGGGTAATACGGCTAGTGGCCTTTCTGGTCTTGTAGGCAGCAGACAGCAAGAGGCCACCGCAGATGCCCCAGAAAATTAATAATGTCGATACGGGTGAGCAGGGTGTCTCAATTCATCCCAGAAGAAGCGAGGAAGCGGGTGCGATCGATGCTGTAGTTCGTCAACAATGTCAACAGAATACCTAAAAGTTATCCGTCAGAAGAAACACGTTCATGTGCTGGGGGTGGGGTGGGGGGTGTCGTGAAAATCGCCCAGCTTTTTGAGACTGAACTTTGGACAGATTTTTGAGTTTGTTCGTTGCTTGCGACATCGATACTCACACGATTCAGGCTGCTGTGGAATGGCTTTATGGGGGAAAGATGTATATCGTTGAGCAGCTCCCTACTGTCGAATGAATTGTAGGTGTATACACGCTTGTTAATGATCAGGCTGACATTACGCTTTTGTATGGCTACTCGTGCTATACGGAATACCCCTTTGAGCAGATTGGTTGACAACCGTTGCAGGCTGCTGATGTTGAACTGCAGGCCGTTCCCAACCTGTAGCTGGTCAAGGTAGAACGAAGTGTACTTTTCCACGTTGTTTGAGAGAGCGTCAATGAAGACCATGGATATAGCGAAGATACTGAATACGACCAGCACTATTGTTATTTCTTGGCAAGATTACAAATGGAGCTTTCCCGTATTGTGATGTGTGCAGTGATATAATTTATGATGTTAGTGTACCAGTTCCTTCCCGTACAGCACACGACAGATGAGGCAGTTATTGGCTTCATGAAAGACCCTGGTGATGACCTTCGCCGGGATGAGCATGTCCAGGGGATAAACACATCGGGGGTGGCTGAAGTCTTTCTTGATGTGAAGTATTAGGGTAGTGAAAACCTTTATTCCTCGATGAATCACTGGGTTCTTCTCGCCGCAGCGAGCAGCGTTGCAGCAGAAGCCACACTGTAAGTGGTCGGCAATGTTTTGTGAGTTACTTTAGTACAATTCGCTTAATGTTTCTTCCATATGCACGTTCAGCGCCTAGAAGTACTTGATGATATGGAAGCTTGCAATAGCGACAATAGTTCTTGAAAAACAGGATGCTTTGCTTGATCTGTGGTTGAGCTAGTACCATTGTGATCGTTCTTATGGACTTCCAGAAGTCCACCCGGCGGAAGACGTACAGCTAGCGGTGTCACACGTCTTTATCGGTGCCATAACCTCTGTTATTGTCCACTCTCCAGCCATGTCCTTCATCCAGGCATAGTGTTTTTTTTTGTATGCTCGCCTTCCATTTCTTTAAGCAGAAACACGCTTGTGGCATGCAGACTTACTTTATCGCACTCGTACGGAGTAGAGGCCGTTCTTTTAGCAATATACATTACCATAATGATCGGGTTGAGGTTCTAGAACTTTCTGACGCCAGGAACTTTCATCGACACGTCGATCCCATCGATCTTTACCTCGCCCTGGTGCTGACTGTATCTGCTAGGACAGTCGTCGTTTTTTGTTCTCATCCGAAGCATGTGGAGTTGGGCGGTCAGTACGAGAGTGATCTTTGCTTTTGAAAGCTGCTTACTTATGTAGCTAGGTTTTCCATGCCATCCATTAAGAAGATCGCGTCCGATCAAGAGGAAACCGTAACTGGAGGGGTAGGGGTGTGGTAGGGTGTATCAGTGTGTATTGATCTTTCCCGACCGCAGCGTTGACTCCCATCCACTTCCCCAGTGGCTGCGGATCTTATTTCAGCCCTCAGATAGCCTGGGTCATGGTGATATGTCGCCATCAACACTGCCATCCCATTTGTATATCTCTGGAAGGGGATCACCACGGCCTGTAGTAACTCTCTCAGACCGCGCACCGTCCATCGTGTATATTGTCCTTCCAAAATTTTGAAATGGAAGAAAAGTCGGTCGAGCTAGTATATGTGTATACTATGCCATTTATAATTACCAAATGAGAGAAACTGGCATGCGTGTGTGGTCTGTAAATGAAATGTTTGGTACGCGTTTAATGCATAATATCACCAGAGGCCGTTGTGCTATAGGTTTCATCTTGATTTGTGATGTGCTGAGCGTACATCCTCCGAATCTTCAGTTAACTCTTGCTGAAAATCCTATGATCTGCTCAAAGGGCCGCTCCGCACCTGCAGCAGGGTTGAAACTCATTTGCACTCTTGTACTTAGCGTTCTACGGTTAACAGTATTATCAGCAAAGAGTTTGCCGCAAACCATACGTAGTAGCCTATACCGGAGATGCCAGTCGTACTTTTCCCGGCATTCATCGGGAGTCTGCAAGTGATGCGCCATGCAGGATAAAGATTTGTATTTATTGTTACGTGCTTAGGCTCGAATAAGCAGCAACACAGAAAGAGTGAAAACTAACAAGCTTGTATAACTTGAACAATGAATTTATTAAGTACAATTATTTTCATAAAATAAATAAACTTACGGTTTTAGAGAATCAAATCCAACATTAATCCAAGATAGAATTCACAAAAATAATCCACTAAAGGAATTGCAAGAGTCCTGATAAATAAATGTTCTAATAGTTCCAGGTTCGAATCTTGACGATGTAATCCAAAATGGCTGACAATGTCACGTGATGCAGTTCTTGTTTTATAATCATCCAAATGAAATTATGAACACAGGTTCTTTTCCAAATAATTCCTTTTGCTACGACGAAAAGACAATGTCCAGTACAAGGTATTTAAAATTATAACTCAAACAGAAAAACACAAAAGGCCAGATTCTACTAATGATAGCTTCCAAAACACAGCTACATATATATATATATATATATATATATATATATATATATATATATATATATATATATATATATATATATATATATATATATATATATATCTATCTATATCTATATAAATATATATATATATATATACATATATATACATATATATATACATATATATATATATATATATATATATATATATATATATATATATATATATATATATATATATATATATATAATTCCCTCGTAAACAAAAAAGGAATCATGTGATTCTGGAAGGTCATAGAAAGAAGCTACCTTCACCAAGTCACGTATTAATAGAATGATCCTGAAGAAAAAATCAGCCACTAATTACTAAAATAAACAGATTTTTTGATCTAGTCAATCATTTCCAAGGCTTGTTTACACTCTCTAAAGAAGGGTCAGAAATGAGGTCAACAAGCCATGGTCAACCTGTGTTTACAGCTAGAGTCTAGGTCAGCCTGAATTTTCCAGAATAATCTCCCAATTAATGAATTTTAAAGCCAAAATGACAAATTTGGATCTGACAAATAAATAAATTAAATCAAATATACGTAACATTATGGTTAGATGAGAGTAGAGATGAAATACGGTTAACGTAAAATTTTAAACTGTGATTCGTTATTTAAAACCCCTCTCCTTGTATGAATGGATTCCATCCCTCTCAGTTTCCATTTCATGTCTAGTTTCGCGCTGCGTATGCTACGCAAAGCAATTATGTCAATGCGTATACTTAGCCGGTGAAGATATTTGATTACTGTCCTCGAGCAAAGTCAATGCGTGTTAGTAGTCAAAGATTTTCTTCGACCCGTTTTGGGCGATGTCGCCAATACCCTTTCCAACAGTTTTGCGTTCGACTCAAGGCGGGCTTCCTACGCGCCGCCGAAAGTTTTTTAGTTAAAATCAGAACGCCACTGTCGTACGTGAAGAACGTTTGAGATCGCATTTAATCAGATTGTGTCAGAAGTGACCCCTGCGCGGAAGGGCCCGTTTCTCCATTATTAGTCGCCGGGAGCCTTGCATTCTTAAGAGTCACAAAGTATGGGTGGGGCTAGTCCTACCCGTAAGACGTATCACATGTTGATCTCGCGAGCAAACATAAATATCAGCGTCGGGGCTTACATTGTAGGACTAGGGTGGGGCCAAAGCAATATTTCACATATTCTATTGCAATTCAAATTATTTGACTTATTCACGATTTGAATGAAAGATTGGTCAGTTTCCTTAGTCCTTTTTCGTTGTAAGGTGTTTAAGCAGCAGAGAGGGTGAGCCGGACAACATTTTTAGACAAGTTTTCACTGAAATCACGCTTAAAAACAATGAAACCAATGACATCAGGCCCCAATGTGTGTGTGAATCATGGATTAGGTCCAAAAAAATTTTTTGAAAAAACAATGAAAATAATGAAATTCTCCATCGATTTTTGGGAAAAAGGGACTACAACGTCGTTGTCACTCACTAGAACTTTCAGTTGGGGTTAACAAAAATCATAAATGATTTCAACCGAATATTTGATCCAGTCCGATACGATATCGTGTTCGAGGGTCATGTAAATTTATTGTTACAAATCCGTGTGGGGCAGACTGAGCATGACTAAAGAAATTTCTAAATTGATTGAAGTTCATATCAGAACACCATGTCTGCCAAATATTTCGTAGCGTATGTGTATCAACGCCGTTGAATACAGCAAGCATATTACAGTTATCTCTAATCACTTTTGGAATCTGAGTGTATCGTTGAGTGACATAGATCACATCCGTGTTTTTATGCCTGCCTCGGGAAAATATTCTAGCAGGATTTTTTTGTTTATCTAACATGACATCATCGTATACAACTAAATTGTTGATACTTCCATCGAGGTCTTCTACTGATGGCGCCTCGTCAATATCGGTTATAAATTCAATAACATCCTCGCCAGCAATCTCTGAAGCGTTTTCATTAAAATCTTTTAGCACTTCATAGCATCGTTGGTCGTCTACGCTAGGGGCAATTAAATACAACTTATCCCACTTCATCCATCTCATTATTAAATTGAGCAACAATTGCGTTTTACCGGATCCAGATGGCCCGATTATAATTGCGCGGATAGAGTTTGGTAGCGCTGCATGATGCTTCACTGGTTCTCTTGTTTTAGTCGCTGAAAAATCAATTATATTCATATCTCTATACATAAATTATGGATCTATATTGCGTGAAGTGTAAGGCGCGTACTGGCACAGATGACTTGACGACGATTACAACTAAAAATAACCGATCAGCGCTTTCTGGTAAATGCGTACAGTGTAGTACAAAGAAATTTAGATTTGTTTCTAAACCCAAGGAACCCAAGGAACCTTTAAAAAAAAACGAGGAGGTGATATCGCTGCCAAATTAGCAAAACTCCCTGGAACCCCATGGGCAAAATACCCCGGAGAAAAACACCTTCCAGGGTATAGTTATTGTGGACCGGGAACAAGACTTGATATCAGACTCAATGATCAAAATCAGCCCCGACCCGGTGAGGAACCAATAAACGCTATTGATAAGGCCTGTCACCTTCATGATGTTGCTTATAAAAGCAGCAATTTGCAACACAGGCATCTAGCAGATGTGAAATTAATTCATGCGTTGAATGCCATTCCTGATAAATCCTTCAAAGAAAAATTGGCTTCATTTTTGATAAAATCGGCTATGAAAAGTAAATTGATGTTAGGTGCTGGTAATTAATAACAACATGGAATCTATTTATTATTCCCCAAGAGGATACTGGAAGGGTAACGCTGCAATCAGTAAACTCGCTAGCGCCGCAAAAGTGAAAAAAACCACTGCGGCTCATTGGTTATCCAAACAGGCACTATGGCAAATTTATCTACCACCGCCTAAACAAATTCAATTCTCGCATTTTGATGTGACCTTTCCTAATGAAGTTCATCAGGCTGATCTATTATTTCTGCCACATGATCGTGGTTACAAATATGCGTTAACTGTAGTTGATATTGCAAGTCGATACAAAGAAGCAGAACCGTTAAAAACAAAATCGGCCACTGAAGTGGCTTCTGCATTTGAAAGGATTTATCGAAGGAGTCCTCTGCACTGGCCAAATCTATTACAAGTTGATCCTGGCAAGGAATTTCAGGGTGCAGTGTTATCTACAATGAAATATCACAATGTCGCTATCAGACGAGGGTATGCTGCACTGCATCGTGATCAGGCCATTGTAGAACGGTTTAATAAAACCCTTGCTGAGCGGTTATTTGGATATCAATATGCAAAAGAATTCATCCAAGAAAAAAGATCCCGTGAATGGGTTAAGAGATTACCAGCTGTGATTACTGCACTGAATAACGAGATTACTAGAACCATCAACATGAAACCTATCAATGCGATTAAAAAGAAGTCAATACCTGAAAAACCACAAAAAGATTTCAAAGAACCAATTCTTGGTAGTAATGTCATTGTGAGGTACTTATACGAACCAGGAGAGCTTGAAGGGGATAGAAAAAGGGCTACTGATCCTATTTGGAGCGTCACTACGCATAAGATATCTAGTATAACACGATCTACGGGTAGACCTCCAATCTATAAACTGGATTCAACTGCCCCTCAACGGGGTTTTACTAGACAACAATTACAAGTGATACCCGAGGATACTCAATTGCCACCCCATGGTCTTAACTAGCACCCTTGCGTCTATTGCACTCAAGACAAGTCAACATCACGTTATTTCTGACATGATCGAGATTGTTATTTTTTCTGTCTACGGTGAATTGGCGAGGGTCTTTATCCGAATACTGCCAACGCATTATACAATTGCAACTTGCGCAGTGATTATTTTGTTGTTGCTTCAACGCAATTATTAATTCAGCATCAATATCAAATTCTCGTTGTTTTTTTTTTTGTCTTGTTGTTTGTAACCGGAGAGTTTTTTTATCAATAATATCATTATCGTCACCAATGATTTCATCATCGCCACCAATGATTTCATCATCGCCTGACTCTGTCAGGACAATTCTTCGAAGTTGATTTATTTTTTGTACTCTGGATACTGAAAGATAGACTAAATTCGACCATTCTATGCGATTATCTACCATCCAAACAATTGTATCCGATATAGTCAATCCCTGTGAAGAATGTATCGTCGCTGCGTATCCTAGCGTCCATGGGGATTTATTAGCACGCAATGCATCTTCAACAACATTGATATCAACCAGCACAATATCATTTAATACGAGACTCTGCTTTTCACTCTGTCCTGGAATATCAACTTCGATGTTCTGTTTTCGCGTATCCGATGGCCTATAACAAAGAGGCACTGGAAATGTTGCAAATTTTTGTTTATGCAATTCAAATAACTTCATCTGAAGTGTGTCCCTGACTATTTTTCTACTTGCAATGATTAAATCATTTGGTCTCCACGCTTCCCAAAACTCATTCATGGGAGTTTCCGAAATTATTTCACGGGCTATTTCACACTGGATTCTATCCGGTTGTAATCTAATTAGTTTCTTCAATTCTTTTAATTCATTATCAAGTGATCTATGATCGGTATCAATTTTTTCATAATAGTCTACAAAACCCTTTAGCCATTCATGGGGGGATGCACCGACAAATGGTGGTGGTTGGCCGTGATCACCGCACATGACGACTTTTGTATTCTTCAATAACAACCACTCAAGAAATATTTTTAAGACATCTTCTGACACTGTGTCTATTTCATCCCAAATCATGATTTCAGGAATAAATTTCTCTCCCATGCGCTCAGGAGTCCATTTATCTCCCTTCCATCGGAAAAAGCTGTGATAAGTGCAGGCATTTACCCCTCTCTGTATCATTTCTCTTGCAAGTCTATGAGTTGGTGTTAGCACAATCATGTTTGGATTGGAAACACGAAATAACTCAATTGCCCGGGTTGTTTTTCCTGACCCACCACAGCCGTTTAAATAAACTGTTTTATACAGGCATATTGGATCAGAAATCGGTGGTGCACTAGAAAATTCTGAACACTGATTGCTTTCTAAGTAATTATTTTCAATGGTAACATCTGCTGATGGAATATAATCATGAATCATTTCTTTCTTAATTCTCCATGATCCCCATTTCTCGTTGCCAGTAGCCTTAAAATCAGCCATTTTGCTATTTATGTAAAATGAATCAGTAGCAACTCTAACTGCGGTGGTAGGAAATCTATTGATCATTGAAAACAGATTGATAGAAGCATAACCGAGCATAGAAGCTCTTAAGTGTGTGTACTGCGGATGGTATCCATCAGTGTAAGTAACAATTGTACCCAATTTGGTTCCATCGGACAGAAATGCGTCCTTACGATTGACATATAGGCCCTTATTCGTTAAATCCGCCATTACAAAATCGTATTCAGCGTTGTCTATAATCAATCGTGAAGAATATTTCGTATTATCATCTTTGCCACCTTGGGTAAATTTACCGATTATTCTTCGTCCAAGATTTTTTGCTTCATTGTTTCTGATTTCAAATAACTGTTGGGACCAATCCATGATTTGTTGTTCATTAAAATCAGGAAACAGTTTTCGCTCTTCGCTAATTATCTTTTCTAGATCAGGTTGTGGTAACCAGACTGATTTCTGTGCTCGATAGGATATAATTGCTTCACTGACAATTAATGATTTTAACATCTTACAATCAAGCATATACCGTAGTAACACTATTGGCATCCAGTGTTTTTCAGACATGTGTTTACCAATCCAAAGATAACTACACGGATGAAGTCCTTCAGCCATTTCAAATGATACCACACAAGCGAATCCGGTTAAATCAAAATCAGGAAGTGGTCCATTAATAGCAACACGGGTCATTTCGTGTGTAGGGTGTCCAAATCGTTTGAAATATTTCTCGCATTCTCCATACCCAAGAAAACTTCCTGGATAACACGCAATCATATCAACTGAAATAACGGTATCAGCGGTGTATTTTGTGTTCCATAATCCGCCGTGGCTGTATTCAAGACAGGACAATTTGACCTCTGATAAAAACTCACTTCGTGTTGGTTTCCACGCGTTTTTCTTTCTAGCAAAATGTGCTGCAATGGATGGTACTGTGAAACAGTTTGCTAATAATTGATCTTCGATTTCCCCCTCAGAAAACTCACTAGCTAGTTGTTTCATTTGATTCTGCAGTTCTTCAGTACGGTATAATTCTCCGTTAGGCCTTACAAACTGATCAAATCTGCATTCTTCGTCTGAATTACTATGAAATAGCCACACTGACACAGGATCGTTTTTACTCAAATGGTAAATAGCATCAAATAATTTCTGCTCTAAAAACAACTCTTCGGTTCCAAACAGATATTTTACGGTTCTATCCCGTGGGAATATTGTTACTGCAGATGACCACGCGTGTTCATTATGATCAATAATTTCAATGGGTTTTCCTTTTTTTGATTGATATTTCGGTTCTTTTAATACTTCACCGGTGATTGTCCTTACCGATATTGGAAATCTCAATGATGTTTCTAATTTGGTTATATCCTGAATTGTTGCTCCATGCTCTTTTACCGTGAACTCCCACTCGGTTATTTTTTTTTCGTCTTAGATCAGTTAGTTTATTTCCCCGGGACGCATTTGTGAAGTGTTCTATTATTCGTTCTGCTACACAATTTAGCCCTGTCGAATATTTCATGGGTGCTAGTTTTGAAATATCAGGTTTTTCATTGAGCGGATAGATCCCGTAAACAACTGCTGTGACAGGATAAGATCTTTCGTAGTAGGGTTTATCAATTCCAGTCAAAATTCCTGGTTTGGAATCCTGATTCACGGTGACAGTTGTTTTGCCCCTGAGAATGGGTTCAAATTTATCCCTAATAATCCATTTGCCATTCTCACGGATAATGAATTTGATTCGGAAAAAATGACTTTTTTCCCCAATACGTGAAATGATCACTGCTGCCTTTTCATCATTCATGGTAGCGTCAACAACACCATCAATTCGAAATGTTGACCAACAATAAGATGCTCCATCACGCTTGAATTCATTAAAACAGTCTCTGATGGGTTTATCAAGAATTTTATTCTTGGGTGTATTAGAAACTATATCAAGATTGAATTGAGCATCCTTCCATGATGATCTCATGTTTCCGTCTCTTGGACGTTTGTTACGTTTTTTGGGTCTATCGCGATTAAATCTAGGATTGATTTTTAATAATCTCTTAAACTCTTTCATGTTTCCGTCTCTTGGACGTTTGTTACGTTTTTTTGGGTCTATCGAGATTAAATCTAGGATTGATTTTTAATAATCTCTTAAACTCTTTCATGATTCCGTCTCTTGGACGTTTGTTACGTTTGTTTCCGTCTATTGGACGTTTTTTTGGTCTATCGAGATTAAATCTAGGATTGATTTTCAATAATCTCTGAAACTCTTTCATGTTTCCGTCTATTGGACGTTTTTTGGGTCTATCGAGATTAAATCTAGGATTGATTTTCAATAATCTCTTGAACTCTCTATCGGTATTGATTTTAGCATTTTTCGAAGTCAATCTCTTGAACTTCATCATGCTATACATAAAACAAGTATTTAAATGAAAGTTTTATATATATGAACCAATGCAAATGGCTCATGATGGGAAATGTAACCCCGTGTAACAAATCATGCAGAAAAAATGAATACTGTAGGTATCATATGCAAAGTTTTCGACGTGGAAGTCTTGGTCCGTTACCCTGTATTCGATGTGGGGTTGGGGTCAAGGGAAGATCACAATTGTGTATTGATTGTGGTGGTAAGCGATATAGGGAATTGAAGCGTTATTATGATAAAAGAATAAAAAATGGACAATCCATCAGAAATTATGACCCTGAAAAAGTCTTTGACCCTGATAACGTCACTGACAAAATCATAAGAACTCCGCAAGACTACATCGAAAGATTTTCCAGTGATGTAATTATTGAACCAAACACTGAATTAGACAAACAATAGAATAATATATATGAACCAAGAATTCAGACCACATCCAGTGATTACAAATTATGAAGCATCCAGTGATGGTGTTGTAAGACACTGTAGAATGAAGAAACCGGTCGGTGTTGTGAGTAATCAAGGGTATTTGAGGTTTACTGTTGGAAGGAAAACTTATCTCAATCATCGTTTCATATTTGAATGTTTTTATGGATTGATCGAGGATGGTTTTGTTATTGATCACAAGGATTCTAATCCAATGAACAATTCTTTATCAAATCTGCAGGCTATCACACTGAGTGAGAATTCCAAACGAGGAAGAGCTGGCACTTGCAAAACGGTTTGGAAGAGACCTGTGAAATCTTTGAATACAATAACTAATGAAGAAAAAATATTTTCATCTATGAATGAAGCCGGTAGGCACTTCGATATTTGTCCAACTTCTGTTCAAAGAGTTGCAGGGAGAATTTATCGATCTGCTATTTCAAAAAAGAACAGACAGAAAGTTCAATTTAGTTATGTCTAATGAGTCATATTTTTCAATTAGAGATATGTCATTCTTATAGAATAATGAATTCTGAAAACATGAATAGCATCATAGTTGAAATAGCAAAATTGAAAAATCAGGATATCAAACTATCAGATGGATTAAATCCTGATCAAATTGTGTCTGATTTTCAGGATATAGAATACGGGGTTAGCACTAACAAATATATGCTACCCAAGAAGTATGCACTCATCAAAAGAATTCAGAATTCTATTAAAGACTCTCTTTCATTTTCCAGTGACATCAGTGTGTTCGTTCCGTTGTATACTATCGTAGAGGGAATACGAAAAGAATTGGGATACGAATACGAATTGAAAAAAGAAGTCAACTCTAAAATTAGAAACCTACGAGCATTAATTCAAGAAAATTGATTACCCGACCATTGATTGTCTAACCCGTTATCATTTTTTGATTGCCCGATCATTTATCATTTTTTTTAGCCGACCCTCAAGGGTATGTCAAAAATCGATGGACGATGTGTCAGATTGATCAATGAAAAAGTGTGGAAACTGTCAGTATTATTTATTTTATATACAATTATGACACTTTCCACAAACCTGATAGAAGCTGTTATAGGATGAAATAACACTTCCATGACTGTGTTAAAAAATCATCCGACATGTCACTGATGTCAAAAAAGAAGTTGCACGATGGTGTTAGGTCGGGATTGAAAAAGTGTTTTACAATTGAAAAATGGTTTCTGATTTCAAATAATGGTCAATGAAGCATTAACAACCCGATTGGCTCGTGAACGACTGGATGCAATCAGGAGATTTATACCAATTCGTGACTCTGTAAGAAATAAACTGCAACAACGACAGAGTTTACAAACTGATTTTGCTCTGGGGTCTGAAGAGTTGTTTAAACCAGTAACCACAGCAACGAAGGGGGTAGAGCGTGCTTTACTGGGAGATGGTCCCGAGACGGGAAAATCTGTTCTTGGTGAACTTGAAAAAATAGCAGCAAAAACTGAACAAACAAAACAAATAGAATCAAAAAGAACAGTAGAGGACTTACGCATGAGATTTAACGAAGAAGGGTTAGCAGCAATTGATGAGACTGATCCAACAGAAAGTCCTACGCTTGTTGTTACGTCCTATGAAGACAGAAAAAAAATGTTGAAACCAGAACATCATAAGTTTGTTAAGAATTTCACTCACTGGGCTGATATATTCTATAAAATCAAAACTGGAAAAAGTCAAAAAAAGACAGATAGTGCATCATACATTGAATATATCAGGATGGTGGATCACGTGTATAATCAATACGAAGAGTTTAAACAACAACAAAAACCGCTAAGATTGCAAAGAAAGCGACAGCAACCTGCAAAGAAAATATCTTTTTCACTAAAAAACAACAACTACCACCTGATGATGATGATGATGATACTCTTGATTATTTACAAACCACGGATACAGACAAACTAGATGAAGCAACTGGTTATAGCGGAAGTGGATTAGGAAATCCAAGGATTGGAAACACTTGTCCTGATAGTGTTATCAATGATATATCACGATTAGATGTTCTCATCGGAGGAAAACGAGCTGGAAATAATTCACCGGAAATAATTAATGAAGCAGCTGATATCTGTAGACGGTTATTTGCCGGCGGTATCATGGATATCAAAACCTATCGAGATTTCGTTGACGAGTTAGCAAATGGGTATCATAGTGATTAAATAACAATTGAAAACACTATTGTTTTTATAATAATGATCATCCATTACAATCATGATAAACCAACCCCCGTCTATGTAGTTAATTCACGGTTTCCAGTTTATAAAGCATACTATGGAGATGGCCTCGGCAATACCATTTTAGGATTCTTTTCAAGAATGGCCCCAAAAGTGATGCCGTTAGCTAAACAGTTATCAATGAAAGCCATTGATGTTATTCGTGATAAGGGTATTAGTACTGTTGGAGATCTTGCCGGGAAAGCGTTTTCAACTGCGAAGGATAAAATAACATCATTAGTGGGGCGAAAAAAGAAACCGTTACCGTCTACAGAAGAAATGCCTGCAAGTGTTAGTAAAATTATAAATAACGCAGTAGATGAAAAACTAGCGTCGATGGTAAATCAAGGGGACCAAAGCAATATTGCAAACATGATAGCAGGAAGTGGCTTTAAAAAACTACGACGATGAAATCCTATGGATTTTCACGCTAGCGTTTTTCACGATGAAAATCACGATTTAGACTCTGATAAATAGAATAAAATGTTCAAAAAATCACATGATCCGGCGTTTGATATAGACGCCCCAATTGGCAAGGATGATTCTGTACGCGATTATCAATATTACGCCTATCATGCCATAAACTCAAATAGTCGAGCAAGAATTGATCTTCAAGTCCATGATACCAGTAAATACTTTTTACCCTGTGAAGCATTTATTGAAGTAGAAGGAGAAATTGTAACAGCTGCTGATACTACTGCTGTACCAGCACCGTATCCAGCTGGTACTCAAGTCGGTTTTGTCAATAATGGTATTATGGCGCTATTTGAGAGTGCTAGATATCTCATTGATGGAAAAGAAATTGAGTCCATAGATCGCGATGTTGATGTGGCTACAACAATAATCGGGTTAGCGATATATTCTGATGATTATACAAGATCAGCAGGACCCTCTATGATGTTTGCAAAAGATGGTAAGAATACCGCTGGAGGAAATCCATTTGTTGTAAGACGACCAAAAAAACGTGATAATAGTGATGCTGATGTCGAGAATATGATTATAAACAACGACGTTAATTTCAATCTAGGAGCTGCAACACGAAACTCAATGTTGCAAGGAGAGCGTAAATCATTTTCATGCGCGATTCCACTGCATCACATATTTGGATTCTGTAGAAACGTCAGAAAAGTTATCTACGGGGCGAAGCATACAGTATCGCTTGTACGAAAGGGTGATGATAACGACGCAATTTGGAGGATTGCAGCAGATGCTGCAGCCCCCAATGCTGATGCCGGTAGAGTCGATTTAACAAAAATATCATTGTGGATGCCAGTGTTGACTCCAGCAATCACCGCAGAAGGACGATTACTATCATTTATGGACCAAGGAGGAAAATCATTACTAAGTTGGCTAACCGTGAGTACAGATGTGAAACAATCAAATATCAACGGGTTATTCACTTGGAACCTAGCATCAAAACAAGGCGTTTCTGCGCCACGTCATATATTTATTGCGTTACAGGATAACGCACGAGTTGGTAATCAAGAACGAAGTCATATGATATTTGATCAATTAGGTGTGAAAGACGTCTCACTGAGAATAAACGGCCAGCAGGAACCATCTGAGGATATACAACTTAATTACACAGAAAATCATATTGCACGAGTTTATCATCGTCTGTTGTCATTTATGGCACGCGATCAAAATGTGGATACTGGTTTGCAAATATCACAATATGATTTTAAAAATCTGTATCCGATCTATTACTTCTCACTGGAACATCTCGATTTGATGAGACAGTCAGTTGTTGATATACACTTTAGAGCTAATGTGACTCGTGGTGGTATTGCTGATTATAGAGCGGTTGCTATCATTCTCAGTGATAAATCAATGCTACTCGAAGGTGTTGGTGGAAGAATGAGAGTGGTAGATGCCCCAGTAGAAAATCTTTGAACGATTTTTCTCGATTTTTCATTGAATTAGAATCAATCAATTATATATAATGTCATATAGTGTTATTAGTGTTACGTTAACTCCTGGTCAAATCAAAAAATTGCAATCAGAATCGGCTAAAAAATGTGGAACCACAATCACGTTGAAACCTAATCAAATGACTGGTGGTGAAAATAAATTATCGCTGACAACTCGTCAGGTGAAACATTTCAATGATGCTTTCAAGGATAAAAAAAGGGGTTCAGATTACTCTCTCTGCGGCTGCTATTAAAAATATGATGAAAACGGGTGGTATATTTCCATTGTTAGCTGCAATACCAGCATTGATTGCAGCAGCAGCCCCAGCGGTGGCTAAAGCAGCAGCGTTAGGAGCCGTTGGTACTGCAGCAGGAATGGCACTTAAGAAGGCAGCTGGACAAGGATATAAAAAAAAGAGACGATCCGTTCAAGGATTGGGTCTACGACTACCAGGAACCCCGTATTCGTGGTACGGCGGAAAAGGTCTAAGACTACCAGGGACCCCGTATTCATGGTACAGCGGGAGATCCGTTCACGGATCAGGCCTGAGACTACCAGGAACGGTTTATTAATTCAGAAATCTTCAATTTCCGAACCTATGGTTCCAATGTCCAATTTTGATTTAATGGATGCTGCTAAAAAACTAGTGATTAAAAATTTCAGAGGTGTTTTTATGAAAGATCAATTACCACATCAACCAAACAAAACTGAAACAGGTATTATTAATCTCGATAACAGCACCGGACCTGGAACTCACTGGGTTGCATACGCTATTGATCCACGTGGGATTGTCTATTTTGATTCATATGGATTAGCTCCACCAAAAGAGTTTATGCGTTATATAAAAACCCTTCCAATGAAGACTTGGTATTCTACGCTACCAACACAACAAATCAATGACCCACCAATATGCGGCAGTGAAGTATTAAATGTCCTTGACGCTATTTCAGCATCTAGAAAACCACCTCATATTGTCGTTAATGACTACACTAGTAATCGCTTTTTAGAGAGAGAAAGAGTTTTACAATAACATGATTGATATTTGGGGAAGACCTCTGAAACCCAAACCCGATGACACTGCAACCCCTGATTCTATCAAGGATATAAAAAAAAAAATTAAAGATGAAATCGCTGAGACGTTGAATTTAGTAAATGTTGACCCGAACGAAATAGTTGTATTTCAAGATCGCCAGGGCAAATTGAAATCTAGTAATATTTCTCTGGATGATATTTTAGTTAAACAACAAAACGCAATCGAGAACACCGTTGCGCTATTTTCCGATCAGGGTAAATTGAAATCTAGTAATATTTCTCTGGATGATATTTTAGTTAAACAACAAAACGCAATCGAGAACACCGTTGCGCTATTTCCCGATCAGGGTAAATTGAAAACCAGTAATATTTCTCTGGATGATATTTTAGTTAAACAACAAAACGCAATCGGGAACACCGTTGCGCTATTTTCCGATCAGGGTAAATTGAAAACCAGTAATATTTCTCTGGATGATATTTTAGTTAAACAACAAAACGCAATCGAGGATACTATCGCGTTATTTTCCGATCAGGGTAAACTCAAACCGGGTGTACTTTTTTCGACGATTACAGATCGATTTAAAACTCTCAACGATTCTGCGTTGGAACTAGAAACACTTCAATCTAAAACCGAAGAACACATAAAACAGTTTACCGCATTTCGTAGAAATATCATTGATAAATTTATTGGAACCCCGTTAGATAAAATTGAAATAAAACTCCCTGATATTAAAAAATCCATCGATGAGACGAAAACTTCCATCGAAGACATCAAAGGTGATCTTTCGAGGATGATAACAGCCATTGAAAAAACAAAAATTCCTCATGAGAAAACCAACAACGTAGTATACACGATCCAACACGGATCATTGGAGTGGACACCTACAAACAACAAATTAGATATCACTGCAACCGTTAAGGGTATTTATCGATTAACACTAGTAACACCATTATCTCAATTTAATATTTCATCGTCCAGTTCATCCGGGGTCAATAATACGATTTCAACGATCATCGACAAGAATACAACTGAAAAGTTTACAATCACATCTACTGATAAAAATTTGGTTAGGGTCTCAACAACGTGGTATGTGGAATTCGTAGCGGATTTAAGTAAATCGTAATTGAAAACGATAGCGTATTTAAAATAAAAAATGATTTCATCATCGCAATATCGCTATGATCAGGTCAGAGAGTATCAAACTAGACTCAAAACCTTGTCTGAGGAGTATGCAATGAAAATTAAAAAATATCGCAGGAGAATTACCGCAATTGATGTTACTGTGCATTCAGTGAGTGGTGTAATCACCGGAGCTGGTATTATACTGTCTTCAGTGACAATGATGGCTCCGATAGCTGTTCCAATTTGCATTTCTGCGGCAACAACAATCGCTGGAATTATTTCAATAATCACAAAAAAAAATATCCTCATGCAGCCAACGGAAACTACAAGACTACATAATTCAATTTCATGTTGTGTCTACTGCATACTCGCAATTATCCTCATTGATATCGTCATCGCTCGATGATACAATTATATCAGAGAGTGAGTTTTCAGCGATGGTAGATATATATGATTCTGCGATGTCAAAATTAGAAGTACAAAAACATGAGTATAATAACAATGACAACACAGATGGAATTACTTCAACAAATAGTGGAGAACACAAACCCAGTACAAACAAGCATGATCTCAATAACCTCAACGAATCCAGAATTCAGTGTGAATTTCCCCTCTCCGGTCCCAGTGAAGGAGATAGCGCTAGCAAAATTACGAGTATACCACAGTTGGCCAAATATTAGGTCAAAATCATTTGGTGGTCAACAACCCAATAATTCACTGGTATTTGCAAATAAGAATAAACCCGACGGAACTCCAGATTGGAATGTTGTTTCCATACCAACCGGATCATATCAAATTGAACAAATCAATGATGAATTCGCGCGTAGAATAAAATCGATTACTGGAAAAGAATCAAAAATAGCTATAACAGTTCATGTGCCGACACTATCATCTGCCATTGAAATAAGCACAGAAGGATACGTCGTAGATATCTATCAGAGTTCTATTAGAACCGTACTAGGATGGCCTGAATTACCACCCGGTGGAAAAACCGTTAAATTACCAGAACCACAAAAAACCGATTATATCACAGACAGGATAAAATCTGATAATCCAATAAAAAGCTATAGATATTATGATAAGTCGTATTTTTTCATTAGAGTAGAATATGATGAAAAAATAAGACTTATTCATCATCTTGCTAACCGGGATAAAATCACTGAAAATTTCACAGCTTTCAATAACGATATTTCGTTGTTGTTTATATCACTTAGATCCGGCACTCTCACCCGAGGTGAATTTATCAGTGTCGTAGAAACATGTAACAAAATCATCAATGACATGGAAACATTTCATTCACAAATTATTCAAGAGGTATTAGGTGACAGTAGTCCTAAAACAAGAGATTTATTTGCAATAGACTATAAGATCCGCATAAGAGATATTCCAACATTCAAACTACCAGGATATAATCTCTTAGAACTACAAAAATCTCTCGATGATGCCATCGATGAAGGTTTCAAAAAAATCCATGATACGTGGAAAAAAACACCATCACAACCACAAACAACTATCCTGACCCATAATAATGACCCAGACGGTGGTGGCAGGCATATTGCTCCGTTCAATGTGAATATTTCAACTGTGATTGCGCTCAATTTAGTATGTGATGTGATCGAAGGAAGCTATCAAATAAATTTAGAACGATCAAATCAAGCTCAGCAAGGATATATTTTGTATTCATTTGCACCAACAGCCCCTCCAGGGTTTTTAATAATTGAGTCCCCGGTGAATCCAGTCTATATGCGATGTCAGAATAATTCATTAACCAGAATTAATTTCAAACTCACTGACCAGTCAAATAATCTGATTGATTTACAAGAGGAGGTTTTACAAATTAGTCTGTTTGTAAAATCGTAGTGATTTTCGTCGTCGTGATTTACATGACCCTCGAACACGATATCGTATCGGACTGGATCAAATATTCGGTTAACCCCAACTGAAAGTTCTAGTGAGTGACAACGACGTTGTAGTCCCTTTTTCCCAAAAATCGATGGAGGATTTCATTAATTTCATTGATTTTTTCATAATTTTTTTTTGGACCTAATCCATGATTCACACACACATTGGGGCCTGATGTCATTGGTTTCATTGTTTTTAAGCGTGATTTCAGTGAAAACTTGTCTAAAAATGTTGTCCGGCTCACCCTCTCTGCTGCTGTTTATTCTGTTTATATGTAGCATATATTTAATTTAAATTATTAAAATAGTTCAAAACGAGGCTATCTCTTGTTATCAGTCACGCAAGATTTAAGCTGTACTGTTTCAGTAAGATAAAGGCACCTGTAATTTTCTGTGCAAGTGTGATTGGTCGGGACCGATATTGAAACTGGTAGTTTCATCCTATGTGACGACCTTGACCTTAGCTGTCAATTGGTTCCACTTTCACGATGTCGGCATCAACGCAAGCTCGACAGGTAAATTCAGTTGCTGAAATCTTCAAATCTTTGGATTATGGACCAGCTCCAGAGGCAGACAATGTTGCGAAGGTGATCTTTTAATTTAACTGAATAGTAAGCATGTCATGGCAAATGATGCGTTTTGTTATAGTGATGCAGGACAATCGTGTTGAAGTTGACCGTGTTCTTTCTCCATGGAAGTTACATGTTTGTAAGGCGGCCGTGTTCTATTTTATATGCTATCTGATTATTAAGGATGTCATGGCAGGTTTTCCTGTTTATTATATTGTTGCAGGACAGTCGTGTACGGTGCTTACTTCTATGGAAGTGGTAACTATTCGTACTGACTTTCGCAGACTATTCGCAAAACTGCCATATACCTACAGGGTCAAAACTTAAGACTATCTTGCAAGGGCGACCGAAATATAGAGAACTGTTTTTTCAGTCATGTAGGTAAACGACGCCACGGCATGCACAAAATTTTAACCCTACATTGTAAGACATGGACCTGTTATGCATGATGTGGGTTTTACTTGGTCTATCTTTACCTGCAGGTACTTGGCCAAGCCTTCAATGCATGATATTGAGCCATACATGAAATGGGTTGGGGTTGATTTATTTATGTTAGTCAGTGCTGTGTAGCATTGTTCTGAGATCATGTAACCTCAGAAGTAGAGGTCAACTTTTCAAGAATATCTTGCATAGTTGGCAGCCATTATTGACACCATTGCATAGATAAGACATTCATTACTTTAGTCTTTAGTCATACTTGTAGTTGTACTTGTGCCTTTTTCCTGACTAAAGTATATCCACATACAATCACATGACATAAATTCCATCTTCAGAATGTCAACACAGATTGTTCTTCCAAATCGTGCGAATCTTTTGTGTGTCTGTGTGCTAAACTGCTTGGTAAGTATTTAGTATAAACAAAATCAGATCTTAGGGAATCTACATTTTAAACTTAAGATCTACTTGTCGAGCAAGGAAATATAAATTTTCATGTGGTATTTGTTTACTTGAGGATCCTTAGATATATTCTGTTGAAACATGGAGTTCACAATTGCTTTATAATTCAGTGCCTTCTACAGAAACCAGATTAACTCTATTATATTCCACTGCTATTTGATTCCTATATTTGCCTCATAAGAACAATAATGGATAGAGAGTGCTGAATTATTTGAGTGAGACACCATAGCGGATTCTATACCTCCATGTATAAAATTCTTCCATTGTTTTTTTTTTTTCTTCAGTTTTCCCAATTACTTCAAAGAAAGATTTTTCCCAAAAATAATTTTTGCATTATCTTGACTTTCTAGTCATTGGTCAGGATGACTGGAATTTCACCTATGCTATATTTGCAGACAATTCTTTTCTCTAAGTCAGTATGGCTACAAATGTAGAAATGGCTAAAAGAACAGACACTCCATTTTTCCTGAGAAAAAACATTGAAGTGTAAACTTCAGCGTCTCCTGACTATTGGTCCTGTATCATTCATTATACAGTGTATATATGCTGACTTGCTTTCATGGTGAGAACAAGAGAATGACTTTTTAAAACAAAAATGACAGTCAATGTACAAAAGCAGTGCATGCTAATAGATTTAGGTCTAAGAAAATATTTTTGGACTGAGTGAATGAAAATAAATTGTTTAATATCAGCCTTTTAGAATAAACTACTGTGGTTATTTTGTGAACTGAAAGAGACTCAAGAATTTATGCATCAGACTAAATATTTCAATGAACTATTGTCATGTTTATGTATTACATTTAATTGTCATTATATATACATACATTTCCATTTGAATTTTATGTTCAGCTTCTGAATTTTCACATTTACTGAATAATAATGGAACACTTTTATTGAGATAAAGGAAGCACTTTTACCTTCAAAATTTACAGTGAGAAATGTATGTATTAATTATTCCGTGGATGTATGCATCATATTTATAGAATCAGAATTTTGGATTGTTCACTTGCAATTTTCATGCAAAAATATTGTGTCATCTTTACTTTTTAGCTCCTCCCCCCCCACTAAGGCTTTGCCCTGGACCAACAAGAAGGCCTAGGCAGTAACCTTGACCTGTAGCGAACTTTGCAATATATTTGTTTTTCCCAACTTAAACCCATGTAATCAGTTGGTTTGGTTTTTCAGAATGTATTGACTAACAGTTCAAAAAGTTGAACAGCATTGGTTGCCAAGGCATGCCAAATTCATTTGAATTAAGGATTCATTCTGTTTAACAAAACAGATGTGGCTAATCATATTGGTCACATGATTCTCCAGGATGATCAGTGAAAAAGTAGATGTGCAGAATTACCATTTACGTTGGTAGTTGATCTGTTTCTACGAAGTGACTATTATTCATGTAGTGTTTAAAGTACTTTTAATGGGATTAGGTGAAGCTGCTTTTGTTAAATCTTAGACCACAAGGAGATCGAGGCATACAAGATTGTAAGTTACAAATGGTCATTTTGATGAAAAGAATTATTTGCTTGTGCTTTATTTGATAATCAGATTATATGGTTGGTCATAACATACATTTTGTCATTTAAATGTAAACAGAGACCCCTCTATTGGAATAATTGTTTTGAAGTTTATCATCTGAAAAAAAATATTAAAGACTCATTTCTGAACATTTACAATGTGTTGATGAATTGCCTTTCATTAATTTAATTGCATGGACTCAATGGATTGAAATGAAAGGGTGATATACTCACGAGTATCTGTTAAATAAACACAAATTCATTTAAAACTGTTCATCAGTTATGCCAGATTCGTGTGTTTTAAGTGTTTTTGATTGGTTGCTGAGCTCAATATGCAGTGAAGCAGTAAAAGAACTCTCATATATGACAGTTATCATTGACCATTTACTGTAGTATCACAAGGTATCAATAATTATATGGAGGTAGATTTAAGCATTCAGTGTTCCCAGAGAGCATAAATGGTCAGATAATTAGCACCTGGCCAATTTGTTTTAAAATAGGAGAAAGCACTTGTCCCACATTTTCTTCTAGGAACATTGTACTTGTCCAGCTGTGAAAGTGTTTAGTCCTTGAAGTTGGGCTTTGGGATTTTATCACCCCTATATCATATATAACCATGGAACCTACCCCCACTCAGTTTAGCCCTAGGGTCACTACTAACAATGCTCATGCTCTTATAATCATCAAGTACTTAACTTATTGTGTGTGTGTTTGATTAGTTATATCGCTATAATGTCTGCAGTGAGGTAGTTTATAGTGATGTCTAGCACTGGGGCATCAAGCTGCAGACATGTAGCATGATGTCCCACCCAGTCACATTATCCTGACACCAGACCAACCAGCCCTAACACTAACCTCTTAATGCTGAGTGCCAAGCAAGACAGCTGTTAGTAACATTTTTGTAAGTCTTTGGTTTGACTCTGCCAAGGATGAAACCCACGACCTCCTGCTTCTGCGGCGGACGCTCTTACCACTAAGCTACTTGAGCGGTCAAGTACTTACCTGAAAATGCAAAGACACTGCATAAGCAGCTCAGATTAGTTCTATGTATAATGTATAATTTTTATGTAATGATTCTGTTGTTAATATAAAAAAGATGTGCATTATCCAATTTTTAAATGAATTTTTTGTAAGAAAGTCAGTTCTTTTAGGCTGTGTAAAGAACTACAGTTTTCAGTTCATTGCATTAAAACATATGCAAACTCACAAATAATAGAGATGTGGATGATGCAATGTGCAACTGCTGTATACATGTTTTTCATATTTTTATCCCCATGCTTCCAAAATGAGGGAATTTTGTGATGTAGTCAATACATCTGCATGAATGTGTATCTATACATATGGGCATATTATGTAAAAGTCTTCCAAGTTAATTCTGTACCGGACCTGTAAACAACATAACATATAACTAACATTTCTGTGGATTAAATATTCAGATCATTATTATTAGTAGTAGTAAACATGTTTACTTTAATTAGAGTTAAAGATACAGTCTTGATTCTGACATTTCAAACTTCCGGAATGGAAATTACCTGTTGATAGAATATTTTCAGAATATGGTAATTGAAACCTAGCTCAAGTAGAGAGGTTTACATTGTGATCATTCATACATGCTTTAACATCTAATCATGTAAAGTTTACATTGTGATCATTCATACATGCTTTAACATCTGAAGCAGAATCAGTCTTATTTTTATTTTCAGTTTATAATTTCGTTGAATTGATTTATTTATTCAGATTTATTTTTTTGCTGGAATTACAAAGTGTTTAATAATATTCTTGGGTTAATTATTTGGAATTACAGTTAATTGACTTGATGACATTTTGGATTATATTATTGTGATAGATGAAAATACTGTTAGCACATTGCTTTAGGCCAGGCCAATTCCACACCAGCATGTTCAAGACTACAGGCACATCAACACATTCAATTATGCCATTAATGGAACTTACTTTGAACACTGCTTGAATTCAGTTAGAACTTCATACTTTTTTTTCTTTATTTCATACATTTGGAGCTTCATACATTTGGACTATTTGGGATTTAATTCTCAATACCGTAAATTCTTTTTAAATTTCACTTTGTATTCTTGAGAAATAAATTGTTGTTGATTTTACAAGACTTGTTGGTTTTCTCTCTTTTCTGTTATTCATTTTAAGACCATAAATTTGTAACAATACATTAATCCATCAGCCAAGCAGTAATGTATATAATTGTTTCAGTGTCCTTAATACAGATGTACACTATGTTCAGAGTACACTTTTGTGATAATTTTCTGAGCATTTATCTATGTACACCTTGTCACTTTCTACATGGCTTATCAGACTGACTTGAATTGAATAATGCTACTTAACCCTGGCTGAATGTGTTTAAATCTGGAACTCAACCTGCATAATCAGCTAATTGACATACAGGTACAATGACATGGACTGATACTTGGCTACAAAAGAATTTAAAAAAATAAGTTGAGTTTGACCTAAATAATAACAATGATAACTTTTATAGTTTGACCTAAATCACAATGTTCATTTTTACAAGGATTCCAAAAAATATTTGATGTTTAGTATTTGAACAAAGTTGAATGACTGAAATACAACCTAAGTACAGTCAGCTATGTTTTTACTAAGATTTAGAACAGTGGGCCAAATGTTTGGAACAGGTGGTGGATATGAATGATTTTTGGGCTTGAAAATATAGTATATTTTGAGAAAAAAAATTAGCAGAAAAGAAAACTTTAATAGACAGCAGATTTTCTGACATTTTAATGATTATATTGGTCATAATGATTTCAGATTTTGGTAATTTGAGCCCACTGAGAAAAAGACCTGAAAATGTACAGTAGTTTTGATAATTTCAGTTATTATTTTTATCAAAAGATTTTTAAATCTCTTTTTTTTTTCTTCTGAAAATTTGATTCTTGCAGAGGTAGCAAGGGATACAAAATGTTTGATAAATCTATGGGGAATATTGAAAATTCCAAATGTGTGCAGTATGAACAATTATTGTCAATTCAGAAATTGTATTGTTTTCTTTCCACTATTCTTTTCATAAATGCATGTATAGTATGCACTGTGATTTTTGGTTTCATGATATTACATGATTGGTTTCATGATAGTACACAGTACTTTTATCTACAATGATTGGATTTAATAATGTGGAAAAATTGCCAGAAGATTAAATATTATCCATTGAAAGTGAATTGTTTGTCAGTATTGTTTACCATGGGTATTGCATTCATTTTCATGCAACTCTGAACAAGATACATTTGTATTGTTTTTTTTTTCTTTTGCTGTATGTGCACTGTTTGTATTTGATGCAATACAAATTTTGATTAGATTGATTAGACAGACCTAATTCCAAAATGAGACTTCCCAAAATATCTGCCAGTGTATGTGGGTCAATAAGCTCTTTGTCATGCAGCACTGACTTTGTTTTAAGTTGACAATCCTTTTGATTGAGCTACAAATTTGATACTTGTTCAGTGCCAAGTAGTCCTTCAATTCCCAATGTGTGTTTTACATTGATGCCTTAGCACTCTTTTTGTTTTCCTGTGTGACAATGCTTAGATCTAGCCATGTACTTGAAGCTTGTTCATTACCATATAGCAGAAAGTACTTATTTGAACTCCCTGTGATCTTGGCACAGTTGACGTTTGTTTAATTGCATCCTTTTATAGATTTCACAGACTGCTTCAGTGGCTTAGTGGTAAGAGTGTATGATTTGGATGTGCAAGTTCGTGGGTTTGAACCCCAGCTGAGTCATACTAAAGACTTATGAAATTGGTGCTAAAAGCTGCCTCGCTTGGCATTTGGCATTAAGAGGTTAGTGTTAGGACTGGTCTGTCTTGTGTCAGGATAATATGACTTTGTGAAACATGATGCTACATGTTTGCAGCATGATGTCTCGGTGCTAGACATCACTAAGAGCCGCTACACTGCAGACATGGTGATAAAACTGAACAATTGTTAAAGCTGCATTAAAAATCCAAACCACACACATATTTCATAGACTGTCATTATCAGAGCCCAATAAGCACCCGCTTGAAAATAGAAATGTAATTGAAGATGGATGATATTTATAATGACTAGACGATGATGGATAATTTTATAACTTAATTTGGTAACTCTGAAAATGAGAATGAATTCAATGACTTTGTGCCAATGACATTAGACAGTGACATTTATTGTTTGGTAACTCTGACAACTCTTAGGCTTTGTGCCAATGACAATAACATTAGACAGTGACATTTATTGAATACTAGGAATAGCAAAGACTTGACTTTCATTGTTTCTTTTGTATAAGACATGTAGAATTAAATTATTATAGGATATTTTGAATTGGATCATTCTGGGTTACAACGTTTGTACCGGTATGTGACCTGTAATAGAATCCATGGATTTATCTTATAAATGGATTTAAGAAGTCAAGCATTATTGATTTCTATGGATTTTATAATGCAAAGATGGACAAATTGTAAGTTGTAAATTTTTTTGTGAAGGATTTGACTCAATAGTATAATTGTATTTTACACTTCTTTTTTTCTTCCTATCTATCTCTACACCCAAGTTGTCTGTTTACTTTTCCCCAAGTTCAGTTCTGGACTCACTGAGGACATGTCTCCATATCCGATGGCTCTGACTTGAAAATACACCCTGATTGATAGGAGTTTCAAAGAGAAATTAGCTTTCTTTGCAGACATGAAAGGGAGGAATCAATTTATAGTTAAGTATATATGTTATGTTGTCAATACAGTCAAACGCTGATTCCCCAGATACGAATTTTTTGATCTAAATAGTTGTCAATGATATGAAGTTATTTTGAAAGTTTTGGGAAGGTTTCATTAATGTGTACAAAGAAAAGACAACCTACCCATCTTAATGTTTTACTTTCTTTTTTTTGTGTGTCTTTCGTTCAATATGTATGCACCTCAACTGTTATTTCCCTCTGATACATTCTGAATGATGGTTATTGCCCTTTTTTAAGTTAGATAACTCCTCACTCAGTTTGTTCAGATGCATATGTAATCTTGTTGAAAATTGGTCTTTATGCCTGTTTTCACAATGAAATGAGTAGCTAAATTATTTTGCTAAAAAACTCCACCTCATTAAATTTGAATTTTGCAAATACATTAATTAATTTAATGTTTAAGTATAAATTTATCGTACAGAGGCTGTTCAGACAAAGAACATTGTAGCATAACTTAGTAAATAAAATCTGTGTATTAAGACTATTGTAATATGATTTTATTCTCTTTCCAGGCATGGCTGGATGACCATGGTAAAAGTTTTGGACATTTCATTGATGGCAAATGGGTAAAGCCAGAAGGCAGGAAGACGTATGAAACAAAAAACCCAGCCACAGGTTAGCATTTACACACTCATCCTTACGTTGAAAACTAAATGAAGGGAAGGTTTTTGTTTGTACTCTAAGGAAATAGGAAAGAAACTGCAATACATTTTACTAGAAAGCTAGTAGCCATATAAAATATACATTTATACAAGCTAATAGGTAAGGGGCCGTTTTTACTCGGCTGTGCTATAAGCAAGACTATATTATAATGAGTAGAAAGATAACTGTTGGCAGTCCTGAGCTACAGTTCTCCAAAAATTAGAAGTGCCAGTTCATTGTGAATTAAACAGTAGACCAAAATTGGAAAATTGGAAGTCATGATTCTCTCATCCTGGAGCTTGTAGTTGGTTCATTTTGTGTAAAACTTTATTACCATAAGTTTATATGTAGCATCACCAGATGATACCTGGAATTAGAACTAGGTGAAATAAAACATTCTTTCTAACATGTTGTCTGAGATTTACTTCCTTCACTCAGTATTGAAGAAACGTATAGTCTGGGACAGGTGTAAAGTGTTTACTCAATATACACATGTAGTCTGGGACAGCATCTTAGGTATTTACTAAATATACACATGTAGTCTGGGACAGTTGTAAAGTATTTACTAATATACACATGTAGTTAGGGACAGCATCTTAGGTATTTACTAAATATACACATGTAGTCTGGGACAGTTGTAAAGTATTTACTAATATACACATGTAGTTAGGGACAGCATCTTAGGTATTTACTAAATATACACATGAGGTCTGGGACAGCTGTAAGGTATTTACTAAATATACACATGTAGTCTGGGACAGTTGTAAAGTATTTACTAAATATACACATGAGGTCTGGGACAGCTGTAAGGTATTTACTAAATATACACATGTAGTCTGGGACAGTTGTAAAGTATTTACTAAATATACACATGAGGTCTGGGACAGCTGTAAGGTATTTACTAAATATACACATGTAGTCTGGGACAGTTGTAAAGTATTTACTAAATATACACATGAGGTCTGGGACAGCTGTAAGGTATTTACTAAATATACACATGTAGTCTGGGACAGTTGTAAAGTATTTACTAAATATACACATGTAGTCTGGGACAGCATCTTAGGTATTTACTAAATATACACATGAGGTCTGGGACAGCTGTAAGGTATTTACTAAATATACACATGTAGTCTGGGACAGCTGTAAGGTATTTACTAAATATACACATGTAGTCTGGGACAGTTGTAAAGTATTTACTAAATATACACATGTAGTTAGGGACAGCATCTTAGGTATTTACTAAATATACACATGAGGTCTGGGACAGCTGTAAGGTATTTACTAATATACACATGTAGTTAGGGACAGCATCTTAGGTATTTACTAAATATACACATGAGGTCTGGGACAGCTGTAAGGTATTTACTAATATACACATGTAGTTAGGGACAGCATCTTAGGTATTTACTAAATATGCACATGTTGTCTGGGACAGTTGTAAAGTATTTACTAATATACACATGTAGTCTGAGATAGCTGTAAGGTATTTACTAAATATGCACATGTTGTCTGGGACAGCTGTAAGGTTTTTACTAAATATACACATGTAGTCTGGGACAGCTGTAAAGTATTTATGACTTTCTCCAAACATAAACATTTGAACATTGCCCAACACACCTTTAGTTGTATTGCTAAAATTACATTTGGCTGATAGTTTTAAGTTGTCCAGTTATGTCTCTCATTAAACCATAAAATACATGCAGTTGAGTCTGCTGTGAAAGTGTAATTTTGCTTTGTTACAGTGTATTTACAAATCTTAAACTCTGTAATCTGCTGTTAATATTGATGATTGGTCATGGACATAACATTAAAAGCAATGGTCAGGTCCTTATAAGATTGGTGTTCACTGATGAACAAGAAAGTATGTCATTTCCTATTTTACTCTTGTTTTGGTTTCATGCTTATTTCTTCATTCATATAGATCCCTTTTTGTCAAATCTTTTCAAAAGTTTGTGAATTGTGGAAGATTATATTTAAGTTATTTCCCAAAAAATTCTGCTGAACTTTTTTCTTAGTTAACTGAATCAATGTTTTCTTCTGGTTGTCTGCCAATTCCTTTCCATGAAATGGTTTTCTTGACCAGAGAAATCCAAACATAGCACTTGCTATAAATGTATAAATACAGACAACATTCGAGTGTGTATAAAATCAAGTTTACATATTATTTCTTACTCATGCAGTGACAATTTGAAATCACATTTCACTGAATTATGCCAAGTTCTTTTACTTAAGTGATTATTAATTTTTGATTTAACCCTTTAGAAGAATTTGGAAATTATGAAAATTATTTCTAGATATTTTTGGCCAAAAAAAGAAATTTGTTTATATGATTCAGAAGCTGATGAAGCACAAAGTTAGCTTTTAAGTTTTGATAAGCTATGGTAATACTACAGGTGGTAATGAAGGCAATCTAAAATAGAAGCAGTTAGGCTAATTACAACAGTGCATAAAGATTACATCATTATGGAAGTGATGAACTCAAGGAGCTTCACATAATTTTTATTGTACATTCAGACATATACAGCTGGGACATAGACAAGGTTCAGAGTGAATATAATGGTTTGAAATTATCCGTTGTATAAATAATAATAATAATAATAATAATAATAATAATAATAATTAATAATAATAATGGTTTATTAAAGAAGGTAACTCAGTACAATACTATTTGCCCTTGAGGCTTTCTGCTTTGAAAAATTATATACAATATGTACAACATAATATATAGTGTTTGTACATTGTGACAATAATCAAATATTTTTAAACATACAAGAAAACACTTTTAAAATAAAAAACTTTACCTTATCACTATTATTGTAAGAATACTGTTCTTATATACATATGTACCTAAAGATTGCAACTTTTATTTTCAAAGTCTGTGACTTTGGCTTGGGAAGTCGAAGATTCCCATCATGAACAGATTTCTATCCATATTCAACTGAATTTGTTATGAATAATCCCTGAAGACAAAAATCAGATCAATTCATTGAAGAGACTTGCAATTTTGGTAATCAATCCTTCAAGACAAATCATGCCATTTTAGTTCATGGAAAACAGGCTTGCTTGTCACATCCAGTGGTTTTTTCAAATATAATTCATGCTGCTCGTTTTATAGTTTGGAAAGTCTGGCAGTATTGGGTATGGAATACTTTTGCCAAATAGTTACATGATAGTTTTAAAGTGGCAAAATATTAAACATTATAGTGGAGAATCCTACTTTTCACAGAAATATATTCCTTTATCTTAGGAGAGAATGTCATTTTTTAATGTATAGCGTGATATACTTTGTCAGTTTGATCATTCCATTGTAGAAATATGTCCACATGTGAAAGTTTAATACTTGCAACTGTTATTATTCTATGGTTTTAAACTGTGTAAGAGAAAGGAAGTGAAACCAGCAATTTAAGTAAAAATTCAAGAAATAATTTATTTTCTTAGAATACAAAGCAAAAATTCAAAGATACTATAAGTATTGTGAATTAAATTTCAAATAATCCTAAATGTCCTATTACATGTCCAAAGTATAGAATGTCATAAATGAATTTGAATTGTATTGAAACTCCTGGTACATCAGTAGTTTAAAATGTTCTGATTTGCCAATAGTTTTGAATGTATTGATGTTACAATAGTGAAATCCAAAAATATCTTCTTATGAATTCACAAAAATCCCCAAAAAGTGTTAATCCAGTCAGAGAGCACTTAGTAATTCCAATGAATGATCTAAACTAATATTTATTTTCTTGAACTATATTTGAACTCGGCTTTATACTCTGACAGCTGATAACAGATTCTACAGACTGATCTTGAGATAGAAATGAATTATTTCTTTACCAAGTCCCTATATATACATATTTCATTTTGACCTAAATGAGTCACTTCTAATGGAAAATGCCATCAAATTGTAAACAAGCTCTCTTCCAGAATATTCTATGTTTGTAAACAAGGTTAAACATTTAAAATCAAAGTTTAATAAGCATCTTGTTTACTACTTACACCCATAACAAAAGTCATATATGCAAAACTCCATCCACAACCCTCAATCATGGACAAAAGTTAAACATACTACATAACACTATAGTCTTAATTTCTTTTATAGTTATATCTCAATGTGTTTGCTTAATTCTACTCTGTGAAACCAATCTTTGATTTTGTTCAGGTAATTGCAATTTTGATTGCATTATTTTTTATGGAAAATCCAAATGAATGAAACACTAAATCATCAGCAAAAAGTAAACCTGATAACTTGTAATCAGCTGTAGGTCTTTTGTGACGACAAGAAATAGCAGATGCTCAAGGACTGTTCTTTAACTAATACAGGCTCAAAATACTGATACTTTCTGGTTGTACTTCCTATACAGTTCAGAGTTGCCTTGTTGTAGGATTGGCCAACACGCATATACGAGAAGGCTTGCTTGTCGCTTCCCATAGATCAGAGTACTTTTTCCAGAGTTCTTCCTCCACCAGATATGCTTCCCACCATGTGTAGCCTATCATGTACTGAAAAATGTCTTTAAACCTACACCAGGTACAGAAACGTTTTAAATAAGAATTTTTTAAACCTACACTAAGTACAGAAACGTTTTAAATAAGAATTTTTTAAACCTACACCAAGTACAGAAACATTTTAAATAAGAATTTTTTAAACCTACACCAAGTACAGAAATGTTTTAAATAAGAATTTTTTAAACCTACACCAAATACAGAAACGTTTTAAATAAGAATTTTTTAAACCTACACCAAATACAGAAACGTTTTAAATAAGAATTTATATTGAGAGACATTCACTTCATATCATTTCATTCACTCGCATTTTAGTTGTACATGTATTTTTATACTAAGATTTTTTTTTTTAAATTGCAATTTAAACGGATAAAAAATGTCATTTTATTCCATATTTATTGATTGCAGAAGTAAATGATTTTTACTTTCATTCAGGTGAGGTGCTGGCTTCCACTATACAGGGAGTAAAAGAGGATGTTGATATGGCAGTGAAGTCAGCTCGAAAAGCATATGTGTCATGGAACAAAACCCCACCACATGTTCGAGCTAGACATTTGTATAGGTAGTTTATCCTTAAAAAAGTTTAACCTTTCTTTATTCTTTATGAAGAAAATGCCTATATACCTATATACAAGTACACCTATATACCTATATACAAGTACACCTATATACCTATATACCTATATACAAGTACACCTATATACCTATATACAAGTACACCTATATACCTATATACAAGTACACCTATATACCTATATACAAGTATACCTATATACCTATATACAAGTATACCTATATACAAGTATACCTAGTGCAATGTAATTGAATAAAGTAAAGTTGCTGTGAACTGCTGATGATTCTTTCATCAGTAATAGTGAAACTGATTCAGATTTGGTCATCTGATTTTGCATTGTTCATTTCATTGCAAGTCCATCAATAAAATAATTAGCAATTTATTGGGCTGTTCTGATACAACATGCTTGGTTTTAACTGAATTTGAACATAACATGTTCACATCATGGCTTCCATTTTATTTCTGAATTAGTTTTTGATAATGTCACAGCTGAAAATATAAGTAATGCTGACAGATAGCAGTAACACATTGAAATATGAGAAACCCATATTTTCTAGATTATCACTAACACTCGTCATTATTTATATTTTACACAATGGCAGATTTTCATTTCTCTTCAGTCTGGTTTTGCTGAATAATTGCTTTTTACATTGTGAGAGCAATTAAAAATACATTGATCAATTTACTGTAGGGAATATTTACCACTTAACACATTGACTCTGACACCATGTTTATGGGGCAGGAGATAGTAGCCTACTGCCATTCTATGTAGCGTCATCATCATGTATGATACACTAAAGTGGGTGGTATTATAGAAAGGTAGACAGATTTAGCTCTACAATGATACCAAACGTTTTAGTTGCCCAACAAAATACAGAGGGAAAAATCTAAATGTTTTGACCCATTTTGTTTTCACTCAAAATTTGGCTGTGGTCGGAATCTGATTTTGTGTCCAGATTTTAGACTTTATGGCCTCAGATCAAAGGCAGACTGGTCTGAACTGCACACAGACAGGTGAACCTGTGCAAAAAGGAGGACAAGGTGGGCATTTTTAATAAAAAGTGGTCTCCATATGAAAATGATGGGTCAATTAAGCAAAAACAACTCCAACATTTTCCCTTATGGTCAAGTGTGAGCAAAATAACTAATAGAAAATAATGTTTTTAACACAACTAGGCATTAGGTTGATGGAAAATTGCTTGGAAGTCAATGTATTAGAATGTATTCAGAAATAGTTCCCAAAATGTGTTTCCTACTCACATTTCATGTGACAACTGCAAAAACCTTAATGTGTTCATAATTATTCTTAAATAAGTTATCTTTAATAAGGCAGTACAGTTGTTAGAGACAGGCATAGACTGGTTTCGTTTGTATGTTGACTGGTTTCTAGTGCAACTTAGCTTGGCCGATGTGGCATTTAGGTCCACTATGAAAGGAGACCAGTCAAGAGTGCTAGGTTCATTATTACTCTGTAAAATGAAGCCATCTCTTTTGAAATGTAAAACTCTTTGAAGTCAACCAATGAAGTCTGTTTTAATCAAAATATGTCTCCTCAGAGAATCAAGCCATTCTTATTGTTATGTACTACTCAACAGAAAGTACAGTTCGGGTTTATAAAAGTATCATGATACTGACTTGTGTTCAGCTTGCTTTACTTCTTAGACCCGATTACCTTGTCTGACTTGTGTCCAGCTTGCTTTGCTTCTTAGACCCAATTACCTTGTCTGACTTGTGTCCAGCTTGCTTTGCTTCTTGGACCCGATTACATTATCTGTTGGAAGGGATAATACGTTATTTTGTTTCCTTGACTACTAATTCAAGAAACACAAGATTTCATCTAAAATCTTAATAATAAGTTAGATCTTTGAGGTTATTGCTTGGCAGTCTGTTTGTATTGGTTTGGATCTTTAACAAAGGCGGTGTTTATTTTAAAATGTAATTGGTATCTGTTGGTTAGATTAGTTTTCTGAAAGTCATTGTCTAAAGTATTTTAAAGTGCAATACAATTTTAATTAAGCTAGTATATATGCCCCTACCCAAACATTTCATTTTCTGTCATGTTGTAAAATTAGTTTTGCAAATATCACTTCTATCCATCATGGATTAAGACCATTGTGTTGCAATGAGGTATACCCATATTATTTTTAATATATTATTAAGACCTACAGAATGCCAGAATCATTTGTATCATGATGGAATTTTCTTGCATTTTGTTAAGGAAATAATTATGTATATACAAATTAATCTGCAGGCATGAGAATATCATAAAAATATATTTATATGAAGTAAAATAAAAACAACTTAGGTTTAACTGTTTATTATGGTACTTTCAGTGTTGCTCGCCATATTCAAAAGCACATGAGGTTGGTGAGTGTGGTAGAAACCATGGACAATGGAAAGCCAATTCGTGAGACCCGCGATGCTGATATTCCGATCGTTGTACGTCATTTTTACCATCATGCTGGCTGGGCTCAACTGATGGACACAGAGATGAAAGAATGGAAATCATTAGGTATCAACATGTCTCCTTTGAAAAATTACCAGATCACATTAACTTAATCCTGCTATCTCCTGAATCAAGCCATACTGAAGACAAAAATTATTTTTGTTTTTCCAGTATCATTGTCATTTTTCAATTTGCTACTACTTTGTGTCACACACACACACACACACACACACACTATATATATATATATATCATGTGTATATTAATAAGGATCTGGCCATGACTGGTACCGAAGCTGACCTCAACAACCAGGTCGATCATTCCTCCAGGCTGACCAGCCATCAGCCTCTATTTGACAAAATCGTCCAGAACAGGTTTTCTCTATTTTCTCTGCTTATCTACAGAGTATTAGCAGTGGATTATTTAGTGTTGATTGTGTTGTTGCCTCATGTCATGGTTTATCTTGCAATGGAAGCATGTGAGGGCCAAGAGGATTTAAAATAGTAAGTGTGAAGTCTGAAACATGATCCTACTCCAATTTGACCATAAGGCTGCTGTTAATGAGATATATCAGGTGTTACCAGCTTTAGAAATACCCGACATCTCTTTACATTGGCATGACTATAAAATCAAAGCATCTGTCAACATCAAAACTGAGGAATAGTCTGCATCTTTCTGATTGCTTCCACAGTCATCAAAACTCAAAATTAATGATCAACTCATCAAACATATCTGTGACCTGGGATTTGCTAAAGCTTTTATTTTGGATAGCCAGGTGCCAGCCGTGTTTGTATTACATTATTACAGGACACATTCCACTACCTACGATATCAACAATCCCATCATTCAATAATAACATTACAGCTGTCAGTCCCACCATTTTATAAGGTGGATAATAAACTATTTCTCACCACATCAAAGCTGGTTTGAAAAAATTGTTGACATGTCTGGATTTGGCCTCATTGGCAGTTTTCTGAGTGGCAGAAAAATCAACCAACCAACATGCCTGGGCATCAATGGCTTGAATTGCTCAGGTCAGTAACAAAGTGGCTTACCATTGTTACGTGCTTAGGTTCGAATAAGCAGCAACACAGAAAGAGTGAAAACTAACATGCTTGTATAACTTGAACAAAGAATTTATTAAGTACAATTATTTTCATAAAATAAATAAACTTACGGTTTTAGAGAATCAAATCCAAGATTAATCCAATATAGAATTCACAAAAATAATCCACTAATGGAATTGCAAGAGTCCTGATAAATAAATGTTCTAATAGTTCCAGGTTCGAATCTTGATGATGTAATCCAAAATGGCTGACAATGTCACGTGATGCAGTTCTTGTTTTATTATCATCCAAATGAAATTATGAGCACATGTTTTCTCCTCCAAATAAATAAATAAATCCACTTGCTTCAATGAATTGACACAATGTCCAGTACAAGGTGATTAAAATTAACACTCAGACATAAAAACACAACTATTAACTTTATAAAAGCCCAGATTCTACTGAACTGTTCTATCCCAAATAACAATTCATATACCTGTTTTCTTAAGTAAACAAGGCATCACGTGATTTTCTGGAAAGTCAAAGAAAGAAGCTACCTTCATCAAGTCACGTACTCAAAGAAAGATCTAGATATTTCCTACCCCCAAGAACTAAAAATAAAAAGTTGTCCTTGAAATTAACCAATAGTTTTAGAAGCTTATGGACAATGTCAAAAGCAGGGTCAGGAATTAGGTCAACAAGCCAAGGTCAAAACTTGTTTACAGCTAGAGTCTAGGTCAGCCTGAATTTTCCAGAAAAATCTCCCAATTAATGAATATTAAACCCTAAATGACAAATTTGGATTTGACAAAATAAATAATTTAAATCCAATAGCCGTAACACCATACAGTGGCTAATGGTTTAAATGCCTCTGCCTGTCTTGATATTATCTGGTGATGTGTGTTTATATGCCACATTGCTAAACCGGCATCACACCCTGGCATTAAGGATGACTCTATTTGGCTCACCATTGCTCTTTGGGGACAACATAGAAGAAGTTTGGAGGCTAGCAACTCAGAAACTACCCTTCCAACTGGGCAATCAACCTGTATCATCGTTTAGAAACCTGCGGTCCCTATCACAACAGAATGATGACAATCATGCCAGGCAAAAGAGAATGTTTTATTTTGAAAGTCATTCAGGTCTCAACCTTGAGCCAGCAGACATTTGCAAAACCAGTCTAGGAGGCAATTTTAGATGGCAGGTAAAATACCAAGTTTCTCTACTCTCACACCTCCTGCTTCCTGATCCTGAAGTAGCTCTCCCTCAGCCCATAGACATCCTACTGTTGGGTGCTGGACCCCAACAGTTCCATTCGCATTGGATCAGTCCATTTCATAAAATATTTATCCAAACTCTTCTTCCTCTCCTCATCTAAAGTATGTGGGGGTAGAAGAAAAGCAGGCAATACAGTCGCTTACTTACAAACAGAATTGCAAGAAAATTCTGATAGCCTCTCTCAGATAGAACATGTCCTGTTTAAATGATCTACTCTAGTGAGAAACAAACCTACCTAGAAAGATTATGGCAAAAATGGATCTTCTCAACCAACCAAGTTCACAGGTGTGGCCACCCCCAGCCTTGACCATCTTCTCCTTTTATGCTTGACTTTTGTCAGGACAGCCTTGTAAGAGAAAGAATTCAGATGTTTAGCTGTGGATAGAGTCTTGAATCTTTAGCTGTGGAGAGAGTCTTGAATCTTTAGCTGTGGAGAGAATCGTGAATCTTTAGCTGTGGAGAGTCTTGAATCTTTAGCTGTGGAGAGAATCTTGAATCTTTAGCTGTGGAGAGAGTCTTAAATCTTTAGCTGTGGAGAGAGTCTTGAATCTGTAGCTGTGGAGAGAATCTTGAATCCTTAGCTGTGGAGAGAGCCTTGAATATTTAGCTGTGGAGAGAATCTTGAATCCTTAGCTGTGGAGAAAATCTTGAATCTTTAGCTGTGAGAAAATCTAGAATGTTTAGCTGTGGAGAGAATCTTGAATCATGAGCTGTGGAGAGAATCTTGAATAGAGTCTTGAATATTTAGCTGTGGAGAGAATCTTTTGAGTCCTAATGTTTTCAGGGAATTGTATAGAGTCAGTACCATCATCCCTTTGAATGCCTTGATCCTTCAGCTGGACTAGCTTTTTGTATTTGTCTATTAGGCTACCACTCCATGATATCTGACACAGACAGGTACCATTGCAGAGTGTATATCAGTCATGATAAAGATCTTTCAGACCTGCTAGCAAATTTCTGTGTTAATAGACCCAAAACTCTCAACCTGTTCCAAAATGGAATCTGTCTCAATGCAGAGAAAATGAAGTACTTAGCCTAGACCTTGCTGAAGCTGTAATAATAGAAAACCTGTTTCCAGAAAGCTGTAATAATAGAAAACCTGTTTCCAGAAAGCTGTAATAATAGAAAACCTGTTTCCAGAAAGCTGTAATAATAGAAAACCTGTTTCCAGAAAGCTGTAATAATAGAAAACCTGTTTCCAGAAAAGTTTAGTGTTGGTTTTCAGTGAGAGTGAGTTACATGCTCTTTCAGTCAATCAGAACTGTTGTCAGATCAGATGTATCCGTGATTAGGTTTTTATCTGATGGGTCCTGTGGCTCTGACCTAGAAGACCATCAGACCTAATTAAACTGACACAGACTCTTAGCTTGGCTGGATTCACTAGTGAAATTTGACAGTAAGAATCTTGACCTGATAGAGCTGTCACAGGTCATATTACCATAGGCAGTGTTGCTTTAAGCAGAGGAACTGGTTATGATTCACATAAAGTACAATATTTTTTCACTAGAAGGATTCACAATGTATATATAGTATGCTTAACATTCCCTCCACTGATTGCATTTTGTCCTAATATTCAGAGGAGGAGGCAGATTTGATAGTAACTTATGTTGCACTGAGAATGCTTGCCAGATCACATTGCCCTCATAGTTGTAATGGGAGATAATGGGCAAGAGTCTATGCCCTTTGCATATATGATATAGACAAGGAAAATGAATTTTCATCTTTTTTAGGGCTGGATTTGGGAGGTAGCACACTTATATCCTAATTTTAATGGGGTTGGATTTGGGAGGTAGCACACTTATATCCTAATTTTAATGGGGTTGGATTTGGGAGGTAGCACACTTATATCCTAATTTTAATGGGGTTGGATTTGGGAGGTAGCACACCTATATCCTAATTTTAATGGGGTTGGATTTGGGAAGTAGCACACTTATATCCTAATTTTAATGGGGTTGGATTTGGGAGGTAGCACACTTATATCCTAATTTTAATGGGGTTAGATTTGGGAGGTAGCACACTTATATCCTAATTTTAATGGGGTTGGATTTGGGAGGTAGCACGCTTATATCCTAATTTTAATGGGGTTGGATTTGGTAGGTAGCACACTTATATCCTAATTTTAATGGGGTAGGATTTGGGAGGTAGCACACTTATATCCTAATTTTAATGTGATTGGATTTGGGAGGTAGCACACTTATATCCTAATTTTAATGGGGTTGGATTTGGGAGGTAACACACTTATATCCTAATTTTAATGGGGTTGGATTTGGGAGGTAGCACACTTATATCCTAATTTTAATGGGGTTAGATTTGGGAGGTAACACACTTATATCCTAATTTTAATGGGGTTGGATTTGGGAAGTAGCACACTTATATCCTAATTTTAATGGGGTTGGATTTGGGAGGTAGCACACTTATATCCTAATTTTAATGGGGTTAGATTTGGGAGGTATTACACTTTTATCCTAATTTTATTGGGATTGGATTTGGGAGGTAGCACTTATATCCTAATTTTAATGGGGTTGGATTTGGGAGGTAACACACTTATATCCTAATTTTAATGGGGTTGGATTTGGGAGGTAGCACACTTCTATCCTAATTTTAATGGGGTTAGATTTGGGAGGTAACACACTTATATCCTAATTTTAATGGGGTTGGATTTGGGAGGTAACACACTTATATCCTAATTTTAATGGGGTTGGATTTGGTAGGTAGCACACTTATATCCTAATTTTAATGGGGTTGGATTTGGGAGGTAACACACTTATATCCTAATTTTAATGGGGTTGGATTTGGGAGGTAGCACACTTATATCCTAATTTTAATGGGGTTGGATTTGGGAAGTAGCACACTTATATCCTAATTTTAATGGGGTTGGATTTGGGAGGTAGCACACTTATATCCTAATTTTAATGGGATTGGATTTGGGAGGTAGCACACTTATATCCTAATTTTAATGGAGTTGGATTTGGGAGGTAGCACACTTATATCCTAATTTTAATGGGATTGGATTTGGGAGGTAGCACACTTATATCCTAATTTTAATGGGGTTGGATTTGGTAGGTAGCACACTTATATCCTAATTTTAATGGGGTTGGATTTGGGAGGTAGCACACTTATCTCCTAATTTTAATGTGATTGGATTTTGGAGGTAGCACACTTATATCCTAATTTTAATGGGGTTGGATTTGGGAGGTAGCACACTTATATCCTAATTTTAATGTGATTGGATTTGGGAGGTAGCACACTTATATCCTAATTTTAATGGGAATGGATTTGGGAGGTAACACACTTATATCCTAATTTTAATGGGGTTGGATTTGGGAGGTAGCACACTTATATCCTAATTTTAATGGGGTTAGATTTGTGAGGTAGCACACTTATATTCTAATTTTAATGGGGTTGGATTTGGGAAGTAGCACACTTATATCCTAATTTTAATGGGGTTGGATTTGGGAGGTAGCACACTTATATCCTAATTTTAATGGGGTTAATTTGGGAGGTAGCACACTTATATCCTAATTTTATTGGGATTGGATTTGGGAGGTAGCACACTTATATCCTAATTTTAATGGGGTTGGATTTGGGAGGTAACACACTTATATCCTAATTTTAATGGGGTTGGATTTGGGAGGTAGCACACTTATATCCTAATTTTGATGGGGTTAGATTTGGGAGGTAACACACTTATATCCTAATTTTAATGGGTTGGATTTGGGAGGTAACACACTTATATCCTAATTTTAATGGGGTTGGATTTGGTAGGTAGCACACTTATATCCTAATTTTAATGGAGTTGGATTTGGGAGGTAGCACACTTATATTCTAATTTTAATGGGGTTGGATTTGGGAGGTAACACACTTATATCCTAATTTTAACGGGGTTAGATTTGGGAGGTAGCACACTTATATCCTAATTTTAATAGGGTTGGATTTGGGAGGTAACACACTTATATCCTAATTTTAATGGGGTTAGATTTGGGAGGTAACACACTTATATCCTAATTTTGATGGGGTTAGATTTGGGAGGTAACACACTTATATCCTAATTTTAATGGGGTTGGATTTGGGAGGTAACACACTTATATCCTAATTTTAATGGGATTGGATTTGGGAGGTAGCACACTTATATCCTAATTTTAATGGAGTTGGATTTGGGAGGTAGCACACTTATATTCTAATTTTAATGGGGTTGGATTTGGGAGGTAACACACTTATATCCTAATTTTAATGGGGTTAGATTTGGGAGGTAGCACACTTATATCCTAATTTTAATAGGGTTGGATTTGGGAGGTAACACACTTATATTCTAATTTTAATGGGGTTGGATTAGGGAAGTAGCACACTTATATCCTAATTTTAATGGGGTTAGATTTGGGAGGTAGCACACTTATATCCTAATTTTAATGGGGTTGGATTTGGGAGGTAACACACTTATATCCTAATTTTAATGGGGTTGGATTTGGGAGGTAACACACTTATATCCTAATTTTAATGGGTTGGATTTGGGAGGTAGCACACTTATATCCTAATTTTAATGGGGTTGGATTTGGGAGGTAGCACACTTATATCCTAATTTTAATGGGGTTGGATTTGGGAGGTAGCACACTTATATCCTAATTTTAATGGGGTGGATTTGGGAGGTAGCACACTTATATCCTAATTTTAATGGGGTTGGATTTGGGAAGTAGCACACTTATATCCTAATTTTAATGGGGTTGGATTTGGGAGGTAGCACACTTATATCCTAATTTTAATGGGGTTGGATTTGGGAGGTAGCACACTTATATCGTAATTTTAATGGAGTTGGATTTGGGAAGTAGCACACTTATATTCTAATTTTAATGGGGTTGGATTTGGGAGGTAGCACACTTATATCCTAATTTTAATGGGGTTGGATTTGGGAGGTAACACACTTATATCCTAATTTTAATGGGGTTGGATTTGGGAGGTAGCACACTTATATCCTAATTTTAATGGGGTTGGATTTGGGAAGTAGCACACTTATATCCTAATTTTAATGGGGTTAGATTTGGGAGGTAACACACTTATATTCTAATTTTAATGGGGTTGGATTTGGGAGGTAGCACACTTATATCCTAATTTTAATGGGGTTGGATTTGGGAAGTAGCACACTTATATCCTAATTTTAATGGGGTTAGATTTGGGAGGTAACACACTTATATCCTAATTTTAATGGGGTTGGATTTGGGAGGTAACACACTTATATCCTAATTTTAATGGGGTTGGATTTGGTAGGTAGCACACTTATATCCTAATTTTAATGGGGTTGGATTTGGGAGGTAGCACACTTATATCCTAATTTTAATGGGGTTAGATCTGGGAGGTAACACACTTATACCCTAATTTTAATGGGGTTGGATTTGGGAGGTAGCACACTTATATCCTAATTTTAATGGGGTTGGATTTGGGAGGTAACACACTTATATCCTAATTTTAATGGGTTGGATTTGGGAGGTAACACACTTATATCCTAATTTTAATGGGATTGGATTTGGGAGGTAGCACACTTATATCCTAATTTTAATGGGGTTGGATTTGGGAGGTAGCACACTTATATCCTAATTTTAATGGGGTTGGGAAAGCATTGTTAGAAAATCATGATTTACCTTACAATTTACTTTGCTTTGAAGATATGTTGTTGAAACTAATTGGAACAACATTCTTAATTTCATACCTAAGAAAATAAATTTATTCAGATTGTAAAGATTTCTTGATAAAAAAAAAATTGGCAAAAGAATTTTGCTCAAATCACATTTAGTATTATTTGAGATGAAGTTTGCATTTCTCCAAATATTTTCATTAAATAAGCTAATTGTTTTGAGAGATTTGGAATAAAAAGCTTATATTGCTTGAGTTTTTTTGTAAGTTTCAGAAGCAATTTTAATTAAAAGTTTGGGGTGGAGTGGGGTCAAATCTAAGACAGGAATCATTAAGTGATCCATCAGTAGATTTTTTAGAATGAAACTAAAAGTAAATATATCATTCAAATTTTCATAAACGTTTTGATTTGTTATTTAGGAATGGTATTCATAAGCTAATATTCTTGTTCATGTTGTTTAACTTGGAATGCTTTGAGAAGAACACTTGTTTTGCTGCAATGGTTCATAGTTACGGTTTTGCATGAATGGTTTTTAAACATTTATACAGTGGTGAGAGGAGGTGGGAAGATGCTTATTCAAGTGGAATGTGATGTAAGGAAATGTAGTGTATGGAAGTTGAGTGGTTTATGATTGTAATGTTGTGTATGGAAGACTCTTTATAGAAATAATACTTGAACTGTCCTCCTTTATTATCATTTCTTCCAGGTGTGATTGGTGCCATTGTCCCTTGGAACTTCCCCCTGATGTTGTTGACATGGAAGATTTGCCCAGCCTTGGCCATGGGAAATACCGTAGTTCTGAAGCCAGCAACATACACAAGGCTCTCTGCTCTTCTTCTTGCTGAGATTTGTGCTGAAGCAGGTCTGCCACCTGGTGTCTTTAATGTTGTAACAGGCAGTGGAGAGATAGGGAGTTGTCTTGCTTCACACCCAGATGTGGACAAGGTGGCCTTCACGGGCTCAACACAGGTAAAACTTGAGATGGATTTGATTTTATGTTTTTTGATGCCAGTGGGCTATTCTGTGTTTTGGATGGCACTTCTGTCATATTTGACGCATATACTTTGCAAAGACATGGCTGTCATATTTGATGCATATACTTTGCAAAGACATGGCTGTTAGGTGATGCATATACTTTGCAAAGACATGGCTGTTAGGTGATGCATATACTTTGCAAAGACATGGCTGTCATATTTGATGCATATACTTTGCAAAGACATGGCTGTTAGGTCTTAGCATAGACATGTGTTACACTAACCCAGTCAAGTATATACTTTCCATTTCATTCAAACAAACAAGAATGTGACTTGGATTAGTATGTAATGACTACCATTTACATTTTCAAACCTTTCTTTTTCATACACCAACCTACTTTGTGAATATTCAGCAGATATTAAATTCACGTTTAAATCTGCATTTCCTCACCCAGTCATTTTTTAAACTTGTTAAACAGATGCTTTCTTTTTATTTTCTTACTGCTTAAAGTTGTTGTTTTCCCCTTGAAATCAAAATCATTCATTTTAACCAGTGTTGCACCTGGAAACCCACTAAGTTGAGGACTAAAAACAATGGCATTAATTATACTGTGACATTTTTGCTAACTGCTGCTGGTCAGTCCCAGATAGTTATTATGCATTTGTGTTCATATTTGATTTAAGTTGGGTCAGTTGCATTTTTTTAGGCAGAACTAGTTCAGAAGTCCAATTTGACAGCAGTGCATTTTTTGTATGGTATCGGAAATCCTATATTCTTATTTACTCTCTAACTTCTGAGACCAACAGAATCCCCTAAGGTAGTGTTTTACTTATTCCACCTACACAGGCACATGTGGACAGTTTTTAAATGATATTAGCTTTTAGAAGAATTTAATTATTTTTAATAATTTCCTTAATGCATTTTAGTTTAGGAAATAATTTCTTTCCAGTTATTATCATGATATTTTTTAAAAACAAATTTGATATACATTATGTGTATCTATTTTGTGTACATTACATTTGGTATACAAATTTGGTATACATTATGTGCATCTAATTTTGTGTACATTACATGCTTAATTCAACAGGTCAGCATAAATAAGTAATTAAAATTGTGGTTTGTTTTTAATCATAAAAGATGAATCTTATTCTATAGCATCCTATTTTCAGGTTGGGCAAACCCTGAGACAGCTTACTGCAGGGACTGGGAAGAAGTTGTCCTTGGAGCTGGGTGGGAAATCCCCTGTTGTTGTATTTGAAACTGCAGACCTAGACAGTACAGTGGAGGGATTGGTTGATGCTATCTGGTTTAACCAGGGACAGGTCAGTGTTAGGTTAAATGATCTATACACATCGGTTAATCAGTTGTTTTCTACATAAAGTTCCAATGGAATGTATAGCTTGTCTTGCTCTGGGTTTAACTTTAATTTTCTAATTATTTTGTCAGAGTTGGGATTAAGCAACAGGCTATGCTTTCTTAATACATGGTATATTGTTATCCTTAAAACCCTAGAATTCCATAGAAACTTTCAAAAAGACTTAAATTAATATAATCCTGAAATTCTGTCAGGAAACTGCTGAAAATGAAAACTGATGCCAAAAGGATACTGTGATCTCAAATGAGACTTTTGTGATTTTCAGTAACTGTCATTTTTTTCCATGATGCTTTTTTTTCCTATCTGTGCACATGTGAGGATGCAACAATAGAAAGCATGACAAAATTCCAAGTATTGTGGCTCAAAAGTCAAGAATATAAAGAATGGCAGCCAAAAGATTTTTTGGCATATTGTAAATTGTCTTAAGATATTTAATTTGATATCTATGGGTGCTATGAAATCTCACACAAAAGGTGCTAAACATCAGATGGCAGTCAAAGGCATGCAGTTGGAAGCAATGGATGTTACGTCAGTTTTTCTGGCTCCATGTCCCAAAGCCAACTTGGATTCTCAAAAGCATATTAACCGAACAAACTCTGTTAACTTGGCAGCCACTAAACAGTCTTTTTGTCAGTTGATAACATCATTTCTCCTTTGAATACGTTCCCCAATCACATTACTTTAGGGATATTAGCCTGCTACCTCGCGAATCCAGCCCTACCAAAAGACGAAAATTCGTCTTTCCTGTCTATGTCATATAGACAAAGGGCAATAACTCTTGCCCATTACCTCCCCTTGCCGCCCGTTAGGTGTCGCTTCTTTAGTTTTTTAGCTTCGCTGAACGCGAAAACACGTACAATTAGACCTCCAATGAATCCAAGCCATCTTAGTGTAAATTCTGACCATCCGAAGTTAAATTTGGAATTACTGTGTTGGATAATCATTCCTCTACAGGTCGTATACATTATTTTACAATATTTTCCAATTTGAGTGACTTTGTCACCTTTTCTAGACTTCGGACCAGGTTGCAACGTGGTCAAAGCACGCTTATGGCGGTACTAGCATGTAATACATGTAGCACTCAATAATTTCGCTTATTCCGTATGTAACGTTTACGATATTAGCGACTAATAACGTGCTGCATTGATAATGTGTGCTTTATTTATCTTCTTTGACGTTTCAGTAGACTTCAAAAAAGTCTTTGAACGACCAATTTGCGACTTTAATGGCGAACTTCGTCTTGTAGTCACGAGTTCACGCAACACTTAATCATTTCGCTTCCTCCGTTAGTTACGGTTATGGAATAGCGACTTAATAGCGTACTGAATTTTTAATTTGTGCTTTGTTTATCTTTTTCTCCGTTTCAGTAGACTTCGTCTCTGAACGACCATTTGCGACTATTAATGGCGGAATTTCGTGTTGTAGTCACAAGTTCACGCGACACTAAATCATTTAGCTTCCTCCGTTAGTTACGGTTATGGTAATAGCGACTTAATAGCATGCTGAATTGCTAATTGTGCTTTATCATCTTTTTCGTTTCAGTAGACTTCGTCTTGAACGAACCATTGCAACACGCTCACGGCGATAACTAGTGTTGTCATTAAGAGTTAACATGGCACGGAATAATTTGACTACTCCGTTAATAACGGTTATAGTATTATCGAATTAATAATATGCTGAATTTTTAATTTGTGCTTTGGCGGAATTCATGTTGTAGTCATGAGTTCATGCGACACTAAATCATTTCACTTCCTCCGTTAGTTACGGTTATGGTAATAGCGACTTAATAGCGTGCTGAATTGCTAATTGTGCTTTGTTTATCATCTTTTTCGTTTCAGTAGACTTCGTCTTGAACGAACCATTGCAACACGCTCACGGCATAACTAGTGTTGTCATTAAGAGTTAACATGGCACGGAATAATTTGACTACTCCGTTAATAACGGTTATAGTATTATCGAATTAATAATATGCTGAATTTTTTAATTTGTGCTTTGTTCTCTTCTTTTGTCGTTTCAGTAAGCAAAGTCGACAACGAAGGCATGAATGGCAAAATGGGTGTTGGCAATGTGGAAATGGAGGAAATTATGTTGACATGGTTTAGGCTGCCCAGTGGGTGTAAATTTCACCGCAGATCCGTGCATGGCTTTCGGGCCTGTAAGTCCGGATGCATGGAGTCTATGCTGGATCAATTGGATCCATTTTAATATGCACTTTCGCCGGCCTTCCAGCTGTCAGTCCAGCCGACACCGTCAGTTCAGCCGGCACTTCAGCAGGCAAACCGGCATTAACCGTCCATCCGGCACCGTCCGTTCAGCCCAAATGGCACCGGACGGCCAGCCGACCTTCCAGCTTGCATCAACAGGCACCGGCCGTTCAGCCCAAATGGCACCGGCCGGCCAGCCGACCTTCCAGCCTGCGTCGACAGGCACCGGCCATCCATACGGCAACGACCGTTCAGCCCAAATGGCACCGGTCGTCCAGCCGACCTTCCAGCCGGCATCAACCGGCACCGGCCGTCCATCCGGCAACGACCGTTCAGCCCAATTGGCACCGGTCGTCCAGCCGAGCTTCCATCCGGTATCAACCGGCACCGGCCGTCCATCCGGCAACGACCGTTCAGCCCAAATGGCACCGGTCGTCCAGCCAACCTTCCAGCCGGCATCAACCTGCACCGGCCGTCCATCCGGCAGCGACCGTTCAGCCCAAATGGCACCGGTCGTCCAGCCGACCTTCCAGCCGGCATCAACCGGCACCGGCCGACCATCCGGCAACGACCGTTAAGCCCAAATGGCACCGGTCTTCCAGCCGGCATCAACCTGCACCGGCTGTACATCGGATTTACGGAGATTATAGTGATGTACCCGTCAGTCAATCTACACTACTGGTTACATATCACTACCATGAGAGAAATGTTATAGATGAATCTCCCTCCAATCAGACCATTCGAGAGGCAGGTGCCGGTCATAGCCGGACCTTCGCCGACGTTCCGGCCGACCATATACCAGACAAATTAGTCGGTATTGCCGGTGTACACCTCCCGTCCTGTCAAATACGTGACGGTGTGATTTTAAAACAAGGGAGAATTAGTGACATTATCAGAGGTGACGGAATTGAGTTATCTATGCCACTTGGTATGCGCTACCCAGATATGACAGCTTTACCAGAACAGGTCTTTCAGGCCGACCATCCGCCAGTTCAATCAGCCGGCAGTGCCGGCCGTCCATATGTTCACGGCTTCTCCACAAGGGAGATTTAGTGAAAGTGTCAATTATGACAGAATTGCGTCATCTAAGTCACCTTGTATGCTGTACAGATATGCAAGCTGTACCAGAACCAACATTCCCTCTGAGCGAATGGTAGATGGGCGCGCAGTGCTGGACGCACTACATAAGCATTATGTAATTGTTATTACCTTACAGTCGGCACCATCCGGCACCGGGCGTCCATCCGGCAATGACCGTTCAGCCCATATGGCACCGGTCATCCAGCAGACCTTCCAGCCGGCACTAACCGGCACCGGGCGATCCGGCAATGACCGTTCAGCCCATATGGCACCGGTCGTCCAGCCAAGCTTTCAGCCGACACTTGCCGGCACTGACCGTTCATCCGGCTCCGGCCGTCCAGCCCAACAGGCACCGGTCGTCCAACCGTATGGAGATTTTAGTCTTATACCAGTCCATCCGACTATACCGCTGTACCAGCACGGGGACTTTTATCATACCGCAATCCGCACAAATCGGATTGACGAAGATTCTAATGATGTTTCCGTCTGTCAATCCGTACTACCGGTTACATATCACTACCATGACACAGATAGTTGGCGAGGAATCTCTCGATCCAACCCGACCATTCGAGCGGTCGGTGCCGGTCATAGCCGGCCCGTCGCAGTCATTCAGGCCAAACATATGCCAATCAATTCATTCGGCATTGCCGGCCGTCCATAGGCTAACAGCTCATCCACAAGGGAGAGTGAATGCCTTTATCAGAGATGATGGAATCGAGTCATCTATGCCACCTGGTATGCATTACCCCGATATGGATGCTTTACCAGAGCAAGATTATGCACATAGTGAGTGCGATGAGTCGCAGGCAAATCAGCGGTATGCAGATCCAACTATGGAACGGACTGAGTTCAGCTTCAAAGCCGCAGTGGAGGAAATTTATAGGGTGTTGGCCCCTTCAGAATGCCCTCCACCTCCTGCTGCCATTACCGACTATAAGGTTAGAGCGTCGGTTGATCTGGATGAGGGGGAAGAGACTCTATCCTTCCGCCTCCTTCCCCAGTCGACAAAATTAAGGAAATTAATGACCGTCTGTCGACACGTATAGGGGATCCAGGAATTGCTAAGGTTTTTCTTTTCTGAAAGCCAAGTACCAGCGTCGTTTTCAGGTCGATGGTACAAAACTCACTCCGGTGCGTTCAGTACTGAGGTCCCGGCTCTGGATAAAAATATGGCAGCAGTCCATATGTCTGCTCCATTGTCTTATAAAGTGGACTAAACGGTGTTCAATGCCAAGTCCAAGCTGGTTCGAAATGTAGTCGCTACGTCTTCACTGTTAGATCTAGCCTCCCTAGCCATTTTCAGGATCGCTGATAAATCTGGCAATGAACATGCTTGGGATTCGACGGCCCGGTTAGCTAGGGTTCTTAACAGGGCAGCTCACCATTCCATGGCCAATGCGCTGACTGCTTCTGCCAACCTAGACCTGATACGTCGTGACGCATGTCTGAAGGGCACGTCGCTTAAACCCCATCATATGCTGGCTAGATATGACCGACGCACATTTCACGTCCCTATCCCACGAGTTGCGGACATTCTCCGTTGTGCTTGTCGGGACTAGGCTTATCAGTTCCATGTCATACCTTTTGGCCTAAATTTAAGCCCTTGGGCTAGTACCAAGGTTATGGATTACGTCGTCACCCTGTTCCGCTCGACTTCATCTATTGCGTCGGCAGTATATTTGGACGACATCCTCCAGTAACATCTGTCAAGTTCTACTCTGCTCAAAGGCAGAAACGATCTTATATCACTTTACGTCATATAGGCTTTCTCGTGAACTGGATAAAGTCTGATCTCTGTCCAATCCGGATTTTGGTCCATCTGGGTGTGGAGTTTCTCCCGATCTGAATCTGGTAAGGCTTCTTCAAGTTTGCGATCATCCAGATAATTGCACTCGTAGAGTCCGTTTCCGACAGGATGCGCATTTTAGCGAGAGAGTTGCAGATCCTCGGATTATTCAATGCGGCAGCAGACTTGATCCCTCTCAGCCGTCCTTTTAGGCGCCCTTTACAAAGGACTTTGCTAGCGTAATTGCGCCATTTTCAAGTCCCTTCGATCCCAGAAAACAGTCATGCTCACGCCAGAGATACGATCATTCTTGAGTCAATGGCACAACCCCTGTAGGCTGTCCACAGGGATTACTCTGGAGATACCCCAAGGGGATAACGGTATGTTCCGCCACTAATACCTACGGTTGGGGTGCCCACCTGTTGCCGGACTTAGATACTGTCAGCGGCACGTGGGTGCCAGGGGCGAGCCCTTTCCACATCAACCTTTCAGAAATAACGGCTGTCATCAATGCCTTTCATTTCGGGCAGGATCAACTCTTATTACAAACTGCCCTCATTATGTCAGACAACATTGTGGTGGTGCCTTGCCTCAAAACAAGGGGACACCAATCACCAGACCTGTGCAATCTGAACTGGCAGTTTCTACATTGGTTCGACAATCTCCACCTCAATGTACAATTCAGACACACAGAATGGTCACTCCATCAATCGGACTTTCTTCCAATCGACACACTTTGGAGACGTCCGATGATTGATCTTTTGCAACAAGGTGGAATAGCAAATTCTCCACCTTTCATCTCACAGGTTCCAGACCCAGAAGCTTGGGTCGTGGATGCTCGATCAATCACCTGGGAAGGGTTGTGGTCATTCTCCTACCCTCCCACGGTCTTGGTACTGGAATTAATCCAGAAGTTAAGGGGTCAGAATTGTCAGATGGTTCTGATTACCCTTCTCAGATGGAACAACTACTGGGTCTCCGATCTACTCAATCTAGGCGATAGATCTACCCAGGAAGATTACAGTCAGCACAAGTATTCACAAGCAACCGCGGCCAGGGGTGTTCCACCCCTGTCCGGACCGTCTTTTTGTTCAAGCTTGGCTCTTGTCCAGACAGCCTTGCAAGACAAACAATTTAAATCTTTGATTGCGGAGAGAATCTCGAGAGCAAGAAGGCCCTCTACTCTGAAGGTTTACGAGGGCAAGTGGCATGTTTTCAGAGACTGGTACCATATCATTCACATTGTTCCTCTGAGTGTCACAATCCCTCAACTGGCCAACTTTTCTCTGGCTTTTCAAGGAGAAACATCTGGCTCCAGTTATTCTCAAATGTTACCGCTCCATGATATCAGACACATTCCGCCATTCTGGTACATGTGCTATCAACCATGACAAAGATTTGTCAGATCTTTTAGACATTTAAAAAAAAAAAAAAAATTCAATCGACTTATATCCCTCACCCTGTTTCCAAATGGAATCTGTCCTGGGTTTTAACATGACTCAATTCAGACAGTATTGAGTCTTTAACCCACGATTAGTTAAAGCTACTATCATACAAATTGGGTTTCTTGATAGCCTTAGCTTCAGCATGCAGGGTGAGCGAGACCCGAACTCTCTTCCGTTCCGATCAGAGGGTTTGATGGTCCTCTTGACGCAGCCAGGCTTCGTAGTCCAAAATAGATTACCATACATTGGCGATCAACGAGTCGTCATTAGCTCGCTTTCTTTATAGATAAGTCAGGATCAACAGCCATGTAAGATCCTGTTTGGGCACTCTAGCACCATTTCAATGCATAGAGGTGAGTCAGGTCACATACAAGCACCTCTTTTTTCTGGTGATAGCTGGGATATGAGACATCACCATTCAAGCCCTTGCTTCATGGCTGTAGTGGGTTATACGCTCGGCGTACTCTGAGAATTCGTAAATCAGTCACCTTATAGAAGCTGTTGGCTGACATGCAGAGTCAACCTTCTACAATTTTATCTTCAAGTTTGTACTCGCAGAGGCAAACATTGATTCTAGTAGGTCCGGTGTTGGGCAGCCCAGACGCCCACCAGACTCATGTACAACAATCAGCACAGCCTATTAGCTTCGCTGGATTCGCCAGATAAATTTTCGTAGGTAAGAAGATTTCAATATCTATCTTCTTAACCGTATAAAAGGGTCACATATCACGTGACCCTGGGCTGTGTTGCTGATTGAAAATTAGGAGACCGGGTTATCATTCACATGGGGAATCCAACCATCATTCCCTAGAGGATACCCGTGTGGAGGTCGGATGCTCCGCATTCCCTCCTCCTATTACTTATTCTCCTAAAGTAATGTGATTGGGGAACGTATTCAAAGGAGAAAGCAAATTTTGTAGTAAATTATGTTTCTCCGAGAATACTTACCCAATCACATTACTAAGAAACCCTCCCAACCACCCCGCCATGCGAGCATCCTCGTGTTTTATATATCGCTCAGCTTAAAAACTAAAGAAGCGACACCTAACGGGCGGCAAGGGGAGGTAATGGGCAAGAGTTATTGCCCTTTGTCTATATGACATAGACAGGAAAGACGAATTTTCGTCTTTTGGTAGGGCTGGATTCGCGAGGTAGCAGGCTAATATCCCTAAAGTAATGTGATTGGGTAAGTATTCTCGGAGAAACATAATTTACTACAAAATTTGCTTTGTATCGAAAGGAAACACTTTGCAGGCTGAAGTTAATTTTTCTCTATGCATGGTTTCAAAGCATAGCAATTATTTTTAAATTATTTTATAACATGGGAATAACTAAATTCTTTGCAAGTATTTTCCCCAGATAGCAACATCACAAAATACCTTTAATGTTCATATATAATGAAATCTTGTCACACTTTGAAAAATTCTTGAATTTTGTCAAAAGATTTTCAAACAAACCCTGGAAGACAAAAAAAAAGAAATATTGTAATATTTTTCAAAAACAAAATCCTGACCTTCATCTGTGGACCCATTACATGTAGTATAATGTGGCATTTATGAAAATATGGTGGCTACCACAATGTAATCCTCCATCCAGATATTTAGTAGTATTTATGTATCACTTAGAAGAGTGTCAAGAACCGAAATATCTGAAAACTGAAAATAAAAGGTCCAAAACTCAGGTAACCCCAAAGCATTCTTAACAAAATACATGCCTGACTCTCACAGCTGATACGTTTATATCCAATAAAATATTCAATTCACAGCATATTATTTTTACGTTATATTACAAGGTCTTGTTCGTTTTGAAAATGAAACATTGCCGTATAGCATCTAAACGTCCCCTGAATCTCCCGCCAGAAATCTTCAGCTTGCTTCCAGTTCATGATAAAAGTCAGATCGCATCAGTTTGTTTTCTGCTGTTGGATAAAGCTCAATTTTTACGGAAAACTGGGCTGCATCATTGTCTTTTTTAAATGTTCGTCATTTTCTTTTTGAAAGTAAATGTTTTACATTATAAGGAAATGTTTAAATTCGCAATAAAAATTAAGTGCTCCACAGATGGATTAGTCATATACAGTGCATCGCGAATTCACGGCTACATTTACAAGAAAGATTTTTCATGACGCAATGAACGTTAGTCTCTCTGTCTGTCCAGAGAGTATACATGACAAAGTAAAATACATATCTTACACAGGCCAGGTCCTGTGATATGCTGGGCCCAAGGCAGCAAAAGTGAAAAATAAAATTTTAAAAAAAATTGCATTGCTGAGGTTTTTCCTGAAAGCGCTGGGCCCAATAGATTGCCTCCTTCAACTTGCCCTAGCACTGGTTCTGATCTTATGTAACTTTAAGATATCTTATTAGTTTATGATTATGTAATGTATGCAATAAATGAATTATATATATCTTCCCTTTGCATGGATGTACCGTCAAATTGGGAGGACACTTTTCTAGCACTGGAGATGTAGTCACTCAACAATAATTGGGTCAGTGAGATTGTGCATAAAACACAATCTCTGAATTTTTAGGGTGTTATAACGAGAACTCCATTCCAAATTATGATATAATGCAGCTATAAAAAAAATTTCATTGAGAGACCGTTTTGTCTTCTTGTTTGATCATGATAAGCAAAGAAAATCTTTCATATAATTTTCACAGGTGTGCAGTGCAGGCTCCAGGCTTATAGTACAGGAATCTGTTCATGATAAACTTGTGGCTAAATTAAAAGAGAGGCTAACCCATTTTCGACTTGGTGACAGCCTGGACAAAGCTATTGACATGGGTGCCTTAGTAGACGAGTCACAGAGGAAGACTATAGAGGAATATGTGGAGGGGGCCAGAAGAGAGGGTGCACAGGTATAAACTGTTTTTGTCAGGCCTATATTTAACATATGCTGAGACATAAATATCACTTTTCCATTGGTGATTATAGCGGAAGTGGCATTGTTAAGCTTTTGTTAATTTTCTTTAAAAATTTAATTTTGCTACTTATGATAAATCATCAACCCAGAATGAAAATGTTGCTGTTCTAACCTCAAATATGGCAGCCCCATTGAAAATTTTGAAAATCTTTTCACTAATTCTCCTGAATGGATGGAAAGTTTTGAAAATCTTTTCACTAATTCTCCTGAATGGATGGTGTCTGCATGGTGTTTACACTGTGCTCTTCTAATGGTGTCCAAAATTAACATGGTGCTGATTGTACATGTGACATGGTTGCCATTGCTGCTAATTTGAAAATCTTTTCACTGATGATTATCAGAGATGAAAGAAGAAATATTATTTCCACACATTAACTAAATATTTTGGTGTCAAAAAGTTATCTTCACCAAAATTTGCAGATGGTGTACACGTTTGTAAAGAATTAAGCCAATTAATTTGAGATAAATAGGTTCAAGCTAAAGGGTGTTAACTGAAACTGGTACATGCATATAACTCTAACACATAAACCACAGACCTTGGCTGAAGTGTGTTGATTGCTAGAAATAAACATGTTAGATTTGGATGTATGAAGGTCAGAGGTGAAGGACACCATTGTAGGAAAGTAATGATTTAATCATGATAAATTTAGGTCAAGACTGTGTAAATTAACCAAAGGTCCAGGTCATTGAGACCTATTGGTCAAGAATCTTAATGAGTTTGCCTTACTGGTACTTGCAAACATAGAACATTATAATATTACATTCATATGGCTCATATTCGTATTTTAAAAAAACCATACTCAAAAGTGGTGAACAGAATTTGAATCAGTTTGAAAGAAAGCATCCTTGCATATATTATTTTCATGTTTGTAATGGTAGTCCTGACCTGCCAGACGCTTGAATGACTTCACAAACATAGCATAACTTTACTGAGCATATTTAAATTTCAGTTAAATCTGGCATGCAGTTTTAGATCAGTGTAACCTAGATTGTGTTTATTTTTAAGGATTCCACAAGAGTTTGATTGACATCCTTCTGAGAGATCACACAATCTCGAAAAATGCCAGATAATTAGTGGTTACCTTGAAAAATGCCAGATAATTAGTGGTTACCTTGAAAAATGCCAGATAATTAGTGGTTACCTTGAAAAATGTTTAAATTTGATGTCATCTCCACAAGTACTGCCAAAATGCATGAAAATCTTTAGTAGTCTATAAAAAGTGCTTGAATTTTGAAAGAAACCAGTTTCTTAGGAAAATGATAATTGGCTGCTGCCAGTATCAAAACAAAATAAAGATCTGTTACAATTTAAATGTCAGCATTCATATCTTCCTGGAAATGTACGTCTGTAATTTGTGTAACACTTTGCTGGCTTGTTCATGTGATTATTACTGGTACCTTTGCCTTATTTAAGATTGTAGCCACCTTATGATGTTTCACTAAATAGATGCTTTGTTGCCATTAAGGCAGATGAAAAAGTTCAGTGCATTAAAAGGCATTTGCCATAAGTGCTAATATATAAGGGTGAGCGAAGCAGAAAGTTTTGGCGCCGGTTTGGCGCCAGCCATTTTGGCATGGGCTGGTTTGGCTCTGGCCACTTTGGCGCCGAGCAATGGTTATTCCTGTTGAGAGGAAACCTTACATTAGTGGAGCAGGTAATGACAACATTGGTTAGCTCAGAGATCAAAGAGATGTAGTGTGTAAGTGAAATATAAAGTGAAAAATAAAAGTAAACTTATTCCAATTATCAGCCTGTCTGTTATTAAAATAAATTAACTAAAACTATAAGGGAAACATAAAAGTGAAAAGTTCTTGATTTGTAAATTTTATTCAAACAGCAACATAGCTAAAAGGTCTGAAAGTTGATGCCTTTTTCCTCATATCATTCACAATCTTGTCCATTTATGATTTTGCAAAATTTGAAATCCAATGGCAAGATTGTAAGCACAAAAATGGAAAACTTATGAAAGAGAAAGAAAATATTTCAGACTCCAACTTCAATTTCAGACTTCATATGATTCATTGAAGAAATGAGAGTGAAGGATATTGATAACAATGGGAAGAATAAATGCTCATTCAGATGGCTTGAGTTGAAGATTCAGTTAGCTGGAAAGGTATTGTAACCATGATTCAGTAGCATTTGAAGATTATGTCTGATCAACCATACGTTTGACACTTTTTGAAGCAGAATGCAAACATGCTATTGAAACAGTTCATTTCTGAAACAGCCACCACAGCGCCACACCTAGTTCATATGAGCTTCAGGTTCCATATTTGTTGTGAATTTTGGCGGACTGAATTACTGACTTGAGTGTAATCAGATAGAATAATCATTTTCATTGGCTAACAGAAATGTCTGTCTGATTTTGATTAGCTTGGGCACCAGTTGAAAATATATGGTCAATGATCATGATAGTAAATGTAATGAAGAGAAAAATTGAAATCTTTACAAAAACACTGCAGTTTTATTTCCAAAGTAGCCCATAGTTAGGAAAAATGTACACTCAGTTGCCCAAAATAAATTGTAAAGATAATTTTAACTGAAGCACAAGGAATTGAAATCCTACTGCAAAAGGCACACATCAGAAGAGCTAATGGGGATAGTCTGTTGCCTGATCATCCTTTAACACTTTAGATTTAAACTTGGTCTCAAAATAAATGTATTTATTGAGTCTTTTGGTTTCATTCATTGGTACATAATATATATTAATTCCTTATTTCCCCAAAACTTGATCAAAACTGAAATACATCTAGTCATTATTATGTCAACACTAATAACAATAGCAGATCCTCCAATGAAAAAAAGAAAAAAATCAAACACTGAAAGAAAGAATTAATGTAATTGAAAGAAGTAAACAAGGGGAGACCACTCACAAAATAGCATCCAGCTTAAATGTCAGTCAAATGCAAGTTCAGAATGTTATCAATCCCCAAACGTTTGATTCTTTGCTCAGAAACGGAGATACATGTTCAGACCAAACAGCTGAGTAAAAAATGTCAACAAAGAAGTATAATGAATTTCTTAAAGAAAATTGATCAGGTGAATAGAATAAGATATATCTATCATAGCTAACTGTGCAGTTTTTAAATTTATGGCCATGTGAAGTTACCTTATATATGTGATAAATATTACCTTTGTTTATATCACAAATCATATAAATGTATATGTGCTAATATATGTACATATTGATATGATGTTTAAATATAAATTTGATTCATGTTGTTTGATAGATGTATCTATTTATTATATAAAGTTATTTTGAGAGGAATGCATGCAAAATTTAACAAGATTTATGAATAAAGGTTATGATACATGTGCAGTGAGTATGGTAATTTTGTTTTCTTCAACAATGGCAACAACATGTATTGATCCGGAAAACCAGTCCATTTTCACACACCTCTTATTAGAGACCACCTGTCTTGAGGGACTGCATTTGGTTGGCAGAAGGGGTTGTCTGTATTATCAAAAGATTTATAATAATGTCTAATTTATTATAAATGAAATAGTGCCAAGCTGACATCTAATATGTGTGCCACAGCAGCTGTTTTGAAAATCTTGTTATTGCTGAAGAATATAAGAGATGGCTTCAACATTCAGCAGTTAAAAAGAATTTAATTCCTGGAAATTCTCTTCTGAATACCCCCTCTTTTTGATCTGTTCAAGACACTTGGTCCTACTTTTTCAATTTATGTTAAGTCTGTGCAAGAAGCTCAGTAGTTTGCTTTTTTTATATTCCATTTAGGTGTACCAAGCTGAAGTTTGCATTCCAAGCAGAGGTTGTTATTACCCACCCACCATCATCACAAATGTTCATACTGTGTCCAAAGTAGTGGTTGAGGAGGTAAGGGCTATTCACACATGTAAGAACTGATTGAAAGTGAAAATTTTAGCCTCAGTCTATACATGCCAACCATATCGCTTTTGGTGTAATCATTATGCTTTTTCCCACTAAATTACACTTTAAACATCTATGGATTACACTTTTTCTGTATATCCACCTTCTCAAAAAATCAATTATTTGTTTTCTCGTTTTTATTAACATTAAATTAATCCCACAGACCGTATTTTAAAAAAGATGGCTTCTGCGTAACTACAATATAAGAGTACGCTTGTCCGTGGACTTGCGTGGACTTTCCTGACAGTATCATGTTCTGTTTATTTCAACTTTTGACTTCATAGTCTATTTGGAGCAGCTGCATGGCTTAGTGAGGAGAGAACAGACTAGTTTTCTATTTTCAATCTTTACTCGCAGATTCTTTGTTCTAATTCATATTTAGTGGAGAACCAGTCTGAAGGTATTTGGTGGTAAAAAGTATATTTTATTTTGGTCAATGCGTATATGAGAGCAAAAATATCTCCTTTCAAATAATTTCACAAATGGATTAGAAAAGGGCAAAAAATATAAACGAACAAAAATTAACTTAATCCTCCAAATATGAAGACATGAGGGCAGCATCATGGGACATCTATTACAGGCCATGTGTTGAAAGAATTTTAATATTTGGCGCTAAAGTATTCAGATGGATTCTAGTCGATGTGTGTGTAAAGCTGAATGTGCTACATATGAAAACTTTAAGCAGTAAAGAATGTTAAAAGACGAGAGGGGCAAATAAATAATTGCTCGTTAAAACTTTAGCATGTGCTATATGTGGATTTTGCTTTTTCTGCCTGGATTCCACTTTTTGACCACTTGGACTATGCTTTTTCCTCGTCAGGGTTGGCATGTACATCAGTCCTTTTTGTAATTGAAGCTGTTTGCTTTTTCTTGCTTAGATTTTGTTAGGCCATTGTTAATGGGGAAGCAGTCACTTTCTGGAATCTATGCTATTATCAGCATTTTATGAATTTGGTTCAAGTTTTTCATTTGTTTATATTTTATAAACCCTTTGAGGGATTTTTTTTCATACTTGGCCCTGAATTGTTATGCAGCTAAAAAAGGTTTATTCTGTTACAATTTTGCTTTAACTTTATAAAATTAGTCCAGCTCACTGGCAGAGAAACATTCTTTAACTGACATATTTTTCCTAACTCCTTTGGATGAATCCATATGATGCATTGTGTGACACACTTACTTGCAGCTTTGACCTTAATATCAAGGTCACAGTCATAACAAATTTGTGTTATGGTTTTGATTAAAGGTTTATCATTTTGTTTCCTAAATTTGTTGATGGATTTCTTCATACTTGGGATCAGTCATTGGTTTATTCATATCATTTCTATGTCACAGAGCTGAACCAAACTTTGTATATGGCTTGCACTTGGAGCAAAACGACTCGAGTTAATTATTGGATGAAAGTTCAAAATCAGTGACTTGAAAATAAACAGTGGTTTCTGCACACACATTTAAGTTACATCTTCAATAGTTTGTAAATGACTGATAAGAAAGAAGCCTATTATTGTTGGAATCAAAAGTCAAGGTCATTGTAGCTGAAGATATTTATTTTTGTATAAAAACCTTAGTTTTAGACCACCTACACTGACCAAATATTTTGGAGGACTTGCTATTAACATTGTGCAGATTAGCTCGGAAAATATTTTCTAATACAAGTGCATTAACCAATAATTATATATAATATCATTTCAATACAATATGATACAAGTTAATACTTTGAAAAAATGTATTAAACCAAACAAACAAAAAAATCAATTTATGATCCTTTGTAATTGTAGATTCATGTTTATTGCTAAAAATGTTCATGAAATATCAGCAAAATGGATGATTTGATTAATTGCATTTTTACTTTTTATTGGGCTAAAGGATTAGGTTGTAATGGAATCAGGCACATGTAAAGGTTGACATGTTTATAAAAATACTTGTTATATGTTCAGTTGCTAACAAAAATTCATTATATCATATTTTTGAAAACATTTTATCAGACAATCCTGATTGTACCAAATTACGCATATGCATTGAGACAACAAATTATCTACATTTATTGATATGCATGAAGACATAAATTCTTTAAACTTTTCAGATATTTGGCCCAGTATTAGTTGTTCTTCCATTCCGTACAGCCAAGGAGGCCATAACTCTTGCCAACAATACAATTTATGGTCTGGCATCCAGCGTTTGGACAGAGAATGTCAGCCTTGCCCTGGAGGTTGGACTCAGCATTAAGGCAGGAACGGTGTGGATTAACTGCCACAACATTTTTGATGCTGCAGCTGGGTTTGGTGGATACAAACAGAGTGGATATGGAAGAGATGGAGGAAAAGAGGTATTGTTAATGTGTCACATAAGGCATAAAATAGGCCCCTGTCTTAAAAGTAATTATTTCAAAATCATCCAGAAATTTAACCTTTGGAAATTATGATTTAATTTGATAACATTTGTTCCAGAAGTGATGAGATGGGTTCCTATTCCCAATGACATTAGAAAAATCCCAGATTTCAAAGTCCCTTTATTTTTCATTTTTGTTGCCAGGGTCTGTATGAGTATGTACGACCAAAGTGGGAAGAAAGACATCGACCCAATGTTGTGGACTTTGATGTGAACAAATTTGGTGCCACACTCCCTCAGAGACCAACTATTGATAATGTAGATGTAGCTGAAATCCCTGATGATAGAATCAAGATCCCAAGGTAACAACCATTTTCAGTATATAAGACAGCAATTGTTAACACTGGATGTTGCTGATCTTCAGAAATATACAATTTTGTTTGCAGAATGTGGAATTGTAAGATTAAAACAGTTTATATGAAATGAAAAGCAAATAGGATCATGCCAGTCCTTATAATTTTACCTTAAGTCTTTCTGAAACAATCCATAAATTATGGAAAACAGCAATGAAATTATTGTTACAGTCAGACTGGATCCTGATTTGGATATTTGATTTAGCAGAGTTCATAATGGAACCACTTTACAACATAATGGAACCAGACTGACTTTACAACAACATACTGAAATTTACAAAGGGTATCACAGTAATGTAATTTACCCAGACTGACATTACAAAGGGCTTTGCAGCAATTTAATTTACCCAGACTGAATTTACAAAGGGCATCGCAGCAATTTAATTTACCCAGATTGACTTTACAAAGGGCTTCACAGCAATTTAATTTACCAAGATTGACTTTACAAAGGGTATCACAGCAATGTAATTTACCCAGACTGACATTACAAAGGGCTTTGCAGCAATTTCATTTACCCAGACTGAATTTACAAAGGGTATCACAGCAATTTAGTTTAACCAGACTGACTTTACAAAGGGCATCACAGCAATTTATTGTACCACATTTGTTCACGAAAACTTATGCACATTCAAGGTTTTGCTGTTACATTATGGTGTAATTTGAAAACATCCAGTAAATAAAACCAATGTTGAAGGAATAAATAGCCTCATAAAATGTCCAGACGGTCAGTACAAGAGTATAATAATCAATGCCCAAGTATTTGGCCTTGCTTTCAACAAAAGTAGGACAGGTGATAACATACCTCCTGTTAAGTGAGGAGATATGGAGATATGTTCACCCTCAGAAATAGTCATGTTCAACAAGGGTATACCCCAATTGGATCATGGCTTGTCACAGGCGAACAAATATTTACATCAGCCACAAATGAGGCTCATAAAGTATTTAACATAACAAATCAGACAAGACAGTGAAGTAGGACCCTTTGAAGGAGATATGATTGTTTGAGGCACAACAACATTAGCAGGACAAGTTTGTGTAAGAGAAATAAGATGATTTGTTCCCTGTCCTGTAATATTCTGTGCTCCAATCCTTGACATTTACTATTAAAAGGTATCATTTATTGTACATTTCATCTTAATCTGAGTATTGCTTATGATGGGAGGGATGACTGTCACTGCTGCATAAATTATTAAAGATTAAGTCGAGTTCAGAGTTATTGTCAAAATACATTGACGTCCACAAGGTATGGAACTGAAGTTTCTGAAACTGAACTAGATAACACAAAAACCAAAGTATACTTAAAGACATTTTAGTTGAACATATTTCTTTTGTTGCTACACTTTTAAACTTTTCAGACACGTTTCAGGTGGATAGTAGCAGTGCATTATATTTGTTATGCCTTACTGCACGTTGATCTGACTTGTGGAAAAATATTGACTGTTCTTCTGGGATCTTTTTAGGGTTGACCAGTGTATATTATAATTCAGTTTTCCCTTTTAATCACATTACAATGGCAAAGTTAAAAGACAGTTTTGTTAGTCTGCTCTGTGCAGTTGAGTGTCGTTAAATATCTTTCATCCTCATGTTAGCACAAGAAAAGTCAAATCACATTCCAAAATGCACATTTTAGTGAGTCCATTTATTTCCTTATTTAGTGGGACTTGTTGATTCAAATCTAAGAGCTTAAAATTGGTACAATCCATTAACTGCAAAGCTTACAAATTAGTTTTAACAGTTTTATTTTATCTGAATAATTGGGAATGTTGCCTTGACTCCTATTTAGCAAGGGGGAATGGTCAGTTTATTAGCAAACTTTTCATGAGTAAATTGTTGAATTTGGGAATGCTGCACATGTTTTAAATCTATATAATCAGACGGGAACCAATTATTGACCCTCAGGACTGTATAGAATTCTCTGCTAACATATGTTCTTAAAATTAACCATTGCTGTAGTTAAGTTGTAGATGGGTGTTTACATTCTTAGATTGAAAACTTCATCATCCTCGTTTAAATAATACCAGATGCACAATATGCATTCCACAGGATAGACAGAACATACAAGATTTATTATGGAGGAGCTCAAAAACGACCAGATGCTCCCTATGCTCGACCAGTTATCAATCCAGATGGGAAAGTGGTTGGCCATGTTGGTGAGGGAAACAGGAAGGATATCCGTAATGCTGTAGAGGAAGCCCAGAAGGCAGCTCCAGGGTAATACTGACATTCATGATGATTATAGTCCAGGGTAGTACTGACATTCATGATGATTATAGTCCACAGTAATACTGACATTCATGATGATTATAGTCCAGGGTAATACTGACATTCATGACGATTATAGTCCAGGGTAATACTGACATTCATGATGATTATAGTCCAGGGTAATACTGACATTCATGATGATTATAGTCTAGGGTGATACTGACATTCATGATGATTATAGTCCAGGGTGATACTGACATTCATGATGATTATAGTCCAGGGTAATACTGACATTCATGATGATTTTAGTCCAGGGTAATACTGACATTCATGATGATTATAGTCCAGGGTAATACTGACATTCATGATGATTATTATCAAAAGTAATACTGACATTCATGATGATTATAGTCCAGGGTAATACTGACATTCATGTTGATTATAGTCCAGAGTAATACTGACATTCATGATGATTATAGTCCAGGGTAATACTGACATTCATGTTGATTATAGTCCAGGGTAGTACTGACATTCATGATGATTATAGTCCAGAGTAATACTGACATTCATGATGATTATAGTCCAGGGTGATACTGACATTGATGATTATAGTCCAGGGTAATACTGACATTCATGATGATTATAGTCCAGGGTAATACTGACATTCATGATGATTATAGTCCAGGGTAATACTGACATGATGATTATTATCAAAAGTAATACCGACATTCATGATGATTATTATCAAGGGTAATACTGACATTCATTATGATTTTAGTCCAGGGTAATACTGACATTCATGATGATTTAAGTCCAGGGTAATACTGACATTCATGATGATTATAGTGATGTTTTTTAATTGTCATAGCCTCACTTGCAAGTGTGATTCAATGTTCTGTGTAATCTTTGATTTTTTAATGATTAATATATTTTAATTTTTTAATGATTAATATACTTTGATTTTTTAATGATTAATATACTTTAATTTTTTAATGATTAATATACTTTAATTTTTTAATGTTTAATATACTTTAATTTTTTAATGTTTAATATACTTTAATTTTTTAATGTTTAATATACTTTAATTTTTTAATGTTTAATATACTTTAATTTTTTAATGTTTAATATACTTTAATTTTTTAATGTTTAATATACTTTAATTTTTTAATGTTTAATATACTTTAATTTTTTAATGTTTAATATACTTTAATTTTTTAATGTTTAATATACTTTAATTTTTTAATGATTAATATACTTTAATTTTTTAATGTTTAATATACTTTAATTTTTTAATGTTTAATATACTTTAATTTTTTAATGTTTAATATACTTTAATTTTTTAATGATTAATATACTTTAATTTTTTAATGATTAATATATTTTAATTTTTTAATGTTTAATATACTTTAATTTTTTAATGATTAATATACTTTAATTTTTTAATGATTAATATACTTTAATTTTTTAATGTTTAATATACTTTAATTTTTTAATGATTAATATACTTTAATTTTTTAATGATTAATATACTTTAATTTTTTAATGATTAATATACTTTAATTTTTTAATGATTAATATACTTTAATTTTTTAATGATTAATATATTTTAATTTTTTAATGATTAATATACTTTGATTTTTTAATGTTTAATATACTTTGATTTTTTAATGATTAATATACTTTAATTTTTTAATGATTAATATACTTTAATTTTTTAATGTTTAATATACTTTAATTTTTTAATGATTAATATACTTTAATTTTTTTAATAATTAATATACTTTAATTTTATAATGATTAATATACTATCCAAGGGTGAAAGGCATTTATTGTATACAGGAATATAATTTTTTATGCTTAATATAACAAAATGTTCACCACTCTGGTGGCCTTGTGGTTAGAGTGTCCATTGCAGTAGCGATAGGTCGTGGTTCGATCCCTGGCCAAGTCATATCAAAAGACAAAAATGGTACAAACAGCTACCTCTCTTGGTGCTTAGCATTAAGAGGTTAGTGATAGGACTGGTCAGCCTGGTGTCAGGATAATGTGACTGGGTGGGACATGTCTGTGGCATGATGCCCCAGTGCTAGACATCACTATAAACTGCGTCACTGCAGCCATCGTAGTGATATAACTGAATTGTTTTTAAAGCTACGTTAAAAATCCTAATCAAAGAAACAAAATGTTCAGAAGTACCGTTGGATACCATCATTAGCTGTAAATGTCACCATGGTAAAAAGGATTCAGAAACTGATTTGACTTCTATAGAAAAATTGCAGTATTTTGATAATCTAACATTTAAAAGAATTGGAAAGAATTCAAACTATGTTGCAAACAAGCCTTATGTATTGAATTTTCGTTCATGTTTCAAGGTTTATTTTAATTGAAAAATATTATAACAATAAACCAATTATATGGAAGCTATTAAAAAAAGTGTTAAAACATGTATGATGTTAAAATATGTATGATGTACAGATTTACAAGCATTGTTTTATTGCATGCTTGAGAAAAATACTGTTTTGTAGACTAGTAATATTGAAAACTGTCATTAAGGAAAGTTATGGGGTCACACAACTTTCATCTGCTGTGGAGTAGTATCCTATATACTGAGGTAAGAGGTGTAAAAAATGAAATTCATCCAATGATGTTGTCCCTTATAAGCATATATCCTTTACATGGAAGTTTCTACTAAGAAAGGTTTCACTATATTTCACAGAATTGTTATTAGTTAGTATTGTTCTTATTTAATCATGTTTTTGTTAATTGTGTGTTTCTTTCTGGATAATGAAAATATTGATAGCGCCATATTTATAACACAAATATTGTAAATGAACAAATGGTGGAAATGTTATGCTTTTTTATGCTGAGCTGGCTGAACTCACCAAAATGTATTAGTGCTAAGATCCCATTCATGTCATTTTGCATGTGTTTCACAGATGGGGAAAACGAGCAGCACACAACAGAGCCCAGATTGTGTACTACTTGGCGGAGAACCTGGAGATTCGAAGAGAAGAAATTGCTGATAGGATCTGCATGATGTCTGGTAAAAGCCGTGAGGATGGATTGAGGGAGGTTGACATTTCTATCCAGCGACTTTTCCACTGGGGAGCTTATTGTGACAAATATGGAGGCACGGTACAGGTGAGAAATAAAAACTATGTTATTGTAGGAAATCCATGTTTGGGATTTAAAAATGTCACAAGTTGAGACTTGGATGTCCAGTTACAGTCTTAAAAAAGTACATAACATGCAAGACACAGGTTTTTATTGACTACTAGAGCTGTCAACGGGTACTCGGGTACCCGACCGTAGTGAAATACCCGTGTATTGAAAATTATTCACGGGTACCCGTTCACGAAAAAAAATTGTCACCAGACTCGCCAACACTATCAAAATATCATATATCGTCAGCAGTACGCTTGTCTCAGTTATAGCTCCAGTCGATATTTAGGAATAGGACCACCCGTTATGCATCAGCAGCCCACTACTAAATCGTTACACACGCCTCCAATTTAAACAGGTGTGACAGTTATGGCTTTAATTAGAAACTAGATCCCTACTTAATATAAATAAACAATACCTCAGAGAGTCTGTTTGGATTAGTAAAATTCATTGGCATTGTGCAAGAGGACAAACCCCTTATCCCTTAGGCATTATATGCCAAAGTTAAAACATAGTCATTGTTCTACAGGTAATAAACCTCTTTGTAGACGATAACTATTAATTGTGGGTGCTAAATGATCGGTACATTGTGTGCTCTTTTAATGAAATCCAGATGGCTACCTTTTATTTCCTAACACACGTCAAAGAAATCCCACACGTTATATTATTAACAATTATCACCTAGACACATTGACATCTTCGCCATGCCTCAAAGCAATCTTTGAGCAGCTCATTGTTTCAAGTCGACTAGCTCTGCTAATTTTGAAAATTATCCATCTTACATGTACCGACATTTCTACTCTCGATACTACTACGTTTTTGTCATAACTATCTTAAGAATTATAATTCCAAAACCATATCAATTATGCGACTGCATGGTCTCTCTCTCTCTCACACAGACACAAGACGGTTTTAGTGCGTTACTCTTACCATGTGGTAAAGCTGCTTTACACGCATGCATGGGTAATTCAAATCTGAGGTCAAAAGCCGATGAATACACGTGTTCTGTTCTGACAGTGATTTATTTTTAAAAAAATGTGAGTGTTCTAAACGACTTAACGCAGCTGATCATTAGAAGTTGGATTATACTTACCGTCTGGGTACAAAGGTTATTCTAAATAAATTTATTAATCAATAGCGTGCAGTCTGATCAATCGCAGCTACCACGGTGTGGACGCTTCAGACAGAGTAGTGCATTACACAGTTAGTCTCTATTACCAGACAAAATATTAAAGAAAGGTGGATAGCAATTAGTTGGTCAAGGGTTGTACATGTCTTTCATGTTCTAACGGGTAAGTTTTTCGTGATTTTTGACAGCCCTTTTGACTACCACACATATTTATTCCCTTTTAACCCTTTACTCCCCATATAAAAATCAAACCATATTACCTGTGCCTCCTATATGAAGTTCACAATGTCATACCCTTACTCCCCATAAAAAAACCCACATAAACTGTAAAGCAACGACATCATCAAAAAATTATATTATCGCATAGATGGAATAGCCTCAAAATAACCTAATCATTTCCACCGCAAGTTAGTATTTGTTTTAAATGCCAGATTACCATAAGTTATTAGTTTTTATCATTTCTTGGTTTTAAAAAAAAGCAACTACTACTGATATACAAATTGATTTGTTTATTGTTTTAATCACATCAACTTGTGCTTTGAAACTTTGAACATCAATATGTAAATGCCAATATGTATTTAATTAGCATATTTGGTAACATTATTTTTGGAAAATATTTAACTGAAACTTTTCACAGCCGTGTTCATGTTACATTTCTCGTAATATTAAATAGAAGTCACAAGTGAACCTGACAAGAGGCAGAATAGTAATAATGGTGGACATCGCGATATCTAGTCAGTGCTTGTTCATTATACAAGCCGTAATTGTAATTCATTTGGCACATAACTGAAGGAATATTTGAAATCCTTAAGAAACATGATATAAACGATATGTGATTAAATATTTAGCTATTTATTAAACAAGATAATAGTCCTTAATATATTACACAATGCGACGTTGGATAATTCAGTGTGGTATATTAGGTCACCATCATGGTTGTTTTCTTATATCACTTATTTTATTATGATAATAACAATTCATAGCCAAGAAACTGAGATCGAACAAAAAGAAAATAATAGTACCAGTACATACTAATTATTACAACCCATAATTATCAATAATTTCTTTTAAACTTAGTTTAAACGCATATGGTCATTTTATAAAAATTCCTGTTTCTAAAATTAGATGCACCCACATGCCATACGTGGCATCATTTTACACTTGGTTGTAGTATGATTCAGTTGGATATATGACTTTATTTCATGCAAGGATGGACCTTAATGATTCATTTTATCGTCAATGAAAAACTTGGGTACTGTTTTGTCAACAACAATGAAATTAACATCAAAACTTTGTAGCTTGAAATTATTCATACAAATTATGCGTGACTAATCTTGATTTTTAAATCAAATGGCCTTTTAAAAAAAAACATACTGTACAAAGTCATTCATTTACTTGGCCTGCTTTTCAAACATGGGCTTATTAAAGGTTATTAAAAATATTTCATAGCGAGTTTTCATTATTTGTCATTAGAGTTGTGGTTAATGTTATGTAAATCTAGTAGGCCTATGGCTATGTATGTATGTGTGTGTGTGTGTGTGTGTGTGTGTGTATGTATGTATGTATGTATGTATGTATGTATGTATGTAAATTTAAATCATGAATAAAGTATGGGCTTTTTTTATTTTTACAATTATCAGATTAATGTAATGATGAAATACAATACAATATGTATGCATGTATGTGTATTTCAGTTATGATATCTACTGTTGGAAAGAAATACATTATGTTGAATGAATGTAGAAATGTATACAAACCTTCATCAATGGTTTGATGTTGATGAGGCTTGTATGCTTTCTCAATGTTCTCCAGAACTTGATCCAGTATTGGGCGTATTTTGTGAAGTTAGTCATGGTTAGGGTGATCGGCAGGAAAATTTGTGTTGTCATCATTTAGGTGAATGTATTGAAGGAGTTTTTCAAATCTTCAAAATAAAAACTAGTCAGGAGTTTTGATTATCCCCATAAAGTTCAACATGCCAAGAGGGGCAGACATTTCAGGCACACTGGTCTCTGTCCAGTTAACATCAATGATTTCATGATCCACATTTTGTTCAGCTGCAAATTTATTTGTTTTCACTTACAATTTTTTCAAAAAGTCCAACTGGAAAATATAATTGAAAATAGTCTAGTTCTGGTGCTGCTTCCTTTATAATTATGTAATGGTCCTGACCGCTGAGTAAATGGACTTCTGTCAATATCTTGCACGTCTGCAAACCAAATTGGCCGATCATCATCAGTGTCACTAGAGTATGATGACATTTTATTGTCGATATCTGATGACATCATTTCAGATACTTCGTCATTAAACTCATCTTGTTTACAAATTTTGTATTTTGTCGGAACTGAATCCAGAAAAATTGTTTTCACTTCCAGACAAATCACTGTAATCAACAGACGAGGACAACATTGCCATGACGAAATCAAGGAATTCCCATCGTAAATAAAATCAATTCGCTTCTGGTATTGTCTGTTATACGATATGATTGAAACTTTGCATATTGAAATGAATGGAAGAAATGAATAACAAAGACATTCTTAATTGTGTTATTTTATTTTAAATTCCCGCACTATCATCAGATTTCATGTTTTAAACACGTTAATGATATGATATACATTACAATGTATGGAAGAAGACTTGTCGTATTTGCCGCGCATTTTAAGAATTTGATTTTCTACATAAAAATCATGATGACATACTGAATTTATACTCCTAATGTCAAATTCAGCGTCATATTTCAGTATATTACAATTATGAGTAACTTACACGTTTTGAAAAGGCCATAATATTTACATCGAATTGAGGTAATACAATCGGCTATGACTCCATTTTGTATGCGACCATGGAAAACCACACTACGTATAATTGGTTGGTTAAATTTAGATTTATAAGTTATATTGCAACGAAATACGTAATTAAAATCAAATGTTAGTAAAGATGATTTTTTTTTAACCAGCATTTGGTTACCGTGTGGCGAGTCAACATTTAAACGGAAAGTATATTTATTGGCCGATACTGTGTAAGGCGTAGAAAAGCGTAGATGGGGGGCAAAGGTATAGGCGTAGAAATGTGTAGACAGGGTGCAAAGGTAAAGGCGTAGAAAAGCGTAGATGGGGAGTAAAGGGTTAAGAACTAGTCTGTTTCTCATACATTTTAGTTTATATCACCCCTCATCTGAAACTGTGAGAAACAAATTTCTCAATAAATATTAGATATTCCTCCTCCAAAAATATGATGAGTTTGAAATGTTTTTTTTTTAAATTTTGGAATATGCTTCTTTTTTGTTACTTAATAGAGAATAAACAAAAATAATGAGAAATGTATTTTAAAAAATGACTGTGCATATCATTTCTCTTCGTTTTTTAGGAAACCACGCTATATGGGGCCACAGTAAAAATCCATGAGCCTGTTGGAGTTATTGGTATAGCCTGCTCAGACAGCTATCCTCTCCTAGGTTTTGTCTCCCTATTTGCTCCAGCTGTTGTGAGGGGAAATACAGTAGTCATTATTCCAAGTGAGAAGTATCCACTTGTTGCCTTAGATCTCTATCAGGTTGGTATTTTATTCATCATGTTAATATCCCTGATATTTTAAGCTAGTCTATTGATGTCAGACCAAAAAAGACAGCATTACCTCTGTCGTAATATGTTGCAAGATCAAACCAAGAAACCAAATTAGTGTTATATAACCTTGCAGCTGTCCATTTTTATATGAAGTGTATGAATTTAGAAAAGTACCAGTCTTCTCCACAAGGTTTACAAAATATTTTTTTAGTTGCAGTTCATTTATTAAATTTCATCGAGTAGAAGCTTTCCTGTGAAAACAATATGCTTTTGTTGAATGTTTTATTACCATTTCGTTTTTCTTTGTCAAAGTTTATAACAAAACATATTTATATAGTTGGAAAGAATTCATTGAGCCCTATTTTATCAAGTGTAGAAAGTAAGGCAAATTAATTAAACTTAAAAGTAAGGTAAGGTACATTAAATACATTCATCATAATTTCTATTATGGGTTCTTAAAACTGTTGTATGGAATGTCATCTTAACACATGTTGAGGTTTGAAGTTCTAGAATAACTCTCTCTTCTGGTTGGTACATGAACTATTGGTTAAAAATGTTGCAGGTATTTGACACATCAGACTTACCTGGAGGAGTAGTCAACATTATTACTGGTGACCGAGACCACTTGACCAAATACTTGGCTGAACATCAAGATGTACAATCTGTGTGGTACTTTGGCTCGGCAGAGGGATCAAAATTTGTAGAGTACATCTCAGCAGAAAATCTGAAGAGGACATGGGTCAATTATGGCATGGATCGAGAGTGGGAGAATCCAGAACAGGGTCAAGGGGAAGAATTCTTATATCATTCTGTGCAGGTCAAGAATATTTGGATTCCAATGGGAGATATCTTTGCAAATTAGAGACAGTCATGGAGTTTTCTCATGTTCTCTAGTTTGATCAAATCATGTATTTCTGAGACATGTTTTCCAATTATCTGATTTGATCCGAAAATGTTCTGAATTCAAATATGAGGTTGCTTTGCGTGCTAGAATAGACACATAGTTTCATCATTCCTGTAGACAACACCTTTGCCTTCTAGAATATACCCATAGTTTCATCATTCCTGTAGACAACACCTTTGCCTTCTAGAATATACACATAGTTTCATCATTCCTGTAGACAACACCATTGCCTTGGTGTATCTGAAAGATTTATTGTTTTAATTTTAAAATGTTTTGTTACCAGTGATCATAGTTAAAGAATTATTGTTTGAAGAAACTTTTCATTCTTTATAGAGATTAGAATCCAGCAAATAGTCTGCTGTAAATGAAATCTCAATTATTTTTTTTACAAATATTAGATAGATATTATCAACTCAACTCATTGATTGTGCCAAAGTATGCTTTTAACTGAATCATTTCTACTTTTTTCAACAGTTTTTGTTACAGATATTTGAGAAAGTAGAATTCCCAGTACAAAATATCATAATGGAATACAATTAAAATCAAGATCTGTTTTTCACTTTGTAGATCTGACAGCATCAATAAAATTTATATTTTGGTGACTTTGTTTTTAATAATCATTCATTTCGGTTTGAGATAGTTATCATTAGCAGCAATTTGTTTTCCACTTTCAACAGTGTGAAAACTGTAACTCAATTTGTGACTTAAAAGGACGGCAGAACATGGCTTTATATTGAGCTTGTCACATCTACATAAATATGATATGACATTGTCACATACAGTTTAGCAATGTCATATAGTATGCGCTTTGATAAATGTGGTATGACATTGTGACATACAGTTTAGCAATGTCATATAGTATGCGCTTTGATAAATATGGTATGACACTGTTATACAGTTTAGCAATGTCATATAGTATGCGCTTTGATAAATGTGGTATGACACTGTGTTATTTATACAGTTCAACAATATCATATAGCATTCTCTTTAATATATGTGGTATGATGCTGTTATACAGTTCAACAATGTCATATAGTATGCTCTTTGATAAATGTGGTATGACACTGTGTTATTTATACAGTTCAACAATGTCATATAGTATGCTCTTTGATAAATGTGGTATGACACTGTGTGTTATTTATACTGTTCAACAATGTCAAATAGCATTCTCTTTGATAAATGTGGTATGACACTGTGTTATACAGTTCAACAATGTCATATAGCATTCTCTTTGATATATGTGGTATGACACTGTGTTATTTATACAGTTCAACAATGTCAAATAGCATTCTCTTTGATAAATGTGGTATGACGCTGTTATACAGTTCAACAATGTCATATAGTATGCTCTTTGATAAATGTGGTATGACACTGTGTTATTTATACAGTTCAACAATGTCATATAGCATTCTCTTTGATAAATGTGGTATGACACTGTGTTATACAGTTCAACAATGTCATATAGCATTCTCTTTGATATATTTGGTATGACACTGTGTTATTTATACAGTTCATCAATGTCATATAGCATTCTCTTTGATATATGTGGTATGACACTGTGTGTTATTTATACAGTTCAACAATGTCAAATAGCATTCTCTTTGATAAATGTGGTATGACGCTGTTATACAGTTCAACAATGTCATATAGTATGCTCTTTGATAAATGTGGTATGACACTGTGTTATTTATACAGTTCAACAATATCATATAGCATTCTCTTTAATATATGTGGTATGATGCTGTTATACAGTTCAACAATGTCATATAGTATGCTCTTTGATAAATGTGGTATGACACTGTGTTATTTATACAGTTCAACAATATCATATAGCATTCTCTTTAATATATGTGGTATGATGCTGTTATACAGTTCAACAATGTCATAGTATGCTCTTTGATAAATGTGGTATGACACTGTGTTATACAGTTCAACAATGTCGTATAGTATGCTCTTTGATAAATGTGGTATGACACTGTTATTTATACAGTTCAACAATATCATATAGCATTCTCTTTGATATATGTGGTATGATGCTGTTATACAGTTCAACAATGTCATATATTATGCTCTTTGATAAATGTGGTATGACACTATGTTATACAGTTCAACAGTGTCATATAGTATGCTCTTTGATAAATGTGGTATGACACTGTGTTATGCAGTTCAACAATGTCATATAGCATGGTGTTTATGTGACATGACACTGACATTATTAGCAAGGTCTTTGATATTTTCAGAGTTTGTACTTTTATACAATTTCATTTGATTGTTCATGAAAGTTTAAAAACTGAATGTAGTAAAATTACAGATTATGCACCTAATGTTGCACTTTCAGACCTGTTTCCTCAATTTCAGTGATATTTTGTTCTTAGCATCTGTTTCAGATTGGAAGGTCTGTCTGTCTTTATGACACCTATGAGTCATTTACACAAAGTCAAGACATAAGGTTGGGTATATTTTGCAGAGGATGTAGTACAATTTTAATTTATTTCCTGAGGGTATCTCTTAAAATACTGTAAATATCTTTAAATACTTAAATGTGCATAATTGATTCTCATTGAAAAATGTATTTGATTTTGATTGAGTTTATGTGGATCTTCATACCTTGCACCTGTTCAGTGTAGTGTTTGATTTATCTAAAGGGCTCACCTTTACTGATCACTGCATCAAACCTCCATCTCTGTGGGTGTGATTGTTGGATTCGATAATTGTGGGTATGTGAAAAAGCTTGTCATTAGCTTCCCATGTGTTGATGGTTCCCTGGTTTTTCCTTCACCAGTTATACTGGCTACCATGTGCTGAGGAATGGCACTAAACTCCTAACTATAATTAGGGGTGAAGGTCATTAAATCCACTTTCAGTTGTATCATATCAAAATTTGATCTTTAGTTTTCTTAAGGAAAGTAAAATGATATAAAATCGACTTTATGGCAAGTAAATAACAAATCTTCTTAAAATATAATTAAAAAAACTTTCATGCTTTGTATCAATATTTCTTGCTCTTTTTGCTGAAAGATTTTGTAATATTTTCCAAGTATTCTAAGCTTCATTAAATAAAACAGCAGTTAGCTTCAATTCCTAATTTTCCTTTACAAATGTCTTGGAAAACTTTGAATTTTACACCTGCAATTTTATTTTATATATTAGAATTCTAGTTGTCAGATATTTGAAAGAAAACCTTAAACATGATTAATTTAGTTTCTTACAGAATGAATGTAAGATGTCCTCAAATACTCAGAAAAGAAAGAAGTTCATTGGAATAGGTAATGTTCAAGATACAAGGTTTTTTTATTTAATTCTTGGTTTCTGCTGAAGCTGTAGTGAAGTTGACAACTTCATTTACGAAGAAATTATTTTAAAGTTTCATATTGAAGATGCAGATTTGAGCTGTTTGATATAGATAAGGAATTTTTTTTTATTACTGATCATCTGAATTCAAATTGATGTAGATAGGTAATTTCTTTGTATTACTTATAAATCTGAATTAGTTTGATGGCCAGGTTGAAAGTTAAGAGAAGTCAAAGCATTCAGGTGAGAATTAGCAGGGATTTTTTGGGGGGTCATCAGGGTCAAATATAGACCCCAATTTGTTATACATCATGTGTGTATTACATGGTGTGCTGTTGTTATGTATACTATTTCAAAATCATAGAGAATTCTTAATTTGATCAATTCTCTCATGAATATTGTCTTTCAATTAATCCATATTTTCCAGGAAAATAGCAAGGCTCATTTCCAAGCTTTAAAATAATGGTTGAGTTTGTTTATCTTCAAGCGGATGTTCAATATTCATGATCTAGTTATCTAGTTTAACTTTGTTTTTTTTCCATGTTCCAAACCCATAGAAATGAAATATTGTGAAGAAAACTTTAATACAAATAATAAAATACTGTTAAATGTAAATATATTTTTAACTGCAAAATAAACGTTTCTCTATTAGCTTTCAACTAACCATCATTTCTGTTTTGAAGAGTAGCACATTTAATACAAGAAGGATAACTCTGGATTGTTAACATGATTACACTATACTTATCATTTTCCTTTTAGTAGGTTTTAACTACTTTTAAGACATTAATGGCTGTATCCAAGGAAACAGGACCTAAGTGTCTTTTCCAAGATGCACAGAGGCTGCAGACTAAAGCTGGTCAGGATGGGTATCCAACCCACAACCCTTGGATTAAGAGTCCAACCTCTACAACACTTACTTTGGCTTCCAATGTACATGGTCTGAAAATATACTGTGTAGTCTGCTCTGTATTTTGTTGAGGAAAATATATTTTGTTAAGGCCAAATTAATATAAAGTATGTGTGGCAGTTACCAGATTCACCCAATTTTTTAACTGCTGACCCTACATTTTTGTTTTGAAAAACAAATTGAGAGAGAAAATAATACAGCAGTAAAAAATTAACATTGGGGTTTAAATAATGTAAACTATGAAGTAATTTAGGGTGCAATTAAATTTAGTTAAATTTAGGATGCAAAGGAGGCTTTTTTTCTTCTAGTTTATGCTTCATTTAAATCTTTCTGGACCAGAAACAACCCAGCATTTTTTGTCTGTATCGATCAACCTACCATAAATATTTTTTTCCAATCCTTCCAGACTTGTACATTTTAATTTGGCCAAAGGGAATTAATGTCAAAATATAGTCACTTTACTGAAGCATATTTATAAAGTAAGGTAGCTTCTTTAGATTATTTAGAAGTTTTTTGTTTCTGTTGTGGGTTTTTTGTGTCATGCATGCTGAAGCAGAATGCCTCATCAATATAATACTTTCACAGGAAATATAACCATTATCTTTGGAACCTTGTTTATAATTTCAAATAAAGTGGGGGTAGATGTTTGCAGTACATTAGACCTTGTTATTTATCTTACAGAGAGATACCAATAGATTTTAAAAAAGGTTCTAATTGAGATGTAGAAGCCCTGATGGAATCACTTTTCTGTCTCTCCATCCATATATCCATCTGTTCACATTTCTTTCAACCATTAAAAGCTCTGCGACACCTACATCTAATTAGATGAATTTTTTTTAGTTGAATTGCTTATTATACATAAATGAACTTTTTAAATGAATCGTCTTTTTCCGTCATTTTTAAATTATTACAGATTCTTGTAACAAGCCTAGTTCAGGAAGTATTTAACATATTCTGATGTAATAAGATGTGTACATTGTCTTTGGGCTAGCTGTACCGTTTTTGGGTTTTGTCTTTTTAACTCCGTTTTAAATGGAATTACGGCTTTTGAAAATGAATGTCATATCTTCACATTGAATGTTGCTTGTAACTGAATAGGTTAACTGAAATGATTTAAAATATTCTGATGCAGTTTGATATGAACATTAACATAAATGTGCCAGTTATGGGGTTCGTCTCATCTTTGCCATGCTGGATAGAGTTATGTCCCTTGTAAAGCAAATTCTTGTCTTCACATGGCTATATGGAATATTTTTGTTGTGAGTGTAATTCAAAATCTATTCAGCTTATGCAGATGGAATTCTCTTGTACACCTTCATGTTCCTTTTATAAATTTTGTCTCTACATCATCTTTGACATCCTTATTGTCCTTGTCAATTAACTTGGAATCGTTTCACAAGAAAAAAAACATCATATGTCTGTATCATTTATGAGTGATGTCTCAACTACTCCAGTTTTAAAAGAGATGTGGCCCTTGATAACTTGATATCTTTTCAAAGCGTTTCTCTTCCTTAGATGAAGCACTGAAATACAAAGTTCAATTTCAAGAATTTACACGAGTCATGGGTGCTAATCTTCTCCTATGGTTTCGCAAGTTCCATCGATTAAGTTCTGAGTAGACTGAAGTGAGTGGGGTCCATTGCTAATAGCTCATGTTGCTGCTTTGTAATAAACTGTTAATGATCATTAAAATATTTTCCAGTTATATCTAGAATTTATATTTAGATATATTTGTGTGCATTTCACATAATTGTACAGACATCGATCAAAGATGATACTGCAAATTTATTTTCTTTAATATTTAATTTCATGATTTTACACCACTGTTGTCCATTTAAAAATGAGTGGATATTTCTCAGATGTGGAAGTGGAAAATTGTTTATGAATTGTTGATAATATCATTTCAATTTATGGTTTATTGCAAATTGGTACAGGTATGCAAGTAAATTTACTGTTTATTTATTGATAGGATACATCTTATTTTGTTTTGTTCTTTTTGTTAATTAGTTTTTTCTGTTTTCTGTATTTTTTTATTTTACTGTGTAATTTGCTTTATTAAAAAACAATTTCCAGATGTTTAAAAGGTTTTTTTTCCTCTTAGCATTTCATTAAGTACTAAGTTAAGTCAATCACTTGATCCAATTTCTTGTTTGGTGTTATTTATCTAGTTTGGTAACAATTTGTATCATTTTAATTGTGTTAATAGACCCAGTACTATTGCTCACACTATAATTTTCATCAAATTGTAGTCCAGTTAATTATATCAACCATTGATTTGTATTCATCACAGGTTTGGTTGATTATATCTTGTTTCTCATTAATGTTGTGATGGATGCTTCTTATTCTAGTATCCATACTGTCATTAACATTTATTGGTTTTCAAAACTGAAAATAGTTTTGTATGGTTCACTTTTGCTTTCTTACTTTGTTTTGAAACTCAGATCACTTGACAGAATTCATTATTAAGGATTTTTTTTTACTTTGATGTTGTAAATTAACTTTTTAAACGACCGCTTTCAAATTCTTTATTTTGCTTGTTTAGATCCTGAAACAAATAATTTTAACATAGCAGCTTTTCATTTGTTTTATTTGTATTTTTAATGAATTTGTAATTCAGTTAATTTTTGTTTTATTTGTATTTTTAATGAATTTGTAATTCAGTTAATTTGTGTTTAGATTAATATCAGCAATCATCTTTTTGTTTTTATCAACAGTCTTAGAACTCAATTAGACCACACCTGTGGCCTAGTGGTATGAGTATATGCCTCAGATGCAGGAGGTTGTGGGTTCAATCCCCTGCCAAGTCATACCATAGACTTATAAAGATGGTACTAACAGCTGCTTCACTTTGCGCTCAGCATTAAGAGGTTAATGTTAGGACTGGGTGGTTTGGTGTCAGGATAATATGACTGAGTGGGACATTATGCTACATATCTGTGACATGCCTCAGTACTAGACATCACTATAAACTGCTACACTGCAGACATTTGAGAGAAAAAAATATATTTATTTTCCATTTGCAAGATTACTAATGGGAGAAAACTATCAACCTCATATCTTGTTTGATTAAAAGTTAGCTTAAATGAAATAACAAATAAATAGATGGAAAAGAAAGCATAAATTAACAGTCATTAATATATCATTTTATTTAGAAGCTACGAATACAAGAGATAGAAAAAATATTTAATTTTTTCTTTTCAGTCAGTTATTAGTGTAGAAATACAATGGTGGTATATCAGCAATGGTAGTTGTATCATATTTTTAAAGAACTGGATACAAGACTATCATATGAAAGAGCTTATGAAAATTTAATAGTGGCCTGAAAATTATTTATTTTTAAATCCATTCATGAAGACAATAACATTAAATTCCATTGTCATTTGTTATTAATTGTTCTGTTCCGTTATTGTTTGCATTTGCACTCTTCATTTTCTTCAAATTACATTCATCCTTTCCTTTCATTACTCTAGATGTCAATGGCAGTTAGTCTGAATTTCATTTGCATTCTATTTTCATTTCACTGGTAAAATGACACTTTCAGGGTATATGTAATCAGGTGACTAAATTTCCAACATTAACTACAATAAATGTATAAAAATATTGAATAAGAAAAAATATTTTAAAATTTTGAACAAATATATTTGCTAGATAATCATACTAATTTTTAAAAAAATAAGTGCTTGATAATCATTTATTTAAGTAATTTGGTATTAATAAATTCAAACAATGACTGGTTTTAGTGCACTTATTGGATAATAGTGATCTGTTTCCAACATAGTAGGAAATTAAATTTGTAATTGTAATATATGTCGAAAGAATGTTATATAATTGATCAAGTAGTTCCAATCCAATCATCCTATTCGAGACTAGGATTTAGCTAGTTGTGTACTGAGTTATTTGAATATACATGTAAATTATGAAAAAAATTGTCTTAAATTCATTACTAAGAAACCACTTGGACAAATAGCTTAAATCTCCATGGTTATTTCTTTTCAAGTATATTATACTACTGAAATTTCTTTTAATTTGTGTTAAATGAATGCATACATATTCTGGCCCATTTTATAGATCTACAGTTTTTCAAGATCTTGTGTTCTTATATTTAAGCAGTGTTATAAAAGAAAAGAAAATATAATTTTTAAATTGGAGTATATAGTTCTAGTCAGTAAAAGCGATTACAAAAGATGTATTCCTCGTTTGTTTTGTATGATCAAGAATATTACTGTCGTTAAAAGAGTTAATGACGGACAATGATATCACATCATATTGGTTTTCTCTTTAGTTTGAATCTACTGTTTTTGAAATGTGCAGCTGAGATACAAACATAAAATCAAGCTTGTGGAAAAAGTGAACAGTATAAAATCAGGCCTGGAAAAAATGAACTTCCCAGCATGAGATTCTGTATACGCCAGTCAGATGAGACCACTTAGAATTGGTTTGAGAGCAAAAGCTCAAACTTATTCTAGGTTAGGCTTCTCTATCAGAAATCTTTAATTAACTCCAAATCTACTCAGACAAACAAAAAACCTGCAGTTGTAGCTAAGTGAGTTGCAACTATACTGTCTGGTGAAGTTTCAGTTTAACCATACCTATTCTCGTACACCAGAATCTAACGTTATCCGGCTGAGGGTAGCAATGCCATATACTCAAGTGTGCAAGAATGACCACGTAAGAGTTTACCAGGCTGACCGATAAGAATTCGGTGAGTGTGATGTAAAAAATAATTTCCATACTATTACATGCGATGGGATTTATTTGGCGAAACCACAATCGCCGTACATTTTGGGCAGGCTAGAATAGAATCCTCAAGGACATACCAGGGGCCAAAAAGTACAGAGGACAAGATGGACGGCGGCGAAGGTGGGAAACCGAGCAACCACGCCGCCCCCCCCCCCCCCACCAGCAGTTCAAGAAGAGGTAACACAAGAGACTATTACAGACTCACCTGTACAGGAGGTTACACTACAAGCTCTTCGAGAACAGATAGAGATACTATCTAACCAAATGCTGGCACTTTTTACAGCGGAAACAGTGGAAGCGGCCACGTCTCCTATAGACATACAGATAGAACCAGCAATGGAAACTCCAGAACCACCGCCACCACCCCCTAAAAAGAAAAAAGGAAAGGGAAAGGGGAAAAAGGGGAAGTTAACAACATCAACACCCCCCATTCCATCACCAGGGCCGGCAGTGGACTTGGACAAAATATTGGAAGAAGAAAGCCCGGAGGCCAAATGGGAATCGCCCGCCAAAACAGTGCGGATGCCAGACGAAAGCAAAGAAAAATTAATGGTGAAGCTATGCAGAGAGATGGGACTTGAACCTTTATTAACAAACAAGAAGAAGGCATCTAATTTCGTCTCTGCAGTACAATACATTGGATTTAGATCAATGCAAACTTCGCCACCACGTGTCAGCCAATGGCATCACGCACTGAACATATTAGGCAGCTATTACTACGAGGCCTTTGAGGATAGACCACTCCACCACCTGCAAGATGCGGCAGCCTATATTGCAAAGAAGCACGGATTTTACTTCCCTAGACGGACATTCGTGGAAGAAAGGACTGCCGCCTTCCTTGCTGAGATGGAAGACAGGAGGGCAACCCGTGGAGTACTAGCCCAAATAGGGCTACTTTCATTGCCATTTTTATTATTAACAGGGGACTCATTTGGTATCGAGCACCCCTCTTTGACTAACCATTTGACCCTGAAAAGAATAATTTGACCTTTTTGGCACTGCTGCAACAAATTTATAACCAAAATCCCCTACCATTGACTACACTTTTTTGTGTCGCTTAGACACTTTAGTTTAAATACAATAGGGACTTACGTATGTACACTGTAGTACTAGTCCCTATTTTTTATAGGATGTTAATTAATAATTTCTAACTCAGATATTTGGTAAATTGCACAGGTGGCTTACACATTATTGGTTGTTAGGTTGTCCATTAGTACAACTGGACTGAATTTGACATACAGGTGCGTGCTTGACTTTTCGTCACCTTTTCTCCCTGCTGCTTAAAGTTCACGTGCTTGCACGTCCAATAATTAAGCAGACACAAGCGATATGAGAAAGCTAATTTTCTCTCGCTTCACTGCTATTGCAGACCGGTAGGTAACAGAATGATTGGGTGGGTGTGTGTAGGTTCCATTCCTACCCACCACACGGCCTTACATTCACCCAGTGACAGTTAAAACACTGTCCCGTGGTGACGGCCAAAGTAAATAAGCACTCCTTTGAGTGCATAAACGCCTGCAGGGGATGTGGCACAATTCCTTTCCCTCAGGATTAATTAAATAACCCTTTTTAAGGGATAAAACAGTGAAAAGAGCCTACATGGACGATTCACTTAAAACACATCATGTCAGTCAGTCCTTGGAGCCATTCAATTTTGAACACATCAAGATGAATATCGACTTGTTTATCCAACTCCGAGACAGCTGGTTTGGGATCCTTGATGCAGAATATGAAGTGGAAAGACTTGAGGAAGAATTTCAGAGTAACCTGGGTTTTGTAAGCCATTTGAAATTAGCGAGAGATCTATTAGAAGGCATGCTAGAGGAGGAAGTCCAGAAATTAAGAAGATTTATTAAAACAGAATATATAAGAATATGGGCCTTGAAGGAGGCACTTGATAATGTCATCAAAGTCAGGTGCTTTCTAGAAGAAACATTAAATTTGATAGAGTGGGAATATGTGAAGTGGGGACTAAACCGGCTAAAGAAAGCAGAAGCAATGATGATAATGGTGATGGAAGAACAGGTGATCCAGATTAAAGATAACTGGGTTAAGAAGAGAAAGGAACAAAAGAACAAAAAGAAGAAAGAGGACTTTGATCAACTAAATCAAAGATGGATCAAAGTTCAGGAAACGTTTAGAGCTATGGGAAATCCTAACTGGATTCCCGAGGACAAAAAAAAGAAAACGGGGATCATTGGTAAAATCAAAAGGTGGTGGAACAACGGCAGAAAATAAAAGAAGAAGTATTCAAAGGCCCTTTTCAGGGCCACTCATAGGTCTCGAAAAGATATTAGCTTTCTTTGCCTCCATTTTCCCCCTTGCCGCTCTACAGTCCCCTATACATATACAAATCATATTCCCCATGTTCAATTTCCCTTGACGCTAGATAGGCCCAAATAGTTCCCATGTTCAATTCCCCTTGACGCTAGATAGGCCCACTCTGTTCAATTCCCCTTGAGGCTAGATAGGCCCTCTATGTTCAATTTCCCTTGAGGCTAGATAGGCCCAAATAGTTCCCATGTTAAATTTCCCTTGAGGCTAGATAGGCCCACCATGTTAAATTCCCCTTGAGGCTAGATGTGCCCAAGCTGTTTTTGACTGGATTTTCCATTGAGGCTAGAGTGCCCCATATTATTACTGACGGATCTCGTGATGGTGTTGTCAGGCACTGTCAACTAAAATACCCAGTTGTAGTTGTCATTAATACTGGTTAACTTGTGTTCAGTGATGGGAATAAAATGTGTCTTTGTCATAAGTTCGTATTTGAATGTTTCACTCGATCAATGGATGACATTCTTGTGATCGATCATATCAACGGCGTAAAAGGCGATAACTCGCTGATCAATCTATGTTTTTTTACACGTGTTGTTACACGAAGTCAGAATAACAAGTTTGGAAATGTTGGTTATACAGAAAAGGGCTCCATATCAGTTGAATCTTGAAATACAGAGACAGGTGGGGAAAAAAAACAATATTACACTCAATGTATGTATCTACAAATACAGAGACAGGTGGGCGAAAAAACAATATTTCAATAAATGTATGTATCTACAAATACAGAGACAGGTGGGGGAAAAAACAATATTTCACTCAATGTATGTATCTACAAATACAGAGACAGGTGGGGGAAAAAAACAATATTTCAATCAATGTATGTATCTACAAATACAGAGACAGGTGGGGGGAAAAAACAATATTTCAATCAATGTATGTATCTAGAAATACAGAGACAGGTGGGGAAAAACAATATTTCAATCAATGTATGTATCTACAAATACAGAGACAGGTGTGGGAAAAAAACAATATTTCAATCAATGTATGTAGCTGGTAAATATTTATATGTTCAATATATTATGTCGCAAATAATATATCCAGGTCGGCGTTTTTTAAAACAATATAAACAAAATATTATATTGCAATATTGTTAAAGAGAAACAGCACAAGAAAAATAACTTTGTCAAGGATACGTAGAGAGGTTAAAGAGTTATTTCGCTTGTAATTTATAAAAGTATTCCTTTATAAATAATTATTTTATCATTCTGAGACTTCTATCGTCGGCCGCATCTTACTTTATAACAATTTGCGGGGTTTCCATAGTCACAAAACATGCGTGGTGTGTGTGTGTGTGTGTGTGTGTGTGTGTGTGTGTGTGCGTGCGTGTGCATCAATATCTCGCGAGATACATTTATTTTTTATTCTGATTGTTGTTGTTCGTTCGTCGATTCGACCAGGACCTCTCTAGTCATCCGAGGGTTGGAGGGGCTGGTTCTGTTTTGTGCGTGTGCAAGTGGCTGATGAGGCCAACCCTTGCACAGAATGTTCCTTTGTGTAAGGGGCAGGAATGAGTGAGACATCTCCAGGAGGATTTTCTGGCTTGTCTCTTCAGCTCTTTAGCTGCTGTCCTGCTAGATTCGCACAACTTGTAGCTTTTGTGCACAGAGAAATCAAGGTTTATGTTGAATGCTTTCAATGCAGCTTTCAGATTGACTTTGAAGCGTTTCTTCTCACCTCCGTGGGATATCTGTCCGTGCTGTAGCACGCCATAGAATAATCTCTTAAACAGTCGGTGGTCTCGAATGCGAACATGTCCCGCCCAGCGTAACTGACACTGCATCAGGATGGTGTGGATGTTGGAGAGATCTGCTTGGGCGAGTACATCAGCGTCTAGAACCCTGTCCTGCCACTTGATGTTGAGGATTTTCCTGAGACTTGTGGTGTAAAAGTGGTTCAGTTTCCTGGCGTGACGTTGGTAAACCGTCCAAATTTCGCGTGCAAAAAGTAGTGTGGGAGCACAACTGCTCCGTACACCTTCAGTTTGGTCTGGATGCTGATGTCTCTTCTATTCCAGACGTTTTACCTCGTCGTCAATATTGACGCTCTGTGACAGTGTGCTGCCAAGGTAGGTGAAACGGTTCACTACATTAAGTTTTTGTCCGTTGACGGTGATGATGGACTCAACATTAGACTTTCCAAGGGCCAGCTCATGCAGGACTTCAGTCTTTTTAGTACTGATTGTGAGGCCAAAGCTTGTACAGGAGCTGGAAAACTTGTCAACGCTGCATTGCAGGTCGACTTCTGAACCAACATTGAGTTCGCAGTCATCAGCAAATAAGAAATCCCTGATGGTGTCTGACATGACCTTGGTTTTCGCTTGAAGCCTTCTGTGATTGAATAGTTTTCCATCTGTAAGGTACCTGATGCCGACTCCAACATCTCCGTCTCTGAATGCATTAGTCAGCATGGCGGAGAACAATAAACTCAACAGTGTCGGTTCCAGAATACAACCCTGCTTGACGACATTGGTTACTGGGAATGGCTCAGATGTCTATCCATTGTCCTGGACTCTTGTCTACAAGCCATCGTTGAAATGCTGCCCCATGGATGTAAATTTTCTTGGGCATCTGTACTTGGTCATTACCTTCCGCAAGCCATCTCTGCTGATAGTATCAAAGGCATTTGTCAAGTCGACGCGGATGAAGAAAGGTCGGTGTTTTGATCTTGACAGGAAAAAATATTAGTGGAAACGTTGTTCAGGTCGACTCAGTAAACAATTCTGCGACTCACTCGATGACACAATCGGCGACCCAGAGGACGACCCAGTCAACGACTCAGTCAGCAACCCCATTAACGATTCAGTAGGCGACACAGTAGACGACTCTACAACCAAGCAGGTGATCCAGAAGGACGACTCAGCGACCCAGTCGATGACTTAATGAACTTGTCGGCGACCCAGGAGGACAACTCAGTCGACGACCTAGTAGGCGTCGCAACCGGCAACAAAAAGCCAGGAATAAGACGGTATCCCGCTGTGGTAGAAGTTCTAAAGTCTCTCTCCCCCCCCCCCCCCCGGACGATTTGAATAACATTACCATCATTAATAGGTCCAGAGACTTCGTCGTACGACACAAGTGAAAATCCTCAACGCTCGTAGTATGTAACTACGATATGAGAGAGAGAGAGAGAGAGAGAGAGAGAGAGAGAGAGAGAGAGAGAGAGAGAGAGAGAGAGAGAGGACCGTTTAGACATTTTTATATTTAATAATTAATAATCCAGTTTTAGAACATTATAATAGGTTTAAGAAACAACAACAAAAGAATTAAAAGAATACAGTATGTGTTTCTCGTAACCGACAAATTTAACATACTGGCCTAGTGTCACTGGCTATTACAACGACGTATTATTGTTATTATGAACACTGTAGATACATCCCAAGGAAAGCGTAACATACTACCAAACAGATTACTGATAATTAATTGGTGCAAGTGAAATTGTGTGCCATTTTATTATCATTTAGAAAACAGGGATTTTTAATACTGTTTTATCTTTATTTTCATATGACATTTATGGTTAATGAATGAGTACAAATTCATAATGGATTTATATGCCTGCGGTTGAAAGAATGTTTATACATTATTATTATTATTATTATTATTATTATTATTATTATTATTATTATTATTATTATTATTATTATTGCGCCATGGGCGGATCACAATTTGATATACCAACAGTATTGGTATATCAGTTTGCTTTTTACCAACACTTATATATATATATATATATATATATATATATATATATATATATATATATATATATATATACATATACATATACATATACATATTAATATACATACCGGTATATATATATATATATAACATACTACCAAACAGATTACTGATAATTAATTGGTGCAAGTGAAATTGTGTGCCATTTTATTATCATTTAGAAAACAGGGATTTTTTATACTGTTTTATCTTTATTTTCATATGACATTTATGGTTAATGAATGAGTACAAATTCAGAATGGATTTATATGCCTGCGGTTGAAAGAATGTTTATTATTATTATTATTATTATTATTATTATTATTATTATTATTATTATTATTATTATTATTATTATTGCGCCATGGACGGATCACAATTTGATATACCAACAGTATTGGTATATCAGTTTGCTTTTTACCAACACTTATATATATATATATATATATATATATATATATATATATATATATATATATATATATATATATATATATATATATATATATATATATATATATATATATATATATATATATATAATTTGTTTATTGCTTACATTATATAATCATAAACTTATAAGATATCTTAAAGTTAAATGTAGGATTGACCTGGCCATAAGGCGAGGCTAACGAGGCAACCGCCTTGGGCCTTGCGCTTTCAGGAAAAAAACTCTGCAATGCAATTTTTTTTCTCCAAATTTTATTTTTCGCTTTTGCTGCCTTGGGACCAGCACATTACATGACCTGGCCTGTGTAAGATATGTAATTTATTTTGTCAGGTATAGTATACGGTCTTGACAGACACAGAGACTAACGTTCATTACGTCATGAAAAATCTTTCTTGTAAATATAGCCCTGAATTCGCAATGCGCTTTATATGACGAATCATTCTGAGGAAGACTTAATTTTTATTGCAAATTTAAAATATTTCATTATTATGTAAAACATTTTTTCTTCAAAAAAGAAAACGAAGAACATTTGAAAAGACAATGATGCAGTCCAGTTTTCCGTAAAATTAAGAGCTTTATCCGTCAGCAGAAAACAAACTGATGCGATTTGACTTTTATCATGAACCGGAAGTAAGTTGAAGATTCCTGGCGGGAGATTCAGGGGACATTTAGATGCTTTAGAGCAATATTTCATTTTCAAAACGCACAAGACCTTGTAATATAAGGTAAAAATAATATGCTGTGAATTGAATATTTTATTGGATATAAACGTATCAGCTGTGAGAATCAGGCAGGTATTTTGTTAAAATCTTTTGGGGCTACTTGAATTTGGGACCTTTAATTTTTGATTTTAAGAAATTTCGGTTGTTTACGCTCTCCCAAGTGATACATTACGTATTCACTTTCATTTATTTAACATCAATTCTGCAATGTAACAGATCTGTATAAGAAAGCTTCAAGACATTTGTCAAAATTAAAGTCATGTTGATTTAGGCATGCATTATTTATTATTTATTTTTTTCTAATAATTTTAAATTTTCACACAAGTATATGTTTTCAAGTTCCTTTGACCTACATTTCATTTGATTGAAATGCAATGGGTGCTGGAATAGTGTATTTATATTTATTTTGTTCAAGAAAAATACTTCAACGATTTTGGTATTCCAGGCTTCCATTGCATTCAAATTTACTGAAATGTATATCAGTGGAACATGAAATGCCAAAGGTGCTCAAAGCGAGCTTGACGTAAAGATGAAAAAAAAAATCTAAAGGAAAAAAATCATACAGAGTGAGAAAAATACCTTAAATTACCCCCCATGACCCATTCAGACATAGGACCTTCACTATCATACTATATAAAAAGAGAAGGTTCGTAAATTCCAAATACTTGGTTCCACCCATAACCCTCGATTTCATTATGTTATTTCCGTATTTAAAAGCACACAACCATTCTATATAGCTTGTTTTACTCCTGAGATATTTTTCTATTCATCAAGCCATCATTCGCTTTTCTACGTTGTACCAAATTGAAGTTACGGCTTCTGAAACTTGCGATTTTCGTGAATTTTTCATCAAGTGCGAGCACATGTAAGTAAATAGAGAGGGTCCTATGTCACAATGGGTCATGGGGGCAGTCTAAGGTATTTTTATTTCTCCGCATGATTTTTTCCCTTTAGATTATTGTTTTTTTATTTCACATCAAACTCGTGTCGAGCACCTGTGGAAAATGCATCCTTTTTCTGATGTCAAATTTTTATTCCATCAGGAAAAAGACAGCAAAGTAAGTATATCAGTTAGACTTGTATTTGTGGAAGAGTGTTGAGTGCTAAGTGTGAGATATTGCTTAAAATTCTTCCTGTCATTTGACTTGGGAACACACTACACAAGGCAGTTATTTAGGCAGTAAGACATATCACCCAAAACATAAATCATAAATATTAGATGATAATTCTTACATTGTAGGATTACGCAGCCCCTGCATCAAAAGTTGATCTCTCTCTCTTCTCTTTTTTTTTACATTACTGGTAGCGGAGGCCAGTCATGCCTGACACATTTTGGGATCAAGATTTTGTCCTCTGATCAGTGCAGACTATCTGCTGCTTACTAATAATGACTAAAGTTACAAGCAGTTATTTTTTTTCTTTACCAGAAGTATTTAGATGGTATAGTGATGTAGCATTAAGACAGTTTATTACAGAATTTATTCAAATTGGTATATTAAAAAATATTCTTTGAAGCAAATTCAATTATAATAAAACAAGCATGGACTATTTATTCAATTGATAACAGAATATAGCAGTGATTTGTTCAAAAGTAAAATCACTGGCATGTTAGCATCGGTAATGCAATTTCACGATTGCCTGTAATATGGAATATCATACAACGATACCATTACTAGTGTAAACTACAAAGCCAAGATATTGACCTGGCCTTGTCTTGCACTCCAAATTGACTTATATATGGATGAAGGAATGAAAATTTATAAAATTGGTGAATTCGACTTGTACTCCAAATCGACTTATAGGCCGGAAAATATGGTAGTACCATATATGAACAACTACCAAGACATTATTTTTGGTTATATAGCGGTAGCCATGGTAGCATAGACACTGGAACTTGCATACATGTGATAGTTGTTTTATCTGGCAAAAAAGATTCATTACCAAGCAGAAATCCAGTCTGGAGTTAATTATTGATGTATTTTGCTATGTGCTAGGGTGTCGATGTTTTTAGTAATCAAGGTCCCTAAATTCATCAGCCATATGGATTTTGATATACATCCTCGTATAATATTATATACGTGTGTGTGTGTGTGTGTGTGTGTGTATACAGTGGGACCCCGCTATAACACGATAGTTGGGAGCCATAGAATCCGACCGGGCTATGAACCGAACCGTGTTATAAGCAACCATGTAGAATACCAACACATTTTTGGATTTAATGGGGGGGGGGGTTTACATAAAGACGGGTGCGAAAATGCATAGCACAATTACCATTTTTGATCAATATATATTAAATGAGAAAAACATTAGCTTTGGTAACAGAAATTGCAGATATAATATATTACTTTATTCATGGAACCATGCATTGGTACATACACGTGTCTAATTTATGTATATATGTATAATCTATTGCATGAAAAGAGTATCAACACCATGTACTCACCATCGAATCTTGTAACATACATTGAATCCATAATACAAATATTTCCATCGAAAATAACCACACACGGATGTAAAATATTCAATAATTTTGTCACAGATCATTATGTGACTGAATTCAATGAAAAGAAAAAAAAACAAAAATTACGTAACGGGTGTACGTAATGAATGATGAAATAGTACATGTCCATAGATTAAATAATGGAAGCTAAAGTGTATTCTTATAATAACTACATGTACATCTCAGGATCTTTCTGTCTCAGAATTCAGTCATTGTAAATTTTTGTAAACATTTTCCCACCCAAGCTGCTAGTCAAAGTCCTTTGAACTTGCTGCCCAGTTATTGCGTCATGTTCTTTTGATGTACTCTAATACAGCAGGCAGAACTGGCTGTATTTTAACCACGGAATTATGTCACTGTTTAGCTCGGCAGTTCACTTTGATGATAAACAATGTACTTAAATTGATTTATACATTCTGGTGAGAATCTTTTATCAACCGCCGCATTGGCTGTTGCTTAGTTTTGTATGATATTAAGAGAAACATATATCGGAGATTATTTGAGCAACAATTGTATTCGGAATGCATTTAAGACAAACACAAAGTAGACACAATGGCTTCATTACTCAGGAATCAGTAATTATAATATTGACACTTATGAGCTGTCATTTTTCAACAATAAACAAAGATCAAAGTTCTCAGAAGGCCCACCAATTGGTTCGTATTTCCGACGTTTATTTTGGCACAAAACTAGAAGAAATTTGATAATACATTTTCTACACGTTCTTTTTCGCACGGTTTAGACGAATATGAGAATATGATAATTAAACTCTTAATATTTTTTTTTGATACTTAAATTTCTTTTTTTTTTTTTTTGGTCTTTGAGAAAAATACCTGTAATAAATTACCCGAAATTTCGGGAGCCATGCCACGACCGGGTTATATCCGAATTCGGGTCATAGCAGGGCGGGTTATAGCGGGGTCCCACTGTATATATATATATATATATGAGAGTATTCAGTAATTCAACTTAGTCCAGTGCTTGGAATAATGTGACAGTACTCCTTTATATAGGTAAGACCTGTATTCAAGTTTGTTGATGGTTGATGCTTAGAGTAAGGCAGAAGATTTGGGGGTAATGGACAGGTCACTGGGCGTAAGAAAGAATTCTACAGATAATATTAAGTTCTCCATCATGTACAAGCACTGGACTCTGGATAACTTTGACTTTAATTAAGAAAAGCATGATTTGGGTGGTCTGCAGGTCAAAGGTCAGGGTCATGGTAAGACTAATATGCTTTCTGTATAGTTTGTTTAGTTTAAGAAGGCATGCTTAGCCGCAGGTGGTCCAGATCATTGAGATCCATTTCTCAATATTCCCCATTAGTGTATAAACAAAAGACAGCAATTCATGGTACTGGTTTTGGGCAGTGTGTGTTCTTGTGATTATGGCTCTCCCTAGCCCAATGAAAATCCTATGGACACACATGGTTGATTCATGCCAAAGACTTGTACAAATGGTACAAGCAGTTGCATTGTTTGATACTCAGCATTAAGAGGTTAGTGCTAGGACTGGTCAGCATGGTCACGATGATGGTGTGTGTGTGTGTGATTTGGATTTTTAATGTAGCTTTAAAAACAATTCAGTCATATAACTACAATGTCTCTAGTGTGGCAGTTTATAGTGGTGTCTAGACTGGGGCAACATGTACAATAATGTCACATCCAGTCACATTATCCTGACACCAGTTGACCTGTCCTAACACTAACTTATTATTGCTGAGCGTCAAGCATGGTAGCTGTTAGTTACATTTCTTGATTCTGCCAGGGTATGAACCCACTCTCTACTGCATCTGAGGCAAAAGCTCTAACCACTGGGCCGCAAAGCAGTGAAACAAAGAAGTGGTTGTCTCCATGGTATCATTATAATGTGATAAGGTGGGACAAAATACTATATGTCTGCGATATGATGCCCCAGTGCTAGACATCACTAAACTGCAACACTGCAGACATTGTAATGATATTACTGATTATTATTTTTCAAAAGATTCATAAAAAATCACACACTCTCTGCTCTATCAATCATAGTGGAAGAAATGATGATGGTACAAGTTTGTAAATTTTCAATAGAAAATCTTGTTATATATATCTGATTTAATCCGTATTTATTTTAATTCTTTTGTAAGTTTTAAATACTTTTTGATTTATTATTACATGCTATTAATTCCCTTGAGATTTTTTTTCTTCAGAAAATCTGTTGACCTAAATTATTTTTTGGTACATAACCAATGCTGACCTACATCCTGACCATTATCCAGATTTTGTGGTAGCCACATAAACCTGTTTTATTTGAATTTTAAAATGATTGGTTGTTCTCATGGTCAAGATGGGTCTGGTGAATTAGAAGTGAAGAACTTGAAAGCAAAATGATTGGTTCTTTTCAGGGTCATGTTAGCAGTACGTGATATAAACATGATTGTGTGACTCCTCCCATCCAACCTTTTCTTGATTTCGCAATTTGGAGGTTTTTGGAAACTTTGTGTTAAAATACAATATAATCCTTGTTTCGTTGAAATATTCACAGTTTTGGGCATTTACACCAGACATTTTTTAAATCAATGTTAACTTTTCTTAAGTTCATATGGATTTTAAGGGATTAATTTGAATCTCTGGAAATATTTGATGCGCTCATACAGAAAATTTGGAAAAGACAGTTGGTCTAAATTTTATTCGGATTTCCAACACCAGTGTTAAATCTTGTGATCCTACAAAGAACTGTAGATAAGCACATTACAGACTGCATCATACATTGTCGTCTTCCAGTTTCGATTTTCCAACAGGTCTGGAACTTGAATTATTAGAACATTTCATTATTAGGGCTTATATAATTTAATTTGTGGATTATTCTTAGATTATTTTTGACATTGATTCATAAGTTCTTTTTCATTTTTACAATCTTTTATCCAGGGAATTAAATTATTTGTTAAATTTTACAAAGGTTGTTGTTTACACTTTTTCTGTGTTACTGTTTATTAGAGCCTAAACTGTTATTGGTGCATGCATATAGATCACAGTTCACATCAGTAGTACTCGCCATAATATAGTAACACTGCTAGTATGATTCGATAGACCATATGGCAGTCGTCAGGTAGGTCCAATGGCTGCCTCATTAGTTTTATATGTTGCTCAGGTTGCATTTAAAAATGTACTATTCAGGTTTGTTTGTTAACATTATTTTATTTTGTGTTGATCCAAGGTTAATCACCTTGTGCATATTTAAAAAAATCAAAGCAACTTCTCAATAGTTATATTTCTCGCAGAAAGCTTAAGACACGTGGAAATTTGGCATAATGAATGGCCCATTTAGCTTATGTCAAAGGGGTTGTCTATTTTTATATTTTTAAAAAAAATTGTAAATAAAAGATAGCAATTTCTTAGTTAAGGCAGGGACCACGCTTTCAAGTAGACCATCAGGAGCTTGGGGTTTTTATTGGAGCATTTGCTGTCATAAACTTCTATACTTCTTAAAGGGTGGTTATATTTGACATGGTGTTCAAACTAGAACATTTTTACAATGTGTAGTTGACCTGAATCACAAGGTCAAAAGTGTATTGAATTCAGTTTTTGTTGTTTATTTCAGAAAAATGTCGGAAGCAAGACAGGACTCATTACAAGAAATTGACCAGCTGCATGTGGAACTTTGTTCAGAAGATGAAGGTTTGATCATTGAAAACATGGATTCTATTGGTAGAAATGACAATTCCTCTGTGATATTTGTTGGCCTGTCTCGAGCATCTCCACAAGTAATAGAAATTGAAGATAGCATTATTAATCTAATCTCAGATGAATCTGTTTCATTACATAGTTTAGTAAACGTGACCTCATCTCCAATAGAGTCAACCAGAGGGCTGGCTTCTGCTGAACATAATCGTAAAACTTCCTTAGTGAAGCCAGATTCCATTGTAGAAGTATTTGGTAAAGAGACAGTTGCTGATCTTGGTTCTTCTACTATCTGTATCTCGCAGACAAATCCAAGCACACTTACCAGTAGCGTAGAAAGTGATGTATGTATAATCAAAGAGTCATTTAAAAACAATGGAACTTGTTTGGCTGGTAAATCTGGTGGAAACAGTGATCAATTTGTGGTTGCCTGTTCCAAAACAGATAATAATGCATGCACATGTTCCAAAACTAATATTTGTAATGAATTTTCCTCAAGTGCGCTCACTACTATGGCTGTAAACAAGGTGGCCAGTGATACTAATGTATGTTCATTTGATGGAGGGAGAGATGTGGAGAAAGTTGTTGTAACTGAGACTATGATTTTTTCAGGAAACACACCCATGGCTGAGGCAAAGTTCCGCAATGAAAATCTTTTAATTTCTTCCCTTGATTGTTCACCAATTCCCAAGAGTGAATGGATGAAAATTGATGCCAGCAACTTTACTCCATTACCTGGAATAAATAATGACGTGTCTGCTTGCAAGGTTATACATAGTACACCTCTCGGTGGACATAGAACATTTAAAAATTCATCCACAATGGCCAAAAGGTCTATAATGCCAAAGACAATAGAGGAATTGTGCAGTGATCTGGCAAGTGATATCAGTCAGAAACCCCACCAGACATTACTGGCCAGCACCGTCAAGTGTAATACTCCATTGAGCAAAATTAATCTACAGTCCTTTATGGAGGAAAATAACAGCATAATTAAGGTGACAGAGAATGAAAAGTACAGGGTGAGCAATAAAGAGAATGTTTTTTCATCTCCAATTATGGGACGTTTTAAGGATGTTTCCGTGAGTCGTTCCATGTCTGTTTTGGAGGAGGATATACTTGATGTGTCAGAGGATATTTTAGGCTTAGAAGAAGATGTAATAACTGATAATGAGATAAATGATGATGAGATGGAAATTACGTTGCTAGGTTTAGACACTGTTCAGTATGTTCAGTTAAGTCAAGTCGAAGACAAAACACTGACCAAAAGAGACCATCTAGAAGATGGCATGGGTGATGAAATGAACACAACATTGCTTGAGAACACTGTTCGTGAAGAAGAAACTCTGGTATCACAAGAGAAGATATATGATATGAACATGAAAAGAAAATCGTTATTTCCTGGATTGAACACAGAACTAGTTAGGTTTACTGATGGGGGTGAATTAGATAAGCAAGCATATGTAGCTACATGTAATAAGACAGAAAACAAGAAGGAATTGGCTGTTGGTTCAAGTAAAAGGTCTTCACAAACATTTTCATTCACAGAATTGGAAAGTGAAGAAGTCATTGGTGTTAACAGTTGTGAATTTGATCAGACAACAGTGCTAGCAACATCTCATAAAGGAGTATTTGATCAGACAACAGTGCTAGCAACATCTTATAAAGGTGTATTTGATCAGACTACCACACTAGATAAAACGGACTATAGAACAGCGGAGAGTCAAAAGAAATCAGTTGCAGAGGAAACATTAACCAGCTTAATTTGTACTTTAAAATCTGAAGCATATGCTTCTTGTACTGCTTCAACCAAAGCAGAAACACCAACTGCTCTCAGTTCAGAGATGCTTATGAAACTTAGGAACAAGAGAAGGAAAAGAAAATTGGAGAAAATCGTGTCCTCTGGAAACATTTTGATGCGAGACATTGATCCAGTTGAATTTAAAGAAAATAAACAGAAAAAGATTGAGACGAAACCCATCTCAGAAGAGATGAAAGAAACGAGGAAAAAAAGACAGAAAAAGAAGAAAACAAAGGTACCACTTGAGGAACAGTCTCAAGCAGTTAGTAACATTTTGTTAACTGCAGCAAAAATGACGCATGATCAAGGCAAAGTTGAAACAAATACACAGTTAGAAAAAGCTAAAGAAAAATGTATGAATAATAAAAACAGGAAACATGCAGACCAAGAGATAAAGAACAGAGATGTTACACATTTAAATGAAGGAGCGAAAGAACAGCAGACAAGATCTTCCAGTAAAGTCTTTGTAAACATTGATACACATTCATCCAGCCGAGATTCGGAAGTCACTACTGTTTCTGGTGTAGTTCCAAGCTCTGCAATAACCTTGCAGAGTTTGCTAGTTCCAGAACAGAATGCTGAAGAGTTATCAAGAAGACTTAAAGTTGATCATGTGAAACTGCCATTAGAGACACAGGAAGCTGGAAGCAGTAAAGAAAAGCAAGACAAGAGATTGGAAATTGTTTCTCTTTCAGATAGAATCTGTGTTGATGTGTGCAATAGCAATGACAAACTTGAGCTACAGATGGGAAATTCACAGTTGCTTCCAAAAGGTGATGAAAAAGAGAAAGCAGTTGGAAATAAGGATGCTCCAGTGGCAAAACTCTTTTATATTGTCGATGAATGTAGAGATGGAAACAGTTTGTCAGATCAGAGTAACAACATTGAGAAAAATATAGATTTCTCTATCATGACTGTTGCCATGAATCAAGAAACTCCATGCACTATTACAAGTAAGACATCGAGTCGTGCTGATGTCATACTAAAGGATGAAACTAATTCTGAAGGGGGAAAAAAGGGAGTCACTACAGTAGAAGATAAAGAACAAGTTACAACAGATACTGTTTCTTTAGTACAAGAACATGCAGCATTGTGTCAAAATCTTGAAGGAAACAAGTTAATACAACAAGTTCAGAGAAAGTGGAAGTGTAGTGTGAAAAAGATTCCTGAGACTAACTTGACTACATCACTTTATGCACAACGTCTTCCAAATAGTACAAAGAATACTGTGTCAAAACTACAAGGAGAAAGATACTGTACATTGGATACTGGGGTAAATTTGCAATTAGGTTCAATGGTAAATTTAAGGAAACAATCGCAGCAGCAGTTGGCAAAAGAGTTGCATGATCTTCAACAACAACAAGCAGCTGAAATTGAAGTTGCAGCTGCACCTTTTGAAATAAAGTTGTCCAACTTGGCTTCAGCTCACAGAGAACAAAGACTTAAATTACAGTTTCATCAAAATCGTGAATTGAAAAACTTTTATAAACAGTTCAGCTGCAATTCAATTCTTCTACAAGCACTAATTTTACAAATTAAACAAGAACACCAAATCCAGAGGAATCGTCTTCAGTATATGATGCAGCAGGAAATTTCATCATTGACCAAAGAGAAGCAAAATATGATAGATCAGATTGCTCAGAGATTTAACAGAAAGGTCAACCAGCTGAAGAATGTTGCAGAACAATCACAACATTTGACCAGTAGTGGTTCAAGTCAAGTTCCATATGTCTCTGTTGAACTCTTTAAGGCTCCTCAGAAGAGAAGAATGGGAAGAGTTGTAACGGTATGTCTCCCAGCTGGCGTTGCTCATGCTCTTTTAAAAGAGGATGCAGTATACGATCATTTTTACAGTGGTGAATGGAACGAGTAAATCTGCTGAATAATAACTTTAGGTGGACACCAATGACCTGCTTTAGTATATGACTTCTAGATGTACAGGTTACAGTATTTGGCCATAACCAAAAAAATTCACCTTGTCATAAATTTCTTAGACTTCTGTTAAGGTTGATGAAGAGGTTCTTCTCAGAGAAGTTTGTTGATTTATTGGTCTATTTAAAAGTACAAGCATTGCAGAGTTTTAACAATAGACAAGTTCACTTTTTGGACATTAACATGTACTATATTTGTAAACAACTTACGGGTGAAATATTTATAAAGTACAGAGAGTTTTCATAGCAATGGTTACCTCTGTCTTTAAACGTAAAACTTGTTTTCTGAGAGATTTTTAATGGTGGAACAGTCAAGACATGATAGAATGAGAGATTTAATTATGGAGCAGTCAGAACATGATAGAATGAGAGACTTAATAGTGGAGCAGTCAAGACATGATTGAATGAGAGATTTAATAGTGGAGCAGTCAAGACATGATAGAATGAGAGATTTAATAGTGGAGCAGTCAAGACATGATAAAATGAGAGATTTAATAGTGGAGCAGTCAAAACTAATTAAGGGCAGGAAGTGAAAACACTCTTGGCAATTCTTTTAAAATGGAAATGCATGCTGTATTTAAGGAATATTGTGGAACAGTTCGACACTTAAATTCAATTACTTCTTGATAGCTTTCTGGTTTGAAGAGAAACTGCCATTGTTTCATCTCCTGCAGAAAATGGACTTAAAAGTACAACTATTTTGTACATTGGAGATAAATTTGTATGACTATCAACATTACTGTTTTGTTTGTGCAATATCACAGAGATATTATAAATAATTGGAAGGCACCTATCTGGTAGTGTTTTCATTCCACATTTATTGAGGTCTTGTGAGCAAAGATATCACTTATGTGTAAAGTATAATGCAAATATCAGCTCTTACAATCACAGTCCTCATCATTGCAAGTGAATACTGTGATAGTTTAAATTTGGGGTTATTAAATTTCCAAATTTTTGAGAACATGATTTTGTGGATTTGTTATTTTTTAAAATTATTTTCAATTTTAAAGACAACATATATTATTACACAATGATTTCTGTATCTCTCATGAAGATTACATGTTTTATGTCAATGTATTTTGAGTGGAATGGCTTAATCTGTACTCCAATAATTCATTTAATTGGAATGGCTTAATCTGTACTCCAATAATTCATTTAATTGGAATGGCTTAATCTGTACTCCAATAATTCATGTAATTGGAATGGCTTAATCTGTACTCCAATAATTCATATAATTGGAATGGCTTAATCTGTACTCCAATAATTCATTTAATTGGAATGGCTTAATCTGTACTCCAATAATTCATTTAATTATTTGAATGGTTTAATCTGTACTCCAATAATTCATTTAATTATTTGAATGGCTTAATCTGTACACCAATAATTCATTTAATTGGAATGGCTTAATCTGTACTCCAATAATTCATTTAATTGAATTTGCAAAGTTTAGTTTCAGTTTTGTAACACTTATTAAGGACATTGAAGGAAATTAAACATGCACTTTTAAGGACCAGATTATGTGAAAAATAAGAATTGATATACTAATTGTTTATTCAGATTATCTGAGAAATAAGAATTGATATACTAATTGTTTATTCAGATTATCTGAGAAATAAGAATTGATATACTAATTGTTTATTCAGATTATCTGAGAGATAATAATTGATATACTAATTGTTTATTCAGATTATCTGAGAAATAAGAATTGATATAGTAATTGTTTATTCAGATTATCTGAGAAAAAAGAATTGATATACTAATTGTTTATTCAGATTATCTGAGAAATAATAATTGATATACTAATTGTTTATTCAGATTATCTGAGAAATAAGAATTTATATAGTAATTGTTTATTCAGATTATCTGAGAAATAAGAATTTATATAGTAATTGTTTATTCAGATTATCTGAGAAATAAGAATTGATATACTAATTGTTTATTCAGATTATCTGAGAAATAAGAATTGATATACTAATTGTTTATTCAGATTATCTGAGAGATAATAATTGATATCCTAATTGTTTATTCAGATTATGTGAAAAAAAATAATTGATATACTAATTGTTTATTCAATAGTTATAAAACTTGATCAATAATAATTAAATATTATTTTGCATTTTGCTCAATTGAATAGTGCTTATAATTAATAGAATAAAAATGTAACTAACATTTAAAGGACTAAAGATGTAAACTGTGCTTGATATTTACTAAAGTAGGGATGTTAATATCGTTTTTTTTTCTTTCAAAAACCGATTATCGTTTGTAGAAATACGATTTTAAACCGATTATCGGTTTTTGTCCTACATTGAAATTACAAGAAATATATTCTTTTAATGCAAGTTAGTGAATGCCTCTTGCGAATAAAAGATATTCGTTACATACCATAACGTATAGGCGCGCATTGTCTGACAGCATGGAGGACGATATTGTGGCTCCACCAAAGCAATCAAATCACGGAAGGCATTGGATTCAACAATCGAAATTGATAGCATGTTTTCAGCAACAAACTTAGCTGCAGCCGCAGTAAATTTTTCTTGATGACTATCAGGACAGTTTCTTTGTGTTACAATAAATGTTGTTAATCGCGGCTTAACATTTGAAGGAGCTGCAATTCCGGGATGTTTGCTACACAAATGTGCATGCAATCCAGTAGTAGTACCACCGCTCCGACTTATTTGTTGTGAACATAGTTTACAGCGAGCCATGCTTGATGAAATGTTTTCAAAGTTTTCCCATACATCAGATTTATTTATACGACCAGCCATATTTGTGAACTTGAAAAGACACAACCAGCTTTGACCAGTCCTCAACAACAGAGACTGTAGCTATTAACAGTCTATTGTTGTCAATTTCGGACATCAAAGAACTTAGCGACTAACTATTTACATCCTTCAACAATAAATATATTCATTTATAAACATGCTTCATGGAGCGCTCACAAATTTTATACAAACACCTTATCTGCTGGCCGTATTGTATTAAAATGTAAACACTAAAAAAATGCATGAATTAATTTTTTCTGGCATTTTTTAAAATTTTCACTACAAAAATGGTAAAAAAATATTGAATTCGATTATCGTTTTGTAAAAACAAAAATCGATAATCGTTTTCAAAATCGATAACCGGATTTCCGATTTTCGTTTAACAACCGTATTCTAAAGTTAGAATGCTTTATCATTTCTTAGATATTTACTATTCTAAAGTTAGAATGCTTTATCATTTCTTAGATATTTACTATTCTAAGGTTAGAATGTTTTATCATTCCTTAGATATTTACTATTCTAAAGTTAGAATGCTTTATCATATTTACTATTCTAAAGTTAGAATGCTTTATCATTTCTTAGATATTTACTATTCTAAAGTTAGAATGCTTTATCATTTCTTAGATATTTACTATTCTAAAGTTAGAATGCTTTATCATTTCTTAGATATTTACTATTCTAAAGTTAGAATGCTTTATCATTTCTTAGATATTTACTATTCTAAAGTTAGAATGCTTTATCATTTCTTAGATATTTACTATTCTAAGGTTATAATGCTTTATCATTTCTTAGATATTTACAGATTTAACTTAATTGTATCAGTTTCACTGAATATTCATTTTTATAAATGGATGTAATGTCCACTTTGTCAAGTAAAAGGACATAAACTATTAGTAATTTCATGAAATTTTGTTTGTGAGTTAAATCTAGTCAAGTAAAAGGACAAACTATTAGTATTTTCATGAAATTTTGTGAGTGAGTTAAATCTAGTCAAGTAAAAGGACATAAACTATTAGTAATTTCATGAAATTTTGTGAGTGAGTTAAATCTAGTCAATGAATTCCCAAATTTTCTTGTATGTGTGTGTAGATGTAGATATGTGTGTTTACAAAAGAAAACTTTTTAAAAAATGTAACATAGAATCAGCTAAGATGCATCTGTGGGGTTTTTCTTTGGTGGACACTTGTGGATACATAATGCATGTTAACATGATCATATGTGGGAACTTTTGACTACATACCACACATAAATATCATGTGTGAGCTTGTGGCACTACCACACATAAATATTATGTGAGGGAACTTTTGACTAAATACCATACGTAAATATTATTTGGAACTTTTGACTACCGGTATATACTATACATAAATATTATGTGGGAAATTTTGACTATATACCACACATAAATATGTGGGAACTTTTGACTATATACTAAAGCTGTACTGATGTCACTTTTTTCCGATTATGCCGATACTGTGTATAGCCGATTATTAAAATTGCCGATACCAATTATGAGACCGATTATTTCATTATCACAGTATATATTCGCGAATAAGCTGAATAGTTTTGGGAAAATATAAAGGCCTGGAATGGGGGGGGGGGTCGGCTTATCTGCGGACCATTGTCTAAACTTTACCGTTTTTAGGTCTTTTTGTTGACTACTGTAACAGATGTAAATCTTGGGACATGAAACAATAATTTTTTCCGTGTCCTAAGACAGATGGCATGTTTAAAAAAAAGTAACTTTCGGTGACCTGACAATTATTAAATTGTTATAAAGTACCATCATTGATTTGAAAAAGAAAAGTTAATATTCGTCTGCAAAGGGTGACCCGTCGTCAGTGAGTAAAATTTACACTCTGAGAAAAAAAAGAAATTTGGAGTACATGAAGACAGAATCAGTGTGAAATACACTTGTATATTGACAAATTACATTCTGGTTACTTTTGTGTAATAAAATCCACAAGAAAATATTGCATTAATCACATCCTGATGCGAAAAACAGTACGATATTCAATGTCTTCATTAGCACATGGTTGGATAGTTGTTATTTACATGCTTCATGTACATGTACTTAAATTGGCCTTGATTTTGGTCAGTCTCTTCCCATCTTATTGAGGCTACCAAGGGGATGGTGCTATTCACAGGGAAATGAAAAGCTGTCAACAGTACATGTATTCTCCACATATATTTGTTGCAACGAAGTTCTATACAGTAAATTTTTTCTCAAATGCTTCATTTAACCATTTTATGGCTTCCTCTACGTCTTCAAATGTAGCAGTCGTTTGCTTCTTCCTTTGGGGAACACGGTTACCTTCAATGTAGACTTTCATTATAGACTCTGCAACTTTCATACTTTCTGAATGGGTGTTATTTTTAAGTGAAATAATGTCACAGACTTCTTTGCAAGATGTTCAGCCCTCAACTTCCTTAGCAGCCAGATATTTAGTTTCCATAGACTGTAAATTTAATTTGTGTTTTACAATGCTGTTGGTAGCCATCGTAAATGTAAATAAAGTTAAAAACAAAACTTTCACAGCATAATAAACTTGTTTTAATCACCGATCACTTTCAAAGGTCTCGGAAAAGCGTAATCACGTGTATTTGGATGCATTTTTTTATATCTGGGATTCAGACAATAACGTATACAGTACACGTCAATATGCTGGACGGCAAATTTAAGGGCTTGCTAGTCCTGCTTTGACCACCTGTTGAGTGGAAAAATGTGTTGATCAATTGATCATTTTACAATGACAGATTTCAGAGGTAGAATGACCCATTGATGTACTTGTGTATAAGAAGAGTTCATCAAATGAATAACTTTCACCTTCATTATTGTTTTCATTTCCATGTGTAGCAATCTGAGTAGTGCTTGTTATCTCAAAATCAAGACATGTTGAGAGTTAAGACAAGATGCTGTTTGCAAATTATAACAAGAAGGGTTAAATGGCTTATTGGAGATTTTAATGAAATTCAACAGTGTGTTAAGAAGTTGCTAGAACTGACATTTAACATGGAACACTATGTATGCTTGGAATTAGACCTTATCTTGACCTGACAATTCACTCTCACTCTCACTCTAATGGACAAACAAGGGCTACATGTCAGTGCTGTAAAGAAGTTTGAAAATTAAACTCTATGGCAACTGCTGTTTTTATTTGTCTGGAAATATAGCCATTTCAAGTATGCCCAATTTGCTTCTGGTAGGGGACTGCAAATCTGACTGCGACATTAAAGCCCGGCGGCAAGATCAACTAATTGTTGAACAAAGTATGGGTTGGAACTAGCAGCTTGTCGACATAAATGATTAGAAAACAAGGGATTTGTTCAAGCTGGGACCAAGGGCTTCTGTTGACATGTACATTTATAATAATAATTAGAACTTTGTATAGCACCTAATCTTTCGAAGCTCTAAGCGCTTTACACCATCAATAATGATATGACTATACTACAGAAAAACAAATGACAAAAACAATGAAATTGGAAAACAAAAACATGCAGAAAGTATATAAGATACAAAACAGACGAGTCTTGAGAGCACTTTTAAAATGGACCACTGTGTCTTTGTGTCTTATTTCAATGGGCCATTCGTTCCACATCGCGAGGCCCTGGTATGCAAACGAACGTTCTCCATATGACTTTGTTTTCACCGTATGAACAATGAATATATGATTATCAGGAGAAGAGCGTAAGTATCTAGCTGGTGTATACACATGGGTGAGGCTGGATAGGTATGTTGGACTGGAGTCTGTCATTGAAACATAGCACAGAGAACAAATTTTGTGTTTGATTCATATTTCGTTTATCTTTTATCTCGACGTAGACATAAGCATGACAATTTGGTAGTAATAGTAGACCAAGGGACTGCGACTTTGTTTTTTTTTTTTTGTTGACATAGTCGGCTTGTCGATACAAGTGATGTTGATATAAATGGGTAGGACTGTATTTAATTCTGATTTAAAATTCAAGTCGTGTCAAGATGAATGTTATGATTGAATTTATATTTTTTTAATTTGTTTACATCGGCACTGATTATTTCTGCCGATACCGATTATGCCGATTGTTTTAATAATGGGCCCGATTATGAGTACGGACGATTAATCGGTACAGCTTTACTATATACCAGACATAAATATCATATGGGAACTTTTGATTATATACCATACGTAAATATCATAGGTGGAAGCTTGTGACACTATACCACACTTAACTATCATATGTAGGAAATTTTCCACATGTAAATATCATAAGTGGGAATTTTTAACTATATACCGCAAGTAGATATACGTAGGAACTTTTTACTATATACCATACGTAAATATTATATGTGGGAAATTTTGACTACCACACATAAATATCAAATGTGGGAACTTTTGATTGTGTTCCTTACGTAAATATCACAAGTAAAATCTTTTGACTATATGCCACACGTAAATATAATAAGTGGGAACTTTTGACTATATACCACATTTACGGTAAATATCGCATGTAACTTTTAGCTATATACCACATGTAAATATCATGTGGGAACTTGTGGCTATGTAAAATATCGTGTAGGAGCTTGTGGCTATATCAGGCGTGGAAACTTGTGGCTAAATGCTGATTGCAAATATAATGGTGTGTGAGAACTTCTTACTGTATATTGAAAATTTTAGTTTGATCATTTGTGGGAACAGAACATGTGTCCACATAATAATTATAAAAATGGAATCTTTGATGCTTTAATCACCTTACAGTATTGTATAACACATAATGTTTGTCAATATGATAATGTGATGTTTTTCATTACTGTGAATGGGAAGATTTTTTTTTTCAAGTGACATTGGGGCTTATGGTTAGGGTACATATCTAAGACATTGGGGCTTATGGTTAGGGTACATATCTAAGACATTGGGGCTTATGGTTAGGGTACATATCTAAGACATTGGGGCTTATGGTTAGGGTACATATCTAAGACTAGTGTTGTTCCGATTATCGATTATAATCGATCATCAGTTGGTTGAGCAGATAATCGATTGTGAACTCCATAATCGATTGTGTGTAAAGGGAGACTGCCTTTTAGGTGTATGCAAAGCACAAAGGTTAGTAAAACTCCCAGCCACTAAAGTTGACCTGAAATTTATTAATTCCCTTCACAAATACAAATATAAAACCTTTTGAGTCATAATTAGGAACATATAGTCATTAATAAATACATGGTCAAGTTGTTAAATTGTTGAGTTAATAAATTTAAACACATTTTGTTGGTTTGTTTCAGTTACATTGCAACATCTTTTGTAGTATTTATAAACAATGACAAACAAGAAAAATATGTCCTTCTATATATTATGTTATAGACACATCACATATGAACGAAAGAATTTTGGGTAACTGAAGCAGTATTTCAGTTACATTTGCCCGATCAGCCATAAAAAGTTGCGTTCATTTAACAAAGTTGTAGAAAAAATATAACACAATGTAATATTATTGTCAGGTTAAAGTATACATGTCATTAATTTAAAAGAGATTATTCCTGTACATTTATAAACATATTGAACTCTTGTTCAAAGATATAATTGTTTAACAAAAATTAAAGTTTTTTCTTAATAACCGATTATAATCGATGATCAGTTGGTTAAGGGGAACCGATTATCGATTATGAATTTCTGACCGATTCCCATCACTATCTAAGACATTGGGGCTTATGGTTAGGGTACATATCTAAGACATTGGGGCTTATGGTTATGATACATATCTAAGACATTGGGGCTTATGGTTAGGGTACATATCTAAGACATTGGGGCTTATGGTTAAGGTACATATCTAAGACATTGGGGCTTATGGTTAGGATACATATCTAAGACATTGGGGCTTATGGTTAGGGTACATATCTAAGACATTGGGGCTTATGGTTATGATACATATCTAAGACATTGGGGCTTATGGTTAGGGTACATATCTAAGACATTGGGGCTTATGGTTAAGGTACATATCTAAGACATTGGGGCTTATGGTTAGGATACATATCTAAGACATTGGGGCTTATGGTTAGGGTACATATCTAAGAAATTGGGGCTTATGGTTATGATACATATCTAAGACATTGGGGCTTATGGTTAGGGTACATATCAAAGACATTGGGGCTTATGGTTAGGGTACATATCTAAGACATTGGGGCTTATGGTTAGGATACATATCTAAGATTTTTATTATCCCGTATTTTCTGCGTCTTTGGCTTTATTCAGTTGCAGCTTTTACTGAATATTGTCATATGAAAGTTTGCATCCTGATATATTATAAATGCGATTTTCACCTGCACATGCAGAATCATAATTTTGTTCACAGGTTCATGGAACCCTTCTGATCTTTTTATTTAAAAAATGTTGTTGGTTTATATATATATATATATATATATATATATATATATATATACAGAAAGCTGTGATACCACTTCCTGTATATTTACTGATACAATATTAGATTTTCTGTAAATTTCCAAGGTCATGGGACATAATCTGAGTCTATGACAAAAGATGTCATTTTTAACACTACTGGTCATAGACCTGAGGACTTGTGTATGTTAATCATCTATCTTATATGTCTGGCCATTATCACAAGTCTGTTTCACTCCTAATTCTTTTGTCTGTCAATTGTCTATCTTAAATGTCAGGCCATTATCACAAGTCTGTTTCACTCCTAATTCTTTTGTCTGTTAATTGTTTATCTTATATGTCTGGCCATTTTCACAAGTCTGCTTCACTCCTAAATCTTTTATTGTCAACTGTCTATCTTACAATTAAATGTCTGACCATTATCACAAGTCTGTTTCACTCCTAATTTTAAACTGCTTGCAGGATTACCAGGAAACACCCACATTCATTCCAAGGAACAGTTGGTCCTAAATGAAAATGGTTCTTTTCATACATTCAGTATGGCAACCACAACAGCCATCTTGAAAGTTTTAAGCACTAGTGCTGAATTGATGGTCAAATAAGCATGTGATTTTTACGTATGACATCATGTCTACTATTATTAAACTGATAGGATGACCATTATGGCTGCCATGGTAGCCATCTTGAAAATCTTGTTACTTCTGAAGAGAGTAATGACTTCTAATTTACACCAGATGGCTATGGGTTGTTTTCACAAACGTCATGATTAAGTACACAAATACCCACAATGTAATGCGTGCGCACCTTCTGTTGCCATTTTGAGTCCCTAACAAACCATTGTCAACATTAGTCATCATGTAAATTCAAGATAATAATCTGATTTAGATATCAATAAGGATATATACTTCTTCGACACAATACATGGAGTATGCTCGAAATTATGTGCTCTATAGCACAAAATTAAAAATAAAGCTGGAAGTTCCCTTGCTTATATCAAAAGACAGAATAGTAAAGTTGAACCGTAATCGTGTTTATTGATATCTGAGAGAAATGCATTTATTTTGTTTTACAGACAGACAATATTGACATTTTTAAATGTCATTCGTATTATATCCCTAAGCTTGTCATCTTGATAGAGTATTTCCAGATAATGATTTTCTGGATACAATATCCGTTACGAATTAAAATTTCATAGCATGTATTTTACACTAGAACTTTTTTGTACAAATATTGTTTGTGCCAAAGACCAATATGAGAGATGGTTGTAACACTTGGGACCTAGTAAAAAGTAATAGTCTTATTGTGAATTCCTGGAATTTTTTTGGACTAATTCCCACCAACGGAGAAATGTTGGCCAAAATAATCAAACCCAAATACTCTACTCTGGATTTGCATCAACTTCACAGGATATTACCTTGTGTGATTCGACCTCGCTAACTCCAGATGACAGTGTTAGGACAGGTTGGCCTGGTAATAATGTGAATGGATGGGACAATTTAAAATGTATGTGTTTTATGAAAGACCAGTGTCTGGTAATCTTTTTATTCCATTTAGTGATTAGTGTTATATGAACATCCAATCTATTGTAATCTTTTTTTCCCCATTAAGTGTGTTATTTGAATGACCAGTGTATCATAATCTCATTGATCCATTTAAGGATTAATGTGTTATATTAAAGACCAGCATATGATAATTTTTTTTGATCCATTAAGGGATCTATGTGGTATATGAATGACCAGTGTATGGTAATCTCATTGACCCATTTATAGATTTGTGTTGTATATGAATGGCCAGTGTATGGTAATCTCATTGATCCACTTATAGATTTGTGTGGTAGATGAATGACCAGTGTATGGTAATCTCATTGACCTATTTATAGATTTGTGTGGTATATGAATGACCAGTGTATGGTAATCTCATTGACCCATTTATAGATTTGTGGTATATGAATGACCATTGTATGGTAATCTCATTGACCCATTTATAGATTTGTGATATATGAATGACCATTGTATGGTAATCTCATTGACCCATTTATAGATTTGTGTGGTATATGAATGACCAGTGTATGGTAATCTCATTGATCCATTAAAGGATCAGTGTGTTATATTAAAGACCAGTATATGGTAATTTTTTGATTCATTGAGGGTTCTGTGTGTTACATGAAAGACCAATATATGTATATGTGTTATATGAAAACTATGTTGGATCTTTTGCTTTGATTGGTTTAATTCATTTTGAGGGCATATAACTTGAGGCCTGTTCATCTGCTGCCTATATATTTATATATGGCCCAAAACTGGTTTTTTTATATAATGCAGTTACTGTAACTTTTTGCCATGAAATTTGGAGAAATGTAAAAAACATCATGTGAATTTGTGTATGTGATTCTCTTCATACATTTCCCCAGAGTTATGTCCCATTTTGGACAAATTGAGTGTATATGGTGTGTTTTACAATTTTTGTGTGGTTTCACTCCTATTGATTACATCCCCTGAAACTAGACCAGTAATCTTAACATAAGGTGAATATGTATTTTCTTGTTCATTTAGTATCGCTTCAGTGAGGTGTTTTTTCTCCATGAGTTCAGTGAGGTGTTTTTTTCCCATGAGTTCAGTGAGGTGTTTTTCACATGAGTTGTATCCTGTTTTGGTTTTCAATAAGCATACTATTATTTAATCATCTTTGTGTTGTCAACTAGCACCACAATTTTTTTTATGGAATTACGTGTATATCGAAACATGGCAGGCATTATTGACACTATGTGAATATGTGCATGAGGTTCTGTTGTCATGATTAGATGTTTTGTTCCAGAGTTATATCTCAAATGTTGAATGTGCCTTGTTTATATATATATATATATATATATATATATATATATATATATATATATATAGCCACATTAGTCCAATGCCGCTTTGATGAACTGTGCTGAATTTTAGCAGACATTATTAAGAACAGGTAAACATGTGCTTCTGGTTCTAATGGTACTTTTTTATGTTTATCAGACATCTGTTAAATTATCTGATACTTTTTGTGTGTGCAAGTTCTCCTACAGGTTTTTCTGAAGTGCTGTGAAACTTTGTGTATGTTACTGACATCTGGTTATTGTTAACATATCTGCATATTCTGTTGTATTTTTTGCGTATTTGAGGAACTGTCATAGATATGGTGGTAGAGTTGATTGATTCATAATCCAAGAGTCCTGGGTTCAATACCAGTTCAGACAGGCAGTCGACTGTATATGTTTCTTCTTGGTGAAGGCACTTAGCTGCAGTTAATTGGCATGCTATAAGCAATAATGTTTAGAAATTGAAAAACCCCACCAAACAGCATCTTGTAGTCATTAATGCAAATATTTTTGCCAGTTGTTGATGAGCTGAAAACAAAAAGTGGGTTGCAATGTTCACAAGTAGTTTGGGCATTTGTTTAAGTTGATGTAGGGAAATTGCTCCAAACAATACATGCCATATATGCTTATCTCTGAACTATTTCAAACTATTGTTGAAGTAAAGCTTCACAGTATCTTTTAACTGTTTAGCCCATTTCTATAAAGTAGAGAATATTTTTGTACTATTCCCCATGCTGGTGTCAGTGTATGCTTGGGCATAAGATAAAACCATATACAAATGTACAGCCTCAGTGAATTTCATTCTTTTTTCCTATGTACTGACCAGTAGTTTGAAGTGGATTTCATAGCCATAGCTCTTGAAGATTGGGACTGAATGAGCTGTTTAGTGTCCATGTTTGAAGTAGATGTCATAGCCTTAGCCTCTGAAGAGGGGACTTAATAATTTGTTTAGTGTTTATTTTTGAAGTAGATTTCATAGCCCAGGCTCTTGAAGATTGGGACTGAATGAGCTGTTTAGTGTCCATGTTTGAAGTAGATGTCATAGCCTTAGCCTCTGAAGAGGGGATTTAATAATTTGTTTAGTGTTTATTTTTGAAGTAGATTTCATAGCCCTGGCTCTTGAAGATTGGGACTGAATGAGCTGTTTAGTGTCCATGTTTGAAGTAGATGTCATAGCCTTAGCCTCTGAAGAGGGGACTTAATAATTTGTTTTGTGTTTATTTTTGAAGTAGATTTCATAGCCCTGGCTCTTGAAGATTGGGACTGAATGAGCTGTTTAGTGGCCATGTTTGAAGTAGATTTCATAGCCCTAGCTCTTGAAGATTGGGACTGAATGAGCTGTTTAGTGTCCATGTTTGAAGTAGATTTCATAGTCCTAGCTCTTGAAGATTGGGACTGAATGAGCTGTTTAGTGGCCATGTTTGAAGTAGATTTCATAGCCCTAGCTCTTGAAGATTGGGACTGAAAGAGTGGTTTATTGTCCATGTTTGAAGTAGATTTCATAGCCCTAGCCTCTTGAAGATTGGGACTGAATGAGCTGTTTAGTGTCCATGTTTCAAGTAGATTTCATAGCCCTAGCTTCTGCTTAAATCAATAAGATGAATATCAACTATTCAACGTTCATAGTTAATTTTCTGTTGCCCCATCAAATATGGTCTTCATAATTCATTTAACAAATATTGTGTTAACATTTGAATTACCCAAATTAGACTGATTTGTTTGAATAAAAAGTAAACTAAAAATAGAACTTGTTTTTTATTCTTTGCTTTTTGTTTATTTTTTTAGAAGGGGGTGGGTGGGTATCTAAATCAAGATCACTATATAAGACAGTTAGCTAACATCAAAACTAAATAAAACAAAACTGACAGAACTTTATTGACAAGATTTATATAAATCACTAACTACATTGTTAAAGACAGCTCAGATGTATTTAAAAAATAAAATACACCAGAATTGCTTCACAACAACACAACTACATTATTTCATCATAACATTGACAGAAGAAGAAAAAAAAATCACATTATCAGCTACAAAACGTATTTTGAATAACAAACTTCTTGTTCGTATGGGGGGCATTGAGTGGTCTAGCGCTCACCGTTACGGATCACTGCCATCCCAACTGTGTCAGTTCGAGTCTCAGGCTCGGCTATTGTGGGTATGTAAGAAAGCTTGCCGGTAGCTTCTCGTGGGTTGATGGATTTTTCCGGGGTTTTCATGGGTTCTTCCTCCACCAATAAATTATACTGGCCGCCATGTATAGCCTATCTTGTTTGAAAAATGGCGTTAAACCCTACAACAGGTCAGGTACATAATAACTAACTTGAAAGACGTTTACATAATATGCCCATATGTATAGATACACATTCATGCAGATGTATAGACTACATCACAAAATTCCCTCATTTTGGAAGCATGGGGATAAAAAATTAAAAACATGTATACAGCAGTTGCACAATGCATCATCCACATCTCCATTATTTGTGCAACAAATGAGTTTGCATGTTTAATGCAGTGAACTGAAAACTGTACATGTAGTTCTTTACAGTCTAAAAGAACTGACTTTCTTACTAAACATTCTATAAAAAATTGTACTATGCATATCTTTTTTATATTATCAGCATAAATTATAAATTATACATGGAACTAATCTGAACTTGCAAATCTGTGTTCTGTTATTTATCTGTAGTATTCTACTAATAAATTTATCAATTAACAGACACGTTGATTTGGCAAGAAGTATGTTCTTTTGTGAGGAAATTCGTATTAGTAAGAAAAACAAATATTAAACCAGGTACATGAAATATATTATCCTGCAGCAGCAGAGAGAGTTAGCCCACCATTTTTCCAATCTTAGATAAAGTCAACGTAGTAATAAAACCCAAAGACACCATTTTGACAAATAAACGGTTCCTATAATTTATTACCGATATGACTAAATCCTATGGATTTTCAATGACAACTAACCATTTTATCAAGGTGAATAAAGTCATCAACGTAGTAATAAATAAACGGTTAATCCATTGATAGCCACTATTGTATCAAGCAAAATTAAAGTTATCATTGGTCACAATGAATTAACCATAAATGGTATATATAAAATGGCAAACGTCGGAGAAGCACAACTAACTAGAGAACGGTTGGCCGCGTTTAAGAAATTTCTGCCGGTGAGAGATTCTTTCAGAGATAATTTACAAGCGAGACAACAACAGCGGTTTGACTTTACTGTCGCCACAGAACAGTTGTTTAAACGATAACTACAGTAACTAAAAAGGTTGTAGCCACGATAGTAGAATCTAAACCGGAGGAGAAAACTCTAAAGAAAATTGATACTAGAGATCAAGAACTACGAGATAGATTTACCGAAGATTTGTTTAGCATTTATCGATAAAAGTGATCCAGAAGAATTGATAAATTTTACCGAAGCGGGATTTTCTGATAGAGGTAAATATTTAAAACCAGAACAATAAAACAACAAAACAAAAAAACAAAACAAAAAACAAACAAAACAACTTACCAATGGTTTTGACAAATGCATTGATGTGGTTTATAAAATTAAAACAGGGATAAAACAACTTGCTAAAAAAGAAGATTTAAGATATAGTGCATTTAATATTGCAGTTAAACAACAAAAAGCTGAAAATCAAAGAATAGGAGAGCGATTAAAAGAACAAAAAATAGAAGAACAACAACGATTAAGGGAAGAAGAAAAACAACGAAAATAGAATACCAATGACAATTAAGAGAAAAACGACAAGTTGAACGAAAACGTCAAACAACACCACGAAAAAAAAACCCCAAGATGACCTCCCCCCGATGGAAATTCCTCAACCTGACAAAGAAGAATCTACATTCGGTAAAGGATATCACGGTGGTAGTATCATACCCTGTTCAAGAAGTATCCTCGATGATTATATTACGACTCGAAGTTCTCATCGGAGGGAAACAAGCTGGAAATAATTCTCCGGAGATAATTAACGAGGCTGCCGAAATCTGTCAACGATTATTTCAGGGTGGGGTACTGGATATTGGATTATATCGTAAATTTATTGATGAACTCATTGATGATTACCACAGCGATTGATTTTGTCATCCGATTAGATAAATAGCATCTAAATAAAATGATCATACATCGTGATATGAACAGAGCAAGACCTGTTTATGCTGTAAATTCACGGTTATCCGTATATAGGAAGTATTACGAAGATGGAGTCTGTGATGTTGTCTCGGGATTGTTTACTAGAATTGCTCCAAAGATCTTATCGACTGGTAAATAATTAGCGTCAAAAGCTATTGGCGTTATTTGCAATAAGGGTATCAGCGCGGTTGATGATCTCGCTGGTAAAGCATTTACCGCTGCGAAAGGAAAACTTATGTCGCTGGTTAGAAGAAGAAAAAACCGATAAAACTACCGTCCACGGACCAAACACCACCTCAGGTAAGTAGGGAAATTAATAAAATAGTAAATAAAAAATTAACTCCATTTTTATCACAGGAGGATCCATATCAAAGGCTTCATTTATCTCACGTTTAAACATTTTATTATATAATCGTCTATCTAAATCATAATCTTCTTAGACCAGAACCAGCAATTAAATTTGCAACAATTTATTGCCGACATGGAATTATTCAATTTGAGACTCAATTTATTTTAGTTGATGATAAACCTAGAACGAGAACAGAATTTGCAGCAAAGTATAATATACGCGTAGAAGATATTCCCACGTTTAAATTTCCAGGATATAATGTACCGTGGTTACGGGAAAAACTCAACGATGTGGTAGATGATTTTTTCCCGTGGATTCACGACCCATGGTTAAAATATCTACCTGCGGTTCATCCACGGTTACCCGAACCGAAAAGATCTGATTTTTTCGCTGCTGATAAACCCATCCCGGAAATTAAATTTGATTATGGATTTGACTTCAGTTTTTAGGTGATAAAAATACTAATATCAAATACTCGTATAACGTTTATGATGGTCAATTGTACTTGGAAAATATGAATATAACGAGTACGGCAATATAATATGGCGATTTGCTCTAGGTGCTCAAGGTACTTTTATTATTACATCAAAAAGTTTAATGAGGATTTTCAACAGCATGAAACAATTATTTCAAACTAAATCAACTAAGAGATTCTCTGCAACGATCCCTGTTCATCGATTTAACAACTCCGCGAGATAAAATTAAACAACAACAATTACAACTAAATCAAATTATCGTCGACATGAACTAAGTCAATGATAGATTACTCTCGTTGATATACAAGGATAGATCCCCAAACAAAGAAAATTTTAAAAAAAAATTGTTTTTATTATTATTATAAATTTCCGGAATGTGATGTACCATCGCTCTAGAAATCACTCAACGATCTCATCGACGAGTATTTTCCTCAGATCCATGCGTTAAGGTTTAAAATAAATCCTCCGGTGAAAATTCTTCAATGGAACAACTCGATATATAACAACAATAAGCACACATCACCGGGAAACGTTGATATATCGTCAACGAACGCAATACATATAATTTGTGATGCTGTGTTAAACAATTATAGCGTTAATGCATCAACGTCAACGAGAGCAGATCAAGGTTATATCTTATACACGTTTTCCCCGAGAAGTTTAATCGTGGAACGTCCAAGTAATATAACATACCTGGAAACAGTTAATGGTTGGATATCAAAGATAAATTTTAGAGTAGTTGATCAGGATTTTAACCTGGTTGATTTATCAGGGGAACAGCTACAAATTACCTTAGACGTGAAATCGTAAACGATTTTCGTCCTAGGACTAAAACGCTAGCGTGTTAAATTGCAAGCAATTTCCAATTAGAAAATCGTTTACGATTTCACAATAATGTATCAACATGCGCGAGTATTTGTTTAAAACAAGGATAAACTTGAGGATGCTATTAGGAGATCTTTCAAGTAGAATCCGAAGGATTCCATCGATGATGATTTCCAATTTGAATTTGTTTTAGATAACCTCGGCAATGAGAAGTTTCTGTTGACGGATCAACAAGCGCAACAACTACAGCGAGATATTATAACGATGAATAGATGTAACCGTGATCAAATAGTAAACTATGCTCATTGTTGTATCCGTGTTGATGAACTCAAAAAAATAATTGAAAATTTAAATTTAAATTTTGTAATAATAATACCTAGTAATATGAATGGGTAATTATAATAAATAATTATGATAAAAAAAAACAATGATGGTAAATTATGACAATAACTCAGTAAAAATAAAAACAAAGGTTTATTTGATGTTCTGGATGTTGATATGATTATTAAACGCTATAGTTCCTGATGATGATTATTTATTATAATTTATCGATGTAATTACTCGATATAATTACTTGTACATATATTACACACACACAGATATATATATATATATATATATATATATATATATATATATATATATATATATATATATACGTTTCAGGGAAAATATTTTGGACGTTGCTATGATTAGTCGTCATTTTTTTTTATCATGATCATCGACGATAATTATCGATTATATTTTGTTCCCTCGATGTATGATATATATGCCAAATCGAGCACAATATTTGTCACGGACGGATATCGAAACGATAATTTTCTAACGGGGAAAAGATTGACCAGTAAATATTGCTATAGGATTAACCAGGTTTTATAAAATATGGACCAAAGCGTAACAAGATAAAAAAAAATCCAGGAGGACTCGCTGGTACAGAATCAGGTAAACATCTAACCGCGACGATAAAAAACAAAATAAGCGATGAAATTGATCAACAACGAAAACAGATCTTTGAGCTAACAAAAGGGATATCAAACAAATAAAGACATTATAACAAGAAGTAATACAACAATACGACAACAACAAGAAAAAATAATGGCAATAACAGGAAAAATGATCGAACTATAAACATAATGAAATCGTACAAAAACTTATTGATGAGTATCAAGTTCGCGATGAGACAGTCAAACAAAACGCTGCGGAGATACAACCAGAGCAAATGATGCAACAACAACTAAATCAAATTGAGCAGAATAAGGAGATAATCAACGACAATGATACAACGATACAAGAACAAACAACGAATATAACGCAACAAAAAAAAATCGATTCTGAAAATGAGATCTTGGAAAATCAGCTCAATAAAATTTATACTGGTGCAACGTTACAAAATGAGATCTTGGATAAAAATCTACTGAACAAAAATTAAGTGAGGTGTTATTAAAATATCCTTGATGACAATTGCTAGCAATTCCATTTACAACTGATCATCATCCAACATTAACAACTTCGCCACCTCATCACCAACTCTTTGTCTTCGATTTTCTCTAATGAAAATTTCCTTGAGGTCGTCCTCATTTTTTTTAATTATTCTAGAAGCTGGTACAAACAATTTTATTTTATCATAATTGTCAACAATGACATCATCCCTTGATTCAATGAGTAACTTAATAATCCGATACTTATTTCTATGTGATGGTCTTCCCCGATCTCGCATATTTTTATATTCATCCTCGATGAAATCACTAGTAAATATTTTATTGTCACCGAGTTATTCTTTTAGTTTGTCAAGTTCAATCAACAACTGAGCAATATTTTTGTTGTTCATTATACCTATAGGAAATCATTTGTTTAATTGATAGTTATCCCAAACATATTTAATCATCATATAAAAAAGATACCCATGTATGAAATCTCTTTCAGTACTCGGCTAAACGTATGTCATCGGCAACATATTTTATAGATCGAAGATGAATATCATAGTATTTTCCAGCAGAACATAATGAAGGAAAATATTGCGTTGTATTATCCATGTATGCAGTTATTGGTCGCCGTTGTTGTTGTTTAATTTTTGGTGCTGAGTTAATGCAATTTTCTTGTTGAGTTACTAATCGTAAATTTTCAATACGATTATCAAGTTTATTTCTGTTAATGTGATCAATAACTAAACCCGCTTTAATTATACCATTGTAACACTCGTAAATGAATCTATGAGATTTAGAACCTATTTTTCCCACAATACTTGATACCAATATCCATATATCCATGAATATTAATCCGACAAATCTTTTTCTTTAATCGTCGATGTCTGATGATTCCACATCTAGAAGCCTCGTAATCAGTGTAAATCGGGTGAGGAGTGAACTCAATTTGATCCATATATTTCCTAAGCAAATTAACAATTTAATTGTTTTTTGTAATATTATCCGGTGATATAATCCATTTCGTCGAGGACGACGTTAAAATTTCGTTTATAGTATCTAGCTAGTTCACGAAAATTCTTACCACCGCAACCAAGACATAATTTGGTTTTCCCTCGAACACTATATCCACATTGTATATATTTCACAAGACCAGGAGAACCCTTCTTGATTTGTTGATTATGTAACGCGCAGTATTCTCCAACACATCGTCGATCACATAAACCATTATTACCTTTCCATAACCATTTACATCTGTTTTGTGCCATCGCTATATTATACATATAACGTTGAAAATTTAATTGAAGGGATATTTGTATAATATAGAGATGGAACATATTTATGACACTGATGTCAATGAAACACCTCCAAGGACACAAACTCGGTTTGACCTCGATGACAAGATAACACCAACACGTTATAAATAAAAAAATCATAAAAAGTATCTAAGCGGCAAAATATGAATTTCGCAAGAATAATGCCACATACACATATTCAACGTATCTGACAACACATGACGATAACACGATGAAGATGGAACGTGCCAGGAAAATACTATCGTTGATAGATTTCCAACACGGTAAAAGATATTACGTGGATGTCATGTATACAAGTTTTCAGCGAAAATTGTCACGGAGACAAAAACAACGAATATACCAACAAATACAACGACTACAACAACAACAACAACAACAACAACAACAAATAAATCAACTACAAAGACAAAAAGACCAACTACTAATAGCAGATTTAAATACTTGGAGAATATTTCATCACCGATGATGAGTACAAGAACACGAAACCCTTTTCGTGATGACCGATAGAACCAGACCAACCACATTAGTCGCAATCGATAATCGATACTACAATATAGCATATCCGTTTAACGTGATAATGTATGGAATATTTCTCGTGGAAACTCCCAATGACGAAGAACTATTAGATATGGAGTTATCATCGGATTTGAACTGTGTTGCCGAACAGGTCATAAAACATTTCATGGGTACAAAACGAGATCATGGATTAACCGAATCAAGAAAATCTAAAATTGCTGCGTGGAACGAATTAATTAAGAAAAAGGGAACCGGAGAAACAAAAAAGGATGTTGCCGCGTTAGAGAAAAAAATAAAAGTTCCAATCGTTGTAAACATATTTCCGGATAGGATATTTTATATTTCTGGTTGTTATCGCAAGGCATCCCCTATAGAGATCATCGATCATAATTTTCATGAGTGAGATATCACCGAAGGAACATTTCCAGATTCCCGAACAGTAAAATATTATCACGGTGATATGTTTGATAACAATTACATGATGAGTAAAACAGCAAAGAAAAAAATATGATCAATTTGTTAAGTCAAACGGTGATATATCTCGCACTGAAAAACTCCAAATAGAGATGAACTATCTCGCGTTGAAGTACATCAATGGAAACAATCAAAAATTTTCCGTTGTTGAAATTACCAGAAATAGTTTTTTCGGTACCATCAGTTGCAACCCATTTTTCCAGAAAGAAAAATTCATGGGTCCCGACCAAATTTAAATTTCTCGAGAATGTTAAAGCGAGTTGCGTAGAATATGGTCATGGTGGATTATGGAATACAAAATATAATTTCGATGATATGATGTCCGTGGATATGTCAGCGTGTTACCCAGGAAGTTTTCTAGGGATGGGAGAATGTCACGAAACTTTAAACATTTCGGTCATCCCACACATGACATTGTAAGGTGTGCTGTTAATGGACCATTACCTAATTTTGATCTTACTAGATTTGCCGAGATAACATCATTTAAACTTGCTGATGGACTTCACCCGATAATTTATGTGTGGTTTGGAAAACATTTTTTCGAGAAGAGATGGGCCCGGATAGTGTTATTGAGGTTCATGTTAGATAGCGGAATATTGACACAATTGACAGTATCTGAATTAATAATTTCATATCGGAAACAAACTGAAATATGGTTGCCAACACCAGATCAATTTCCCGATTACGAAATTGAATTTCTACGCGAGATTATAACGCAAGAGTGTAAAAACCTTGGGTGGATTATAACTGGAAAATTTACTCAGGATGAAAAAGGATTTCATGATGAAGCAGGACATGGTAAACGAAAATGTGCCAAATTGGCACTCGATCCCGGAGAATTTAAATTTATTATCGATGAAACAGTCTCCAAAGGAACATTTGATCGAAAAACACTAAAACGTTTATCCACGGTAGTGGAATTCGGCACCATTCTTGAATATTTCAGTGAAGAATTACCACAATATTTATTTGAGATCATCGATGTTGTCTTATGTCTCGATAAATGTATTATCGATGGTGAATCGATTCCCTGACATCGCGGTTAGAGTTGCCACGGACTCATTTTACTTTGACAAGAAATATCTTAAACGTGTTAAAGAATATCTTACAGACAGTGGTGATTGGAGAACATGGCGAGAAAAAAAAAACGAAGAACTACATACATACCGAGAAACCGCTGACGTTCCCATCGAGGATAAATATAGCAACACCATTGTGAAGCAATCAGATTGTGCCGACATACATGACCCAATAGCACGACACAAAATTGTTTACTTGAACGGTCCTGGAGGATGTGGAAAGACAACTCGGGTAATCAATTTTTTTTAGAAAAACCATTAACATGATAGTGTTGACTCTGACTCATCGTCTTGCCAGAGAAATGAAATCCAGAGACGTTGAACCGAGCACATATCATGGTTTCTTTTGATGTAGCGGAGACAAGTGGACTCCAGATCGCATGGGGACAAAACATATCCCTGATGTAGTTATATGGGACGAAATATGTACAGTATCATTGAAAATGACAAAAACATTTCTTGGTTGGTTAAGAGATAAAAACAACTGTGATTATGTGCGGTGATCACGGTCAACCGCCACCCTTTACTGGATTATCACCTCATTGTTGGTTGAAATCCACCATTGATTACTACGAAGAGATCAATGAAGATCGTCGATCCCTCGATGATGAATTGACCGAGTTGAAGTTCGCGATAAGATTAAAATCAAATAAAATACAATGTGAAGTAGCGCGTAAAGTAATACTTGCGACACCTATTAACGAGTTTTGGGACACGTGGAAGCCATCAGATTTAGTTTTCACGAGCATAAAAGCAATACGAGATATTCTTCAGATGAAATTGTTTTATCTCCAAGAAGAGAAGTTCCCGTCGCAACCTGTCCCGTTATGTTATCGACCCAAAGACACGCGACAACAAAACATCCTCGTTGATATCCCTGGAAAACAGGAACGTGTGCAAGTAGTGTTAAATGATATTGTACACGTTGACATCTCCGCGGTCAGAGATGCAATAAACGCAAATAAATCTCCTTGGAAACTAGGAAACGCGATGACAATACATTCATCACAAGGGTTAACTATCGCTGATACTAGTATGTGGATCATAGACGACTTCATCGAGTGGTCAAATTTAATTTATCTTGCCGTGTCACGTGTACGGCGAATAAATCAACTTCGACGAGTATAGGTTAATTTCAACGACCAAAATATATCTAACTGAAATCGATGATGATACCACGATATAGGAAACAACTAGCTGAATATAAGCGACAAGACAAAGAAGCACATAGAGAGTTTGATATTGACATCAAGGATATATTAATGATGCGACAACAACAAAATAATCATTGTGCTAGCTGTAATTGTATCATGACGTGGTCAGGTAAATCTTCCACGGGTTTTACCGTAGATAGAAAAGATAACAGTCGTGGTCATACCCGAGATAATATAACATTGAAATGTCTGGAATGTAATCGAAATCACTGTATCAATTAAGACTATTTGGTGATAACTGAGTATCATCTGGAATAACCTGTTATTGTTCCCTGGTAAAACTCTGTTGTGGTGAAGTTAGGTCTAGTTTATATAACTTTGGCCGGTCTTTAGATGATACCGTAGAATATATTTTATGTGTTGTGACACTTCATATTGGATCAGTTGAATTCCTAGTACCACCTTCAAGTTCACCAGGTTCATATAAATATCTCACTGTGACGTTACCGGGTAAGATTTCTGTTGGTGAAAACGCTAATGTTTTCCCACTTATATATATTTTTTTTATCGCAATGGCAGGTTTCATATTTAACGTCCTAGTGACCTCATTGTTGATCGCTGCAACCAAATCTGGTAATCGTTTAACCCATTCACGAGATCGCCCATCATCGATAAACTCCTTCGCGTAATGATAATGGAATAATTTATCAACAAGAGTTCTATTAAATCGTTCAACAATTGCTTGATCACGATGGATTGCAATAGTCCTCGTCGAATCGTAGTATTATGTTGCTTCATCGTTGATGACACTTCATCTTGAAACTCTCTACCTGGATCAACTTGAAGTAGATTTGGCCACCGTAGAGGTCCTCGACGATAAATCTTTTTAAACGCAGAAGCAACTTCAGATGATGATTTTGTTGATGACGGTTCAACTCTTTGTATCTACTCGCGATATCAACAACCGTCAACGCGTATTTGTAAACACGTTTTTTAACTGTGTCATGAGGTAAAAATAATATATCTGCCTGATGAACCTCATTTGGGACATTAATCTAGAAACACACATATTTAATTTTTTTCGGGCGAGGTAAATGAATTTGCCATATAGCTTGTTTGGCCAATCAATCAGCTGCTGTTTCACGGGTTACTTTAGCGACGTTGGCGAGTTTATCTACCACGGATTTACCAATATATTATCCTGTCGGAGAATAATAAATTGTTTTCATATTAAATAATAGCACCAAACAAGAATTTACCTTTCATGGCAGAATTTATTAACCACGATGCTAATTTTTCTTTGAATGTGCTATCCTGGATAGAATTCAACGCGTGAATCAATTTAACATCTGCGGAGATGGCGCTGTTGGAAATCACCACTACGATATGCTACATCATGTATCCGACAAGCTTCGTCGATGGTATTTATCGGGTGTTCACCTGGGTTGGGATTGTTTTGGTTGTAAAGTCTGATGTCCAATCGTGTCCCCGGTCCACAATAACTATATCCTGTAAGGTGTTTTTTCCTGGGTATTTAGCCCAAGGTGCCCCAGGGAGTTTTGTTAATTTGGAGACGATATCACCGCCGCTTTTTTTTCGTACAAATCTATATTTGCTTGTACCACATATTTCACAATTCTCTCTTTTATTCTTAGTTATAACCGTTGTCGGGTTAATTGTTTGGGTACTCGCTTTACACTTCACACAATATAAATCCATAATATTATTTAGTTATATCTAATGGAAATTACTGATTTTTCCGCGTTAAAGAAAAGAACACCCGTGAAACATCACGTTATGTTGCCAGATTCCATACGGATGATTATCATTGGGCCTTCAGGGAGCGGTAAAACACAGCTGCTACTCAATTTGATAATGAAATGGATGAAGTGGGATAAATTGTATTTAGTTGCTCCGAGCGTGGACAATCAACATTGTTATCGGGTGTTAAAAGATTATAACGAGAGCGCCTCAGAGATCACCGGAGGGGATATTATTGAATTTATCACAGATATCGACAAGGCGCCATCACTGGAAGACCTAGATAGAAGCATTAACAATGTTGTTGTATACGACGCTGTAATGTTGGAACGACAAAAAAATCCAGCTCGGATATTTTCTCGCGGGTGACACAAGAACACTGACGTGATATATGTCAACGATACACACAAATTCCAAAAGTGATCCGAGACAACTACAATTTGTTATCGGTGTTTAACGGTGTTGACACTCATACACTTAGAAATATTTGGCAGACCTAGTGTAACGACATGGATTTTAATCAGTTTAGAAATTTCTTTAGTGGTGCTCAAGAAACCCCTCATGGATTTGCGATGATAAATTTACCGGATCGGATTAGATAAAATTTATAGCTAATTCATTGCATCCAAAGACCTGTTGTCGACGGTCTCTAGGTTTTTCACTTGATAAAATGGTTGGTTGTCATTGAAAATCCATAGGATTTAGTCATATCGGTAATAAATTATAGGAACCGTTTATTTGTCAAAATGGTGTCTCTGGGTTTTATTACTACGTTGATGACTTTATCTCAGATTGGAAAAATGGTGGACTAACTCCCCTTGCTGAATTCTGGGTTTTCCATATTAGTCATAAACATAGTAAACCTCCATTGCCTAAACTTAAATGGTGGGCTAACTCTCTCTGCTACTGATATATACATTTCTTGAACAATATTAATATTTTATATTTTTTGTTCATTTCAATATAAATGATTCATTAAAATCCATAAGGTGCATGATTTTACTCTTTTTTTTATTAATTAAAAGTTATGACTAACCCAGTCATAAGACCAATGGAGCTTATATTAATAACCTAACATCCACCGTGCATACGTCAACAATTACTAATTACTGCTTCTAAAGGCCATGGAACTTGCTGTGTCCAGATTTTGGCACATGGTATTCTGGCATAAAGGGCTTGTACTCTAATACAAATAATGCCCATGGGTTATCATATACGCCGTTACAAATAAATAACCAAGACTCTTTTAACGGATTTTTATCTTCTTCAAAATTCGCTAAATATTGATCATATTTCATAGGAAGACTCTTTGGTTTTGTGTAAATGATGCCGATCTGCATACGAATATAGCCGATGTTAATAAAAATAGAAAAGCAACGTTCCTAAAAAAGAAAACCGTGCGTTAAAACGACACCATCTTAAAAACCACGAAACTAAATTTGATCAGATTTGTCACGAAAATGTCATGCCCCTTTAATCGTAGAAACACGTTTCTTTGCTCTCTCTCTCTCTCTCTCTCTCTCTCTCTCTCTCTCTCTCTCTCTCTCATGCACACACTATATGGCAAAGACAAAATCTAAACAATTTTGAACCCTATATGGCAGGGTTTTCGAGCTTAAGATGTAAGATTTTGTACCGGATAAGTTCTTTAAGGTCGACACAATGAAATGGACTATGGATTGGAAATCGGAAATGTTATCATTTGCATACCTGTTTTGCTATGATCAAACCGCAAGTGAACCTTCCTCCAGCAAAGCAACAAAGCTTTCATTGGAAAAATTGCAAGTTAATCCTTTAGTGATATGTTTGTAGATTTTGAACTGTTGCATTACTTTTTGCATGCAGATATGTGGACCAATCTGGGCTTGAGAACAGTACATGAACTGAGATAAAACTGGCTGGATATTAGGTGGCTGATGGAAATAAATATTGATGGCTAGACACATCCACGGATATATACTTTCTTGCACTCTATGACATAAGCCAGTGGTAAAATTCTTCAGTATCTAGAGTGTTAACACGAACTAATATCACGCATGCGTAGCGTTTGACATTGTGAGTAAATTATGTTAACCGCACTTGCTTCAGCTGTGCAACGTTAACATAGTCCTTCTTTTCAGAGCACATTACGTCAGTCTCATTTCAATATTATCTCGCCAAGTCAACATGCTACCTATTGCCTAACGTCAGCCTTGTCACGTGGTTCATAGCCGTTCTCGAGAAGTGTATATGTGCTTTATAGTTGCAGTTAGTAACTATATATTGTGCATTTGCATGTTTAGTCAAATCGATGCCAACTTCGTTCGTATTCTGATTATGCAGTGCATTGCAGAAACAATGCTGGACAGAAATCGTATTTTTATATAGCGAAATGCAGATGTTAAATGTTCGGTATCTACGGTTACACATCCTGCCCAGTTATTGGTGACAGACCATGGCATTTCTGGTGGATGTGTTTTGATTAGAAGGTGAGTTACTTAGTATTAAAACTTACAGAAAAATGTACATGCGAACTTCAGTGTAAATGACTTCAAACGCCTTTATCTTTATTTCTGTTAATTTCGATGCGCATGTCACAAAAATGATTTATGACATATTCTAAGTTGCTGCTGAATGACAAGGTCAAATTATTCTATAGTTTATATCAAACAACACGAAAGTGAAAGTGATTTTGCACACTAAAAAGGGTTGAAGAATCTATAGCTGCTTTGAGAAATCTCATCCTTGGATGATGCTTAAAAATATTCCAAATCCACGAGTTCAACACATATAAAAAGGAATGAGATTTGGAAGCATGTGATATGGTCCGTCCCTCCATTTTGTTTACCAACCTTATTTTATTCAAACGGCGGAATACCTTCACATCCTTGAAATGTATCATCCACAGGGTTAAAACTCTGACGACACACTCTCTCTCTAAATGATATAAGAAAGACAGAAGTCCATTGGTAATGACACTATTTTTGGACTCTTTGCAAAATCCTCTTAACCAGTGACAAATTGAATCACCAAATTAACAAATTTCAGAGAACTTTCCAATATATCCCACTGACAGGGTCATAAGCTTGTTTAATGTCTGTTAATAGGAGAAAGCCATACTTATCGTGTTTCGATGAGGTAGTTCATACAATTAGATACAATTCTAATGTTTACGCCAATATATCTTCTTTTATAAAACGTTTTTGATTATCGCTTATAACAGAAGGAAATACCGTTTTAAGCATATTTGCTATTCAAACGGATCTTATTTACTACTCCATGTTAAACAATGACATTGCTCATCGATTGTTACAAATATTTTATCATTATCTTCTTTGGAACGCATGGGATAATTCCATGGGACTGAAATCCGGACAGTAGTTTGTTTTCTTATCCTAAATTCGTAGATCTTTTTATGTAGAAAGTCACCAAATATTTGCAAAAGAACTTATAAAATTCGACCGTCAATCAATTGGACCCAGGACTTGTTTAATATTTGCACGACTTTTTAATGCCAAATCACAATCAGATAATGTCAACTGACCCTGTGACGATTTTACCCCAACCCCTTGTATGTAGGTATAAGTAACTATAACTTGTGATTCTGACTGGCCTTGTACATGTATAAATTGTAGGTCTGCCTGACCCAGCTGTGATGTTTCCAATTGTTCTAAGTTAGCTAATCCCCTTACGTAAGATGGTCTTTGTTAGCTCTCGAGGGGAGAGGAGACTGTGTCCATCGCGGACGGGTGACGTAACCACATCAAAGGACAGGACAGCGCCTAATAAGAAGACTGTAACAATTGATAGACACACAGACAGACATTCGGATGATTGACAGTCAAACAACTGACCAGAGTCAATCGCCATCCAATCAGAATTCGCTGAGGGTGGGCCCTTGATTGGAATCTGCGATAATAACTCATGTTTAGTAAGAATTCGTCAGTTGCTACAAGAATTGAGAAGAGAGTAGAACTCCGTACGGCCAGACGAAAATTGGTGGCAGACTCAGATTTTGGAAATCAAGGAAATCTTAAGATAGCTTCAAAGGAAGCTTTCGGGTGACGTTGAGAGAATTTCGGGTGACGTTGAGAGAATTCCGGGTGACGTTGAGAGAATTCCGGGGAAATTCCGGATGACGTGGAAAGAATTCCGAGTGAATTTGAGAGATACCGAGTGAATTTCGGGTGACCTCAAGAGATACCGTCGAAGAGGAAACGGAAGTAGAGATAGAAGAGGAAACGGAAGTAGAGATAGAAGAGGAAACGGAAGTAGAGATAGAAGAGGAAACGGAAGTAGAGGAATCGGAAGGAGAGAAAGACGAAAGGAGACTTATTTAGATGAGTAACACTCAAGAAGGGAAAATATTCCTCACACTGAAATCAAATGATGATCTAGGGATCATTGGGTCAAGAGTGACATTGATTGCTTAATATCTTTAAAATTTTCATTTATTAAATTGTTGTTTAAATTTCATCTTTGTATTTCTTTTAATTTAACTGTCGGCATTGCTGACTGGGGGCTCGTAGCCATATATAATATATTGTCCAGAAGTAAACATTCTGAAAGCGGACCAGGGGAACTTCCTTATAATTCTGTAAAGTCTATAGGAAGAACCCCACCCCTACTAAACGACACTTCACAGTGAGCGCTTCGTCCGGGATATGAATTAGACATATATTATTTTTGGACCTAAAGTTATTTGTAGGAGTATTAGGGAACAGTGTGAGATATTTTCCATTCTTTGTATTTGTTTTATGATTTTCTCATCTTGCATTTTATTGTCATATGTGCATGCTTTGTAAACCTTCCATTACTAGCAGTACTGGTGAAGCAGATATCGAACAAATATCTTACCTGAACGAAATTAGTTGCTATCGACAGGTAAGTATTTAAACTTGTATTACAAGTAGCTGTGTCTTGTTAGAATATTGAGACAAGGTATCACTTTACATTAGTTATAATGGCCACCGAAAGGCAAATGATAAAGGAATATCGAGCTATGGGGTCTTAAGAGCTCGGATATGAGGGAGATCGCCTGGCGGCGTTTATAGAAGAAAGGATCAAGGAATGGAAGGCCGAAAAAGCAGCGGACAAAGAGCGGGAGCTAGCCAAGATAGCAGCGGACAGAGAGCTGGAGCTATCCAAGAAAGCAGCGGAAAGAGAGCTGGAGCTAGCCAAGATAACAGCGGAACAGGAGCTAGCCAAGATAGCTGCAGACCAAGAGCTAGCCAGACTCGCCCACACTCTGGAGATGGAAAAGGTGAGAGTTGAAGCTAGGACCAACGGACGGGACGACGCCAGTACAAGCTCTGGAACGACCGGCCGACCATTCACCGACCACCGGATGGTCCAGATCAACATGCCACGCTTCAATGACAGGGAGGAGGCTATTGACGATTTTCTCGAGCAGTTCGAGAAACTCGCACACGCTCATCAGGTCCCTGAACAGCACTGGGCCATTAATGTCTCAGCCTTTTTGCAAGGTGCAGCTCGGGAAGTCTACCACGGCTTAGCTGCAGAAGAGGCTGATGACTACAATGCCCTCAAGAAGGCCCTTCTCTGCCATTATCGGCTGACCGCCGAGACTTACCGGAAATTTTTTCGGGACTCGGCGAAAAAGGTAGCCGAGACCCACTCTCAATTCCACAACCGTGTTCGAGGTTTATTTGAGAAGTGGATGAAAATGGCTGAAGTCGAACGCACGTACGGCGGGCTACGCGAGGTAATACTCAAGGAACATGTCCTGGGTACTTACCGTCGCGAATTGACAGTCTTCTTAGCCGAAAGAGAACACCAGACGCTCGAAGAGATCGCTAACATGGCGAAGCGATACGAGCAGGCGCACTCGAAGAGTGGAGGTTCCGGGGGCGCGGATCGACCCCGACCCTCTGAGTCGCGTCGTATGGGGGAGGTTGAGCCTGCTGTCCGCAACCGTCAGGGCGACGGGAAGGTCCGAGGGGCACCTACAGGTAGGGATGCCACCTATCGACCTGGACAGGCCTCACCCACGAAACAAGGACTTGCAAGTCGGTGAGGGCCGCCGACGTGTTTTAACTGCAAGCGCCTGGGGCATTTTGCCAGGGACTGTCCGAAGGGCAGGCAGACACAGGTGAATGTCGTTGTTAGGAAGGAGTGCGTGCCGGAAGCGAGTCGCAACCCAGCCAACCTTGCGGCCGCAACTGTCAATGGTGAAGGTGCCACCATCTTGTATGACACTGGGTGCAGCGTCTCCGCGCTTGTCGACAAGAAGTACGTCAAGCCGGAGGACTCTACAGGGGAGGTAATAGAAGTTCAGTACGCGAACTGCGCGCGTGACTCATTACCAGTAGCTGTCATTGACCTCGATTCACCATACGTGAAGGGGAAAATTGCAGCTGCTTGCTTGGAGGGTCTATCGCATGACGTCATATTGGGATGCCGTTATGTGTTACCCCAGCCGAACCCCGAAACCTGCACACCTATGCCAGTGAGTGCTGTTGAGACCAGGGCCATGAGTCGACAGACGAAACCGAAGCCGATCCAAGTCACATCGACACTGGTTAGTAATGTTCTTCCAGCGGAGTTGAGGAAGTTGCAACAGGAAGACGCAACTCTGGCGCAGTTGCATAAACACGCAGAAGCAGGAACGGAAAGGGAAACTCCGAACGGCGCGGTGAAGTTTGTCTACAAGAAGGGAATCTTCTATCGCCACGCCAGGAAACACAACGAACACTTTAAGCAAGTCGTCGTGCCAAAGGAAAAGCGTTGTGAAGTGCTGAAGCTTGCACACGAAAGTCTCATGGGTGGACACATGGGAATTGCTAAGACACGTGACCGTCTTGTAAAAGAGTTTTACTGGCCAGGGGTCCAGGGAGACGTAAAACGGTTCTGTCTCTCCTGTGACAAATGCCAGAGAATGGCACCGAAAACGGATCATCGACCCATTCCCTTGGGGAGTACGCCCCTTATCGATGAACCATTTAGACGTGTCGCCATGGATTTAATCGGACCGATAAAACCCGCGTCTGCGCACGGAAATCGGTATATTTTAACGGTCGTCGACTATGCTACACGCTATCCGGAGGCCGTAACATTGCGTAACATTGACACGGAAACCGTCGCGGAAGCTCTGTTTGTGATCTGGTCAAGAGTCGGAGTGCCCGACGAGATCTTGACCGATCAAGGGACACAATTCATGAGTCGTGTGATGGCGGAGGTGAATCGTCTCATGTCAATTAAGCACCTCACGACTACACCGTATCACCCCCAATGTAACGGATTGGTCGAACGGTTTAATGGGACTCTAAAGCACACGCTCAAGAAATTGTGCGAAGGCCGCCCCAAGGATTGGGACCGGTATATTCCAGCCATGCTTTTCGCATACCGGGAAGTACCACAAGCGAGTTTGGGGTTCTCTCCCTTTGAACTCCTGTACGGGAGGACCGTACGCGGCCCAATCGCCGTACTGAGACAGCTGTGGACAGACGACCACGCTGTAGAGGAAGTACGCACTACCTACCAGTACGTCGCGGACTTGCGCAACAAACTGGAAGAGGTTTGTTCTCTCGCGCAAGATAATCTCAAACGAGCTAAGGCGCAGCAGGCGAAAAATTACAATAAGCGCGCAAAACCACGTCAGTTTGAGGTAGGGGATAAGGTGTTGTTGTTGTTGCCCCAGGAACACAACAAGTTGCAAGTTTCCTGGAGGGGTCCATACGTCGTCACCGAGAAGGTCGGAGGTCAAAACTACCGGATACGGCTACCGACGAAAGAGAAATTGTACCATGCCAATTTGCTCAAGAGGTACCGGGAAAGGGAGACCGTAAGCGATTTTGTTGTCGCCACGATAGTCACCGAGGATGCCGAAGGCGATACGGAAGGTGCCAACACTGTCCCTAGCTGTCCATTAACGAGGGTCGAGACTCCGTCGGACGTGGAGTTTGACTCCATGTTAACTGAAGTCCAGCGGGACGAGATAGAGACCTTGCTGGCCGGGTATTCCGACGTGTTAACAGAAAAACCCGGGAGGACGGCGCTTGTCGAGTTCGGGTTAAAGATGGTGGACGACCGACCAGTGCAGCGGAAACCCTACCCCTTGCCCCACGCGAAACGACAAGTTGTAAGGGAGGAAATTGAGCAAATGATTGCTCTGGGAGTAATCGAACCTGCCGACTCTCCGTACAGCTCACCAGTAGTCCTAGTGCAGAAGAAGGACGGCACCCATCGGTTTTGCGTCGACTACCGGAAGCTAAATCAGGTGACAGAATTTCAAGTCGAAATGTTACCTGACCCGGAACATATCTTCCCTTCGGTCTCAAAAGCGAAATATTTTTCCAAGCTCGATTTGTCCAAGGGGTATTGGCAAATTCCGGTAAGGAAAGAAGACAGACCGAAGCTTGCTTTTGCTACTCCCGACGGGACATACCAATGGCTGGTTATGCCGTTCGGGGTACAAAACGCGCCCAGCATCTTTACCAGGATGATGCGGAAGTTGTTGGAGCCCTTGCGTGATAGGGGTGTCCACAACTTCATGGATGACCTCTTGTTAGCTACAGAGACATGGGGTGAACACCTCACTCTGTTAGCTGACGTTTTGGAACGGCTACGTCAGGAGGGCTTGACAGCCCGACCTTCCAAATGTCACCTTGGTTTCAGGACATTGGACTATTTAGGACATACCCTGAGCCAAGGCACGCTGTCTCCAGAGAATTCGAAGGTGGAGCAACTGCGAAACGCCGCACGCCCCACCATGAAAACGGAGGTGAGGTCATTTCTGGGATTGGCAGGATACTATCGGAGGTATGTCGCTAATTTCAGCGCGATTGCGGGGCCGTTGTCCGACCTAACCAAGAAACGGACCCCGAGTAAGATTATTTGGACAGATGCGTGTGAGCACGCTTTCCAAACACTGAAGGCTAGACTTACATCCGACGCCGTTGTTCGTCTACCGGATTTGGATAAGGAATTCGTTCTTCGCACCGATGCATGCGACACAGGACTGGGAGCAGTACTGCTACAGGAGCATGACAAAACGCTTTTCCCTGTCGCATACGGCAGTCGGAAGTTGTCGGCTGCCGAGAAGAACTACTCCGTATCGGAGAGGGAATGTCTCGGAATCGTGTTCGGCATATCACGGTTCGAGCGATACCTATATGGACGCAAGTTCATATTGGAGACCGACCACCAACCACTCGCCTATTTGGCGCAGGCAAAGTTGTCCAATGGTCGATTGATGCGATGGTCGCTGTTCTTACAGCAGTACCAGATGCAGATCAGATACGTGAAAGGATCTGAAAACGTAGGCGCAGATTTCATGAGTAGAAGCGCTGGAATGATATAGATCATTCTGGTTAAATTTCCATGTTCATACTCAGTTTAGCATCTAGTTGATTTTGCTGATGTTGTTCTTTATATTGTTGTAACACTTTTGCATTTGTAGTATTTTGAGGGAATAAAATCCTGATTTTATTCTCAAGCGTGGGGGGATGTGACGATTTTACCCCAACCCCTTGTATGTAGGTATAAGTAACTATAACTTGTGATTCTGACTGGCCTTGTACATGTATAAATTGTAGGTCTGCCTGACCCAGCTGTGATGTTTCCAATTGTTCTAAGTTAGCTAATCCCCTTACGTAAGATGGTCTTTGTTAGCTCTCGAGGGGAGAGGAGACTGTGTCCATCGCGGACGGGTGACGTAACCACATCAAAGGACAGGACAGCGCCTAATAAGAAGACTGTAACAATTGATAGACACACAGACAGACATTCGGATGATTGACAGTCAAACAACTGACCAGAGTCAATCGCCATCCAATCAGAATTCGCTGAGGGTGGGCCCTTGATTGGAATCTGCGATAATAACTCATGTTTAGTAAGAATTCGTCAGTTGCTACAAGAATTGAGAAGAGAGTAGAACTCCGTACGGCCAGACGAAAATTGGTGGCAGACTCAGATTTTGGAAATCAAGGAAATCTTAAGATAGCTTCAAAGGAAGCTTTCGGGTGACGTTGAGAGAATTTTGAGTGACGTTGAGAGAATTCCGGGTGACGTTGAGAGAATTCCGGGGAAATTCCGGATGACGTGGAAAGAATTCCGAGTGAATTTGAGAGATACCGAGTGAATTTCGGGTGACCTCAAGAGATACCGTCGAAGAGGAAACGGAAGTAGAGATAGAAGAGGAAACGGAAGTAGAGATAGAAGAGGAAACGGAAGTAGAGATAGAAGAGGAAACGGAAGTAGAGGAATCGGAAGGAGAGAAAGACGAAAGGAGACTTATTTAGATGAGTAACACTCAAGAAGGGAAAATATTCCTCACACTGAAATCAAATGATGATCTAGGGATCATTGGGTCAAGAGTGACATTGATTGCTTAATATCTTTAAAATTTTCATTTATTAAATTGTTGTTTAAATTTCATCTTTGTATTTCTTTTAATTTAACTGTCGGCATTGCTGACTGGGGGCTCGTAGCCATATATAATATATTGTCCAGAAGTAAACATTCTGAAAGCGGACCAGGGGAACTTCCTCATAATTCTGTAAAGTCTATAGGAAGAACCCCACCCCTACTAAACGACACTTCACAGACCCCCACGCGATATTTTCTCTGCAGCTGTGATTGTTTTTCATTTACGAAGAAGTGTTCGTTAGTCTGTAGATTACTATAGTTTTTATTTTATGAAGTTTTTATTCCAAATTCTTTTGGCTTTCAGTATTTCATTTCGATCTGTTAACTTCTCCCCATCACCCTAAACTAATTCCTTCGCTGTTTTGTTGTGTAGTTTCTCATTTCCAGGCTTAAAAAGCATTTTGAATTATTTTCATCAAATTCATACCATCATGCTTTTAATAGTAACGTTACTCCTTCTATGTTTTTTTTTTATTTCTTCTAATCCAATTTCTTTTTCATTATTGATTGTCTCTGTAATCTCTGTATTATTTATTTGATTAAATATGTTTAAAATTGAAATTTCACCTTGAATTTTTTCGTGTTTTTTTTTTTTTGCTTCTTGTTTTTTCTTTGCCTGTGATTCATTTGTGTCTAAATTGGAATTTCACAGAAATTACCAGTTGACCACCAATACATGTCAACATCACTTGTAGTGAATATATGTTATCACCATTTATATGATATTATTCAATAGTATTTAAAATATACATTTTGTAACTATTAGCATGTTTCTTCTGTTTTATACAAGTCTTGCATTGAATTTCCAATAACCATGAACTCTGTGAAGTGTAAATATTGATAAGGTTAGAGATATAGTGGAATGGTGTGTTTTGTACCCCGGAACAATAGATAAATCTGCGAAATATGAAAACGTGTCCTCAGAAATCAGGAAGTAATCTAATCTGCTTTGAGGACTGGGCTGGTAAATAATCTAGTTTGAATTGACTACTCTCCATGGAGAAAATCTAATTAATTCCTAATATGACTGCTGTTCAGGTCATGCGATTTCCATTACTGAGTTTATGAATAACAATAAAATCACCACAAACAGTAAAAAATAAAGTAATTTTCAAAACTAGCAAGATCTTGTCCTAGATTCCTAGCGAAATCCGGATTCCCATCATAGGGACCAGATACATTGACCAATATCATTATATTTCCATCAATTGACATGTCTAATACGTTTTATGTTCTTTAACCTTCACTTTCCATTTTTTGGATTGAAAATTCAAAATTATGTATGCTGCTAGATTTGTGACTAAAAACACGCCAATAATCCGATTGTGCCTCTACATTTCTCAGTCTCTAAAATACTGTTTCGAGTAAACATTTAATGGATGCATTTAGTGTTTAAACCAGTGAATTAAATCTCTCCTTTTAAAACTGGAATCGTAAAGACTCCTTATTTTCAATAATAAAATATTAATTTGACCGTTCATAATTTAATATATCACCTTTAATTTTAACACGTTTGTGACACGAAATGTCAAGAGTATTTGCGTAATATGTAAACATAAACACCTGAGCGCGCAAATACCTTCAAAACAATAGAAAACTGTATTAGTGTCATGCTCTGTGGGTAAGGCGTGAATACCAACAAGTTTGATCATCAGCCTATCCTACAGTTATTTGATGGGTAGAAGCATGCAATTACCGACTACTAAAAAACAATGTGAATACGAATTATGACATGATCATCAAGTTTATTCAATTCATTGTCAATTTGACAGTTATTTTCTTGAATATTTCGTTGGCCATATTGAATGTATTTCGTCTTTGTTGTCTGCTTCAGGGCTGCAAGTTTTCAAATCTTTTTCGATCCATTTAAATAATAATAAAGATGTTTTAAGGTGGTTTTCATAATCTTTTTTTCTTCAGCAAAGATGACTTTAGCGAATATTTTAATGACAATATGATAATTTAAAATCATGTAACATATCTTTATTAACAATGACTGATTTTAACTCCTCAATAAAGAAATAAACAATTGAATTCTCTAGTAGCCGATTGATGCCACGAATATATTTAACTTAAGCAAATACCCAAGTAGCCATTCAGTACAATAATGTAGGTAATTAAACTTAATAGAGTTAATTAAACTTCATTTATTATACTAAAGAAATATCGATATACCAATAAAAATTAATAAATACAATACACATATACAAAATAAGTAATATTAATATAATTCAGTACCTATACGTCAAGCTTTGTGTGTTATATATGATACACATTAGGAAGGACAATAGTTTGTCCGTTTGTTACTTTGATTTGATTTTAATGTAGCTTTAACACGTTTTCAGTCATATCTCTATAATGTCTGCAGTGTGGCAGTTTATTGTGATGTCTAGCACTGGGTCATCATGCCGCAGACATGTAGCATGATGCCCCACCCAGTCACATTATCCTGACACCAGGCTGACCAGTCCTAACACTAACTTCTTAATGCTGAGCGTCAAGCGAGGCAGCTGTTAGTACCATTTTTGTAAATCTTTGGTATGACTCGGCCAGGGATTGAATCCACGACCTCCCGCTTCCGCGGTGGACACTCTAACCGCAAGGCCACTGGAACGGTTCTGAAGGAGGGACAATAGAGGGAAATATGTGGAAACTACCATAAAATGATTGTACAAAATTGCAACCACCTCCTGAGCAAACTCTTAAAGCTACGGAGGAAATATAAATGGGTGCATTTATAAGAAGAAAAAAAATAGAAGTAGATACAAATGAAAATTGTAAGGTTAAATTAAATTAAATATTGCAAACTTATGAATAATAATTGGTCATTATTTAAGAATAATGTTTGAGTAAATATTACTTACTCCAAGTCAAAAGTTCAAGCATCGTAACCATTTGGTGAAAGTTCAAAATAGCTATAAAATGAGACTGTGTAACATTTCCTAGTTTCTGCTGGTATAATGGCAGAAACTCTTTGTATAACCATAGCAACTGTTGATAAATGTTTAACAGTACGAAGAGGACGTGAATGTGGCGGCGATTGTTCCAACGATTCAATCATTTACAAATTAAAAGAGGTATGTACAATTTTGATAGCTATTTATGTCATTAATCTAAAAGAAAATGAGCGGCTGCATTGCCTTGTTTCATTGCTGGTGAAATAAACTGCGTTTTACGTTAAGTGGAAAAGCTAAACAAAATGTCATTCTTATAATTCTTGTATTTGTAATTTTACAGATATTATAAAATGATTTTAATTAACAACCACATGAATAATAATAATAAAAATGTTTCAATGAGCAAACTAAACCAACTCCTGTAACAAAAGTCTTAATTAGAAAGTATTCTTTATTGTTCCATGTTGTTGTATTAAAATCATGCTCAATACCAGTTGTAGAGGACTTCCGCTATTTATATCCTTCATCTATTCTTTATACTTACTTAGGTTTCACTTCCTTAAAATCATTTTGTGTCATTTGACGAATTGGGACAGACTGTTTATCCGGTGTTTGGGTTGTACTCTTTACCACGTTTGTATTCAACGCCGTGTCCAAGCACAAGTTAAAGTACCAATTAAATTGATGTTGTACCCAATAATGCTACCTATTTTCAAAATCATATCACTTGGTAACAAAATTATAACATCGCCATTAACCAGGGCCGGCGCTTCCGCTAGGCGAACTAGGCAATCGCCTAGGGCGCTGGGCTTAGGGTTTATTTCATGATGGGCGGGTGGGGAAGGGCGTGAGTGGAAGGGGGACGCCATATATCTGATCTCGCCTAGGGTACCAAAATGCCTTGCACCGGACAATTCCCTTTTTCGTACCCGATTATAACACACACACACACACACACACACACACACACACACACACACTGTTTTAAAATGATATTATTAATGTTGATTATTTATTTAAATGAAGTTTTCTTCTTTATATTTGTCACGACTATATGTACTAACTGCTAATTCTAGTTTAAAAACTTTACTTAAATAAAATTGTCAAGTGAAAAGTGACAGAAAGACAGGACTCTTCCAAGCTAGATGTCCTTCCTAAGTAGGCCATCAGATAATTCTTTACAAATGAAAGTTTAGTTATGAAACTAAGAATAAAAATCACCCTCCGAACTCTTTCTTTTCATCTGTAATGAATTCATATGATACAAAATTGTTATCGGTTGGTTTTGGATTGAAATTAAAACAGAAATTTTTAAATTTGCGATATTTTTTTAATAATCAATTTTGATGGTGGGGCGGGCATTCAAAAACAAAATTAGTCGCGAGGTCTGGAACATTTGGAAACAAAACTACCAAAAAAGAAATGTCTTTATCATGTGTGTGTATTTTTGTTTGTCTTCACTGGCGACAGTGTTGAAATTTGTTTAAAGATAGGGTTATTGAGTAGGTGGTCTTGAAGTTTTCGAAACAAATTTTCATAAGCGATGGGTTTAAAGTTCATACCTTAAAATTATCTCGAGGTAGCCTACGAATAAAGAATAAGAAAAAAATATGTGAGGCTGATCTAGGATTTTTCAACAATTTTATTTTTATCGTATGAATGTATTGGTGTTTGAAAATACGATAATAAGGTGACATAAAATTTTTAAGAGGAATCAGGGGTGGTGGTGGTGGTGTCATGGTCTAAAAACAATAGAATATACGCATAAGTGAGCAATGATATAACTTTTCTATAATGACTACTGAATGTAACACTAAACATGGACACATATTTGAAACATTAAAATAAAATACATACTGCTTCGACAAGGGATATAGCAAGTTTTATAAAATATTTTAGATGAAATAGAACTGTCACTATTTACATTCCAGAAAAAAGACATACTGTAAGAAAACATAGATTTAAAATTAATATCATCTTTTCGAAACAATACCTGTCCCAACAATTCTTCTATAGAATAGGCTGAAAAATATATGTGTATTACATCTTATCTCAGTTTAAAATAAATTGAAGAAAAGAGTAAATTAATTATCCCCGTATTCTTTTTAAACTTTCTATACTGCAGGTCTGCGAATTTTCAATAAATGTTTCCGTGCAGGAAAGAACATTACTAGTTTTCAAAAGTGTGTGTGTGTGTGTGTGTGTGTGTGTGTGATATGGTTCATGAGCTATATTTAACATAGATTTTATGCATTTTTGTACGTTCAGTTAAAAGCTAATTTTATTTCTATTGTCGTATTTTATTTTAGTTTATTATGTTTAATTTTATTTTTATTTGCATCATGTGGCTTGTATCTGCGTTTAAATTAACACAATTATGAACAATGAATAAGTATCTTAGACCAGTATGTATGTATGTATGTATGTATGTATGTATGTATGTATGTATGTATGTATTTGATTTCAGAATTATATCAACATTGATCTGTGAACTTATTTATCCGACCTTCGAACAAAAATTGAACCAGATGGCTTTCATTTTTCTTTGTGTCATTTAATTCTTACCATTTTTCCAAGGTATATTATCCGTCTATTTCACTTTTTGATAACACCTTGTCTCCTACATTTTTCCTAGGTATGCTACAGGTCTATTTCACTATTTGATAACACCTTGTCTCCTACATTTTTCCTAGGTATGCTACAGGTCTATTTCACTATTTGATAACACCTTGTCTCCTACATATTTCCTAGGTATGCTACAGGTCTATTTCACTATTTGATAACACCTTGTCTCCTACATTTTTCCTAGGTATGCTACAGGTCTATTTCACTATTTGATAACACCTTGTCTCCTACATTTTTCCTAGGTATGCTGCAGGTCTATTTCACTATTAGATAACACCTTGTCTCCTACATATTTCCTAGGTATGCTACAGGTCTATTTCACTATTTGATAACACCTTGTCTCCTACATTTTTCCTAGGTATGCTACAGGTCTATTTCACTATTTGATAACACCTTGTCTCCTACATATTTCCTAGGTATGCTACAGGTCTATTTCACTATTTGGTAACACCTTGCTCAGTTGTACGAGAATTGTTCAACTATTAGATCTTTTTTCTAGGGTTACTTTTGTTACAATAGTAAAGACTTTGCTTAAGCTTCCTGTCTGGGTCATGTTAATTAAGATGTGAGGAGCATTATTTTAAAATTTTCCTGTTTCTTTTGTCTTTCAAATAATTTATGTAGACTTCCATATATCTAATTGCTTCTTTGATATTGTCTCTTTTATTGCATTTAGCAAAATGTAGCACTTTTCCGATGTAATCTAATTAACAGTATGGTATATATTCAATCTATGAATAATATTATTTACTGTAGCATGTACAACCAATTATGAAACAAAAAATCATGTATTTTCCTTTTGCATTTTACTCTATTCTTGTATTTTGTTTAATTTCATCCACATTTCAAACATATGTCGGCACCCATATACAATGTATGCAAAAACCTATCACTTGCATACCTTTCAGCTAATTGCCAATAATTTTATTTTTTGGAGATTACCTGGAGAAAACACGAATTTTCATTTTGCCTTTCATGCAAATAAACTAGTGATCACGGCTACCATCTTTAATTACCACAAATCATCAATCAACCAAGCCAAACACGATTCCCAATGTTGTGATCTAATCCATGACTACATATGCTGAAAAAGTACAAGTAAAAGGATAAACATATACGATCACGTGTTTCTCATTTCCTATACATTACCATGTATTCTTATCGAAGATTATCAATAGAATACAACAGTATCAATGCCATATTTTACTGGGAAGGGGGTTTTAATTTTTTTTAATGGTTTAACGCCATTTTTCAGCACAATACAGGCTATACATGGCGGCCAGTATTAATGGTGGAGGAAAAACCCGGACAACACCCGGAAAGAACCACCGACCCACGAGAAGCTACTGTCAAGCTTTCTCACATAACTACATTTGCCGAATCTTTGACTCAAACACACGCAGACAGAGGTGAGATGGCAGTGATCCGAAACGGACAGCGCTTTAGACCACTCGGTTATATTGATGCATTTTTGGTAGGGATTTAAAGTTAATTGTTTCTTCTTGAGAATATGAGCTCAGAGAGTGGTTGTCAGTGTGTAAATTGGCGACAGTGCACATGGAGTAAAAAGGCCTTGGTGATGATTCGGAAGTGAAATCTGTGTTCTGTGTACATGCTGTTCTGTTTACAGTGCAGCCGCTCAAAAAAATGCCGATCAACCCCTGACAAAAACTTCACCGTTAAGTCATCTTTGGATGTATTTTAGATTAACATATGATTTGTATCGATTGTCATAAAGTTGAAAGGTCAGTACTGAGAAATATATGTAGAGAACATACAGTAAAATTAAGTGTGGTGTATGTCCATATGGGTTTTATAGATAAGTTGTTCTAATCTGGTTCCCTTCTTAGTATGCTCCCATGCGTTGCACTCCGCTATACTAAGCAGGGAACCAGACTAAAGTTGTTCTAGAGAAAGTCACGTGACTAAACTTTGTGGATGATCAGGGAAATAAAGAAATGTGTAGATTCCTGGTTCTAAAGGTAAAATATCATGGCCATAGTAAGTTTAATAATAAAGTTTCTGAAGTTTAGTGCAAAATAGCATACCTTGAACAAAAGATAAATGTTACTGAGATTTGTTAATCAGATGTCTCAAACGAACCCTATTATTTGCCGGCATAGGGGATTATTAAACAAGGGTTGGGGCACTAATTTGCCATCTACATCGCTTTTCTTATGTAATTTACGTGATGTCGTCTACAAATAAATACTGTTTAAACCAACATCCACATGTATAAATATGTGCCCGACTGATCATATTGGTGCAGAGATCATAAATGTACAAAATGCTTCAAGCTCTATTATCATTTCTTCAAAGGCATTATACAGATGTTATATTGTGTTTCAGATGGATGCAGATCTAGATAAAGAGGAGGCCCAGTTCCGTGAAAAGTTTAAAACATGTTCTTCATCATTCAACCTTGATATAAAAGAATTAAACAAACCCAATAATGTAGAAATATACAAGCGGAAATTAGAGAGAAAATATGAGTCAGGTGAATTTGAGTCGACAGCAGAGCAATCAAGACTGTTAAATTTACTCTCTTTCTTATGCTGGACTGCAGGTGTGAAAAAGATAGCACATGGACATAGTCAAAAATGTATAGAACTGGAAAAAGAAAACATTGTTGCCCTTTGTAATCAAGTGTGGATGACAAGAAAAAGTGGTGACTTAACTGAAGCAGACGAAAAACTGAATGAGGTTGAAGAAATAGTAAAATCAAGGCAAGATTTACTTTTACGAGGTAAAGCAGAAATTGCCTACTCCTACTCAGTTTTTGGACCTCAATATTTCTTGAAATCCATGGAATTGTATGAGGAACTGCTTGGGAGTATAACTGGCAAATGCATTGAATCTAATTTAGTACAATTATGGAAGATGGATCTTGGAATCATATATCGAAAGTTTTGTAATGCTGGAAACACCATTTCAACGAAAGAATGGGAACAAAAAAACAAGGATAATTGTATGAAAAACGCAGCTGCACTGCTATACGAAGTCGCCTCCTCCGAATCTCCAGCTAGATGGAGAGGCAGATGCTATGCAACTCTAGGAGAATTTTCATATTCCACCTTTACAGGGACTGGCCTCAAGAAAGGCAAAGGAGATTTGTTCCCGGCAGAAATAAAGGACACAGATACAGAAAGTCTGCTAAATTTAGCTCTTCAGTTATGTGATGAGGATTCCGCGATACTGAACATATGTGGAAAGACTTTCAAATATTTAAAAATGCTAGACAAGGCAGAGAAGGTATTGAAGCAATCTTTAGAAAAAAGGGAAACTTCGTTTGCACACTATCATCTTGCTCTAGTTTTGAAGAGCAGACTAAAGGAAAGATACTTAGAAGCAAGAGGTTACCGTCCTGAAAAAGAAATAAGCCATGAACAGTTAAAGTCAAGAGAACAAGTTAATGAGCGACATACAGATCCTTCTACATCTGAACAGTTCGTAAAACGAGCTGTAGCAAAAGGATATAAGCATGTCTGGATTATTCCAAACAACGAAAATATAGTTGTCCAAAGTATATTTGATCATTTGAACAAAGCAATTAATGGTGGCAATGCATGGGCATCTTTGGAAATGGGTATTGTGTTTAGACAGATACAGCAACCTAAGGAAGCTTTCAAAACCTTTTTGGCTACTTTGGAAATGGAAGAATTCAAGACATCCATTATAGAAGTATCTTGTTACGAACATCTTGGCGCCTCTTGTAATGAACTGGCCGAATGCGAGAGAAATTCGGAACAAAAACGAAAATTTGAGAAAAATGCTGTGAAGTACTTGCTGAAAGCAATAGAAAAGTTGGCTACAAAGGCACATGCGTTATATTTTCTCAAAGATGGATGGATGGCCTTGCCGATGTTAACTGACATAATTAATCCACAACAGTCAGAGGATCCGATGCCGAAATATCTGGAAGAGCTGAGTAAAATGCTAGAACAATATGGTGGTTTAAGTGGTCTAAGTGATATGATTATGAAACCTGAAGAAGAAATTCATGAAAATATTGAAACCTTACTGAAACAGAAGGAATTCGAGAAAGCAACAACTGTGTTAGCAGTTCAGAACTGTGCGCAAAGTACACGGATCAATAAAAGGCTTCGAAAGTTAGTATACCTCGAATACGCTTTCAATTTAGAAAGCATAAAAGAAATGAAAGAAGCAAGTCAAAGACTTAAACAAGCGTTTGCTGTTGATTGCTCAGACAACTTAGAAGCAGAATTTGAGATTTTTTTCCTGTACGATGAAGACGCCGAGACCACCATAGATGGAGAGCTGACACCAGCTTCATTTATTTCCAAGACAGTTGAGAAGTTTGCGGTTTGCGAATCAGGCCTACGGTTTACAAAGAACAGTGATAAAGTCAAACCTGGAAGATGCAGAGGAGAAGAGCAAATAAAACTCATGCGATCAAGCATGCATATTGTTTTGATACTGGATGCCAATGAGGAGCCGAAAGGGGAGCTGCATTACTTAATCAATATAGCCAAAGAAATTTACTATGAAAATAAATCGAAGCTGAGTCTTATTCTAGTTGATGACACTCCTTGTCCTCTTGATCTGAAACCGTTTCTGCTGATGCATTTCGAGAGGAAATTAATTCAATGCCAGAACATCTGGGCTCGCAAGTTTTTCTTTACCTTGTTAAAAGTAAGTGATACTGAGGACAATGTGCGTGTCAATTGAGTTAATAATATTAGCTCTGATTGACAATGTGCGTGTCAATTGAGTTAATAATATTAGCTCTGATTGACAATGTGCGTGTCAATTGAGTTAATAATATTAGCTCTGATTGACAATGTGCGTGTCAATTGAGTTAATAATATTAGCTCTGATTGACAATGTGCGTGTCAATTGAGTTAATAATACTAGCTCTGATTGACAATCGCTGCTCTCATTAGAAAATCAAGCAACACTAATTTGGTTCGTACAATTTGAACTCTTTAAAGAATTATGCAAATATTTGTTCCCCAAATTATTCTCAGCTACATTGGCCAAATTACTAGTGAAACCATATCATAAGTATATATATATATATATATATATATATATATATAGAGAGAGAGAGAGAGAGAGAGAGAGAGAGAGAGAGATGTATAATTTGTCACTTGCTAAAATTTGAATCCGCGTGATGGCATCAATTAAGTTGCTTCCACGCACCATTCACAATGCATTCTCGAGTAAACGCACATTTGCTAGATAGGTTTCATTCGGTCTACTTTGAAAGATTGTATGCACAGCAACACAAGTAGGTTAATTTATAGGCCGATAGGCCCCCCCCCAATCTGTGTTGATACCAATGAATAATATTAAACCCGAAAGTCAACATCATGCCGGGTGAGTGGCTGTTTTATCGGCCTAGTTAATTAGTACCTTGCCCAAGGATATGCCACTATAGCTGATCAGTGCTAATCTGGTGGTAGGATAAGAACCCACGCCCTTTCGGTCGCGAGTGCAGCACACTTACCAATAAGTCACCATTGTTCCTCTTACACACCTTTCACCGTATCACCAAGGCAAACCAAGTATGGAAACTACCCGTGTGTATAAGAATTTGTGTGTAACTGGCATATTCGCAGGATGAACAGTAATTATCCCTCATTTAACTATACAGAAATCAAAGCATAATGAAATTAAAGTAAAAAGTACAAATACACACTACAGTGGCGTTACTAGGGTTGGTGTCACCCAGTGCGGTAACTCATGGTGTCACATTCATGGACCTCCTTCCTGCACAACAATTCTGAAATTGCCAGGTCATTTTGGTGATGGTGTTAACCGTTGCGGTCCGCACCCGCCGGACTCCCCTAATGATGTCACTGATACACTAGACAGTCTCGAAAGTGCTATGACTGGGTCCTATGTGGGTTAGCGTGATACTATGAGGTAAAATTATATATAGATATTTTTTTTATCATATTAGTCCGAGAATTTTATTTTATATTTCTAACACGTAAGATAAATAAAGCAGAATTTTTTTTTTTTGAAATCTGAAATAAAGAAGTCTTATCTTTTATAACATCAGTCTGATTAAAATCAGATCTCCATTGTCTTACGTGAACATCTGACAACGACTTAGGGGTCATGTTCTGTTGACCTATTTTATTACCATAATCGCTTATATATGCGCGTTGGGAAACTTTGCAGTATGGCTGAAGATCATCAATGTGTTCCGAACGATTGGATTCACTTTCAAATGTCTGAATTTTGCATTTCCATTGACTAATTCAAATGTCACCAGAACACGACCTCCAAGTGGACAATGTCAGATCTTAATGTAGAACTTTGGATATCTGATTCTAATTAGACTGGGTCCAATATCATCACATGACAGTCAAATGAGCAGCGCCTGCTTGAGGCTGAAAGAGGTCGAGGTCACTAAGGACCTGAAGATAATAGTAGTCGACTGAGGGGTTCTTAAACGCACTAATGCCATAAATACGTGTCTTCTGAGGAACGAACGGTCACGAGTCCTTATTTCACATTTGCGTGGATTTTAATGCTTTACGTTTTATATTTATTCAATACACCTATTTTATACAAAGTGATCAAGAATATGACCCTATCACTAAAAATACAGTCTTATCACAGTTGACCAAAAACATAAAAAAAGAGAGATGATGGTTTTCATAAAACCAAACCATGCGATCAGAAAGTCTCGTAAATAGGGTTCACTGTGATTTCTGCTTCTAATAATTGGCGAAATACTCGATTTAGGAAATATCTAACTCCACATTTGGAAACATATATTCGCTAAATTGTAAACAAAGCGATAAATAGATTTAAGTAAATCTTACAATCCCACCCAGGTTGTGTTGCAATATTACCACTCATCATTGAAGTGTGAACTGTAACACGCTGCTGTATTGATGGAAATCGTATTGAAGAAAGAAAAATTGAATTCCACACATTTAATGCAAAGGAGGGAAAATAACGGTACATTCATAAAACTATTGTTTGAAACATACGTACTAACCAAACATGTGTATATACGCTACAAAAATTTATAACGCTCACACGTCACTGATCTGTGATCATCATCTTCAGTCTCTTGACCTAGTGTGGTCATTGAGGCACTGTGCTGTTGAACATCTGACCAGTTACCTCCATCTGTGATACTATTGTAATAAACGTTAGCAGAGAACTACTTTTTTTGTTTGAGCAAAAACATGGGGTTGACTGGTTCGAAGATTCATTAATCCGAAAATATTTGAAAAAGTGTTCAAAGTTCTTTGGTATAATGTATTTGACGACGTGTTAGTTGGCTCAGACATTCAATATTTCGAATTTATTTTTGTCAGGCATTCTATATTTCTAATTTATGTTAGTCAGACATTCAATATTTTGAATTTATGTTAGTCAGACATTCATTATTTCGAATTTATGTTAGTCAGACATTCAATATTTCGAATTTATGTTAGTCAGACATTCAATATTTCGAATTTATGTTAGTCAGACATTCAATATTTTGAATTTATGTTGGTCAGACATTCAATATTTTGAATTTCTGTTTGTCAGACATTCAATATTTTGAACTTGTTAGTCAGACATTCAATATTTCGAATTTATGTTAGTCAGACAGTCAATATTTCGAATTTATGTTAGTCAGACATTCAATATTTCGAATTTATGTTAGTCAGACATTCAATATTTCGAATTTATGTTAGTCAGACATTCAATATTTCGATTTTCTTTGGGTCAGCCATTCATTATTTCGAATTTATGTTAGTCAGACATTCAATATTTTGAATTTATGTTAGTCAGACATTCAATATTTTGAATTTATGTTTGTCAGACATTCAATATTTTGAACTTGTTAGTCAGACATTCAATATTTCGAATTTATGTTAGTCAGACATTCAATATTTCGAATTTATGTTAGTCAGACAGTCAATATTTCGAATTTATGTTAGTCAGACATTCAATATTTCGATTTTCTTTGGGTCAGCCATTCATTATTTCGAATTTATGTTAGTCAGACATTCAATATTTTGAATTTATGTTAGTCAGACATTCAATATTTTGAATTTATGTTAGTCAGACATTCAATATTTCGAATTTATGTTAGTCAGACATTCAATATTTCGAATTTATGTTAGTCAGACATTCAATATTTTGAATTTGTTAGTCAGACATTCAATATTTTGAATTTATGTTTGTCAGACATTCAATATTTCGAATTTATGTTTGTCAGACATTCAATATTTCGAATTTATGTTAGTCAGACATTCAATATTTTGAATTTATGTTAGTCAGACATTCATTATTTCGAATTTATGTTAGTCAGACATTCAATATTTCGAATTTATGTTAGTCAGACATTCAATATTTCGAATTTATGTTAGTCAGACATTCATTATTTCGAATTTATGTTAGTCAGACATTCAATATTTCGAATTTATGTTAGTCAGACATTCAATATTTTGAATTTATGTTAGTCAGACATTCAATATTTCGAATTTATGTTAGTCAGACATTCATTATTTCGAATTTATGTTAGTCAGACATTCATTTTTTCGAATTTATGTTAGTCAGACATTCAATATTTCGATTTTCTTTGGGTCAGCCATTCATGATTTCGAATTTATGTTAGTCAGACATTCAATATTTTGAATTTATGTTAGTCAGACATTCAATATTTTGAATTTATGTTAGTCAGACATTCAATATTTTGAATTTATGTTAGTCAGACATTCATTATTTCGAATTTATGTTAGTCAGACATTCAATATTTTGAATTTATTTTAGTCAGACATTCAATATTTCGAATTTATGTTTGTCAGACATTCAATATTTCGAATTTATGTTAGTCAGACATTCATTATTTCGAATTTATGTTAGTCAGACATTCATTATTTTGAATTTATGTTAGTCAGACATTCAATATTTCGAATTTATGTTAGTCAGACATTCATTATTTCGAATTTATGTTAGTCAGACATTCATTATTTCGAATTTATGTTAGTCAGACATTCAATATTTTGAATTTATGTTTGTTGGTCTGAGGGTTATTGGTTCCAATATATTTCAAAGACGGCTAATTGGTTTAAGGGCGCCGTTAGTTGGAGTATACCCGAAAAGAGGTTAATTTGTAAAGAATGTTTGAAATAGGGTCTCAAAATATGTTCCATTGGAGAAAGATTTTTAAATCATAAAGGCCTATGTTATTTTTAATAATTTTTTAAAAATCAAAACATTTTTAATTTACATTCATTATTTTTGTTCTAAATGGAGTATGAAAACAGAAAATGTTACGAATGCACGCTAAAATTAAACAGTAGTTGTATTATTAAGCTAATTTTACAATTACATGAAGTATTGCTACTAATGTTAAATTTTCTAGGAATTTGCATAAATAGCAATTTTTCTTGTTATAACTTACTTTTTAAAATTTCATCAAAATATTAATGTTTACTGCTTAAATACTCCAGTACTCCACATTGGACAAACATTAGCGACTGCTTTTGTATTATGCGCTAAGTAACCAACATTGGAGTTCCTGAAAATTGCGTAGTTAAGCAAATTCCCAATATCTTACGAAGATTGAAGGCATACAATGTTAGAAAAGTCGTGAACTCTGAAGTCAGGTAACGTGATCTTCATCTAATGGAAAAACATTTTGGGAAACGGATTGCGTTTACAACAAATCTCGCAACTCCAGAACTCAAGGTTCAAGGTTATAAATCGAACATCGCAACTACAGTAACTCGGTTGCTATGCATTCGAACTTCAGAGTTCAAACTTCCTCTCGCAGGTAAGAGACATACAACTTATGATAGTTTTAAGACTTGTATGCAATGAATCATTGTTGGAAGACATGCTTTGAAAGTATTTGATTCTCTCTTGAAACGTTTTTTAAATTATTATTTTATAATATTATAAACAGTTAATTAAGAAATAAAATACATTTAAGCTACAAACATGATATTTCGGTATTGAAGGTCCAAATGACAAACGACTATCTGTTGGCTCATTCGATATTTAGTTATTTATGTCATAGTTTAAAAAGACATAACTTTCAGAATCGTATAAAGTTGGTAAGTTTTGAATAAATACAACTATTTGTTTTGTGTATTTTCTATATTTTATCATTTATAACTTGAAAGTTTAATTGTCTGTATTGAGTGTTGTTTGATTTTAATTATAAAAAGTTGCTTAAAACTTCAGAATTTTGACTTACTCTTGCAGTTCCAACTTGGTGCCTCTGCACACACCAACGGTGTAAAAGTTTACAAACAAAAAGCCAGCTTGCCCCCCCCCCCCCCCAAAAAAAAATTTCAACAAAATAAAACACCCCACTATCATCACCATGGGTATCACCTTCGCAAAAGACGTCAGAATGTAACTCTATTCTATTCTCTTCTCTTCTCTTCTCTCTCTCTCTCTCTCTCTCTCTCTCTCTCTCTCTGATAGTGCCAATAAATAAATGAGAACGATCATGATAATAGTTCTCTTCTATCTCTCTTTCAAACAGAAAATGCCCACTAATTAATGAGAACTATCATGATAGCGGAGTGGGAGGGGAATCTTTTGATGCCAATGATTTTCTATTTAATCTGCATTCTGTCATTAAAATACATCCTAAAAGAAGGACACAAATTAGTGTACGACTCATAGAAATTCGCAATAAAACAAACATCTGAAAATAAATTAAGCAGTTGCGGAGAAAATGTGATAATTCTTTACAAAGGCACGCCAGTTACAAAAATGAGCATTGTATTTTATAGTAAAATCACTTTATACTTTGAACGAATCAGCAAATGACTTTCCAACATAAACTAAAAGCGTGACTAGTTGACAGAAAATCTCCCAACCATGGGTATTAAATGAAGACAGGTTTTTTTTTTTTTTTTTTTTTTTTTTAATCAAGGGAATAGTTCATGCAATTATATGCTCTGGCAGAGAAATATTTGTCAGAAGTATAAAGCGGACACGAATAACCTAAGATGACCTTTGCGACCCATTTCTGATCTTAATCTTGGGTACACAAGCCTGTTTCTCATACATAACAGTGATACACATTTGTGCAAATTTTATTAAAATCCCACAACCCGTTCAAACGTTGTAATAGAGCAGACATTAAATTCCCTTTCCTTACCTTTGAACTCTGTCTGTCTAAGCCACACACTAACTTTAAGATACATAAAGTTTCATCAAAGTTCCTCAGCATTTTCAGATGTCATGGAACGGACGTGAAAATCTCCATGTTTATCTCTGAACTTCAGATAGAAACCCTGGTTCTTGGATTAGTGCACAAGGTATCGTCTGGTGAATTTTTGTTTGTTTGTTTGATTATGAATTTTAAGGTAGCTTTTAGTGATGGGAATCGGTCAGAAATTCATAATCGATAATTGGTTCCCCTTCATCAACTGATCATCGATTATAATCGGTTACTAAGAGCAAATTTTAATTTTTTTTAAACAGTCATATATCTTTGATCAAGAGTTCAATATGTTTATAAATGTACAGGAGTAATCTCTTTTAAATTAATGACATGTGTATTTAACCTGACAATAATATTACATTGTGTTATTTTTGTTCTACAACTTTGTTAAATAAACGCAACTTTTTATGGCTGATCAGTCAAATGTAACTGAAATACTGCTACAATCCCCCAAATTTTTTTCGTTCATATGTGATGTATCTATATTTTAAAGTATAGAAGGACATGCTTTTCTTGTTTGTCTTTGTGAATAAATACTACAAAAGATGTTGCGATTTAACTGAAACAAATCAACAAAATGTGTTTACATTTATCAACTCAACAATTTAACAACTTGACCATGTAATAATAACTATATGTTCCTAATTATGAATCATAAGGTTTCATATTTGTAGTTGTGAAGGGAATTAATAATTTTCAGGTCAACTTTAGTGGCTGGGAGTTTTACTAACCTTTGTGCCTTGCATACACCTAAAAAGTAGTCTCCCTTTACAGACAATCGATTATGGAGTTTGTATTCGATTGTCTTATTGGTTTGCTCAACCAACTGATGATCGATTATAATCGATAATCGGAACAACACTAGTAGCTTTCACAATTTTTCAGTCATATCGCTGCGATGTGTGAAGTGAGGCAGTTTATAATGGTGTGTAGCAATGGGGCATTGTGCTGCAGACACGTAGCATGACGTCCCACCCAGTCACATTATCCTGACATCAGGCTGGCCATTCATAACACTAACCTCTTAATGCTGAGCGCCAAGAGAGGCAGCTATTAGTACCATTTTTGTAAGTCTTTGGTATGACTCGGCCGGGATCATTTCCATGACCTCACGCTTCCGCGTCGGACGCTCTAACCGCAAGGCCACTGGAGCGGTCACGTCTGGTTATAATAAACATTTTCGTGGAACGTTTCACTGAAAAGGCACGGACCTGACAAGTTTATAGAATGAAATATAGGTCACTGTGATAATAAAATGGAATCACTTAAACATGAATAGTCGACTACAATATTCTGGTAATTGCTAACATAAAGTTCTCACCGGCTAGGGTTCGCAGCGATTTAAAAATAAAATAAAAATAACTTCCTATACATAAATTTAAATTTATCTGCAAGTCAGTCTGATATTTGTAATCCAAGTAAAACTAAGAAACTGCCTCAAGTGCCAAGCGTGAATAAATGGATTTAAACAGTTTGTTTGTTGTCTTTTTAATTGATAAATTAATGATTCGTTTGTCCTACAGACTTGTTCCATATATGGAAGCCTTGATGTGATTCTTTGGTCTTATTGGCTATTTCTCTATGATCTATGTTACATGTAGGAGGGAAAGGAAACAGCGACAGGAGGTAATATTTACCAAATGTGTTTTGTGTCATGTAATAACCTAAATTTTATTCCATTTTATATATTTATTCATCATTTTTGCAAAATACAGAGACATTCAGCTTTAAACTTTTGTATTCCCTTGGTATATTTAAGGATTTTTTTTTGGCAAAAGAATGAGTAGTATGCAATAAATTTTAAGGACTTTTCAACCATGAAGGAAACTATTTGGTATTTACAAAATGTTACCAGGCAACTCATTCCGGTGGCTGATCTGCAAGACTAATAGTCGATTGGTTGCAGGTCTGAATCCTGGCAAGGCCAGTCTGGGTCAGCTACCCTGCTGTGTGCAAATCACTTGCTTCCATTAAACTGAATAGTCCACCATGTGCTGATGTGCCAATAAAGTGTTTTTTAATATAAAAAAGCATTGAAATAAATAAATATATATATATATATATATATATATATATATATATAATACAAATAAGTAAAGTTATACTAATAAGTAGACAAGTTTTCAAATGGTAGAAGTTTTAGATGAAAAGTAAAGAAAACATTGTTGAGCAAAAGAACTATGTTTGCAATTATACTATCAAGTATAAAAGACAAAAGAGCTCAGTACCAAAAGAGCGCCGATTAAATTGTAATAACAAGTAATCGGCGCTCTTTTGGTATTGCGCTCATTTGTCGTGCGCTCTTTTGTCGGGTCACCCTAGTAAGGTGATGCTGAAGATCATCTCGAACAGACTGAAACCACAAGGAGAAATAATCGCTGAATAACAGCCTGGGATCCGGAGTGGAAGAAGCACAAAATAACTATTCAAGCTCAAGGTTTTGTGTGAAAAGTACTCGCACCATCAACTAGACATCTATCATGTGTTCATAGATTTTTAAAAGAGTGTCACATGAGGCATTGTGGGCCACAATGAAAAATGTACATGGGTCAAAAGTTGACCAATACCACCAAGCACCTGTACGCCAAAGCTACCTGTATAGTAATTTCTCAAGGTTCTATAGGGGACTGGTTCAAGACAACATTTGGAGTAGGTTAAGGCTGTCTCCTGTCACTCACGTTTTTCAACATCTACTTACCGAAGAGGGGTCAAGAGCTGAAATTTTGTCACTACACTAGCAGTTCAAACAACGGCAGCTATGTTAAAGCTATGACCCATCTGGACAAACAAGAATATCTGTCTGAAAACTAAAACCAGATTATTGAGAGCACTGGTCTTTTTGCATTCATGTGAGGAATGGACCCTGTCAGCAGGATTACAATAAAGAATCCAGGCACTTGAAATGAGATGCTACAGAACCATCCTTGGCATCTCTTACAGGGACCATATCAGAAATGAAGTGCGCAACACCATCAGGCGCAAAGTGGATCAATATGAAACCATCACCGTCAAAATGAGAAAGCTGAAATAGTATGGCCATGTTACTAGAGCCAACAGTCTACGCACAACAGTCCTGCAGGGCAGCGTCCAAAGTGGAAGCACGAGGGGTAGACTGAGAGAAAAAAAGTGTGTACTGACAAGATCACAGAATGGACCAGGGAAAGTTTGGTGACGAGACAGGCATTGGCACACGACCTATGCAAGTGGAGAGAACTGGTCAGATGTTCAGCAGCACATCAGCTTGACGACCACACCCTAAGTCAAGAGACTGATGATGAAGTTTGTGGAACTTTTATTTCCAGAGCTACGAACATACAGATTTATACTGTATTTGAGGTGTGAATGTACTATTCTAATCGGACAAAGGACGTCAGAGTAGGGTTGACAGCTACATCTGCACTTTCATTACCCTTTATGCCATTGTCTGAGAACAACATGGTCCCTCTGTAATATTCAACAAGGGAATCTGAAAACATGAAATTTGTTTTTTTGACAAGTTGTAGTGTAGTTTAAAGCTTTTATGAAGTTTGAACATGGCTATGATTCCTGTAGTAAAAATTGAGGTTTAATCTGTTGACCGTATAAAGATAGCACATTTCTCAAAAAGGTATGTATACAGACTTGTATATTTACCCCGAAAAAGAGGATTTATGGAGGACTATGAATTTACAAATATAAAATGTTATCTTGGGTGGTTTTCATAACCACCGTCTCTTCTTGGAAATACGAAATATTGCAGCATTTCCAACATAGATGTTTGCCGTTTCTATGTGAGGCTGAATTCATATGACATAAGGTGAAATGAAGTATGGTTTCTTGGTGTATGACGTAAGGTGAAATGAAGTCTGGTTTCTTGGTGTACAATGTTTGGTAGTTGTGTCCTGATACTGAACATCATTGCAGGCTAAAACGGACTAGAATATAGTTTATTAAGACATTAACCCCTAAGCCAAACAGCTAGGTAGTCCCCGACAGCATACTTGCAGAGATCACCTAGAGCAGTGGTAGCCTTACCAGTGCCTGTATCCCTGAGACTTGCTGACAATACTTGGCTTGCAGATTTTTTCAGAGCGCTACGAGTAATAAATATTTTTTTAGATTTACGTTCCTTTAATTAAGCTAAAATTTGGCACAGCAGATCTCGATAAAATTATGTACAAAATGGTATAAAAATTTGGAACTACATGCAAAAATAAAACTGACACATAAAGGTAAAATGAATTTCGTACCAATTTGTTTCTCTTGCCATGAATAATCCATAAAAATCCACGATGAATTCACACTGAATAAATAACACTATCAACACGTGAATTTCACTCCATGTGATGTATCATGTACATACAAATTCCACTTGTCATCTCTGTTGCAAACTAAACCTCGTGTAAATACTTGTTCAGTCTGTCAAGTAAAAGTCTACTTCCAGCGGCTGATTCTCGTAATTTTCTTCATTTTCTAATCTAAATATTTTCACTAATTTTGCCGCTATCGAAGTCAAATTTTTTCCCCCCTTTCTTCACCAATGTACACTCTATCTATATAAGCTAACACTTTATTGGTTAAACTGCCGGCATAACTAGGAAATGGCTTCAAATCAACCAATGGTTTGCGCCAATTCAACTCGTCGCTCGGGATACACGCTAGCAAACTCAGCCCAGTTATCGAGGCACTCGGGAGATGAGCTCCGTAAAGTGCGACGAGTTATCGAGGAGGCAGGGGTTAATGTGTCAAGATCCTGAAGAACCAATTTTGGTCTTTAGAAAATAAGTGGTATTTCATCTGCCTCTACTAAGCATTCCAGGGTGCCTTTAAAAATCATTTACGTATCACTTTTATCCGTGCAACCTTGTCTCAGCTCAACCAACGCAGGCACGCGAGAAAACTTGCAAGTAGCTTTCAGTGGGTCAATAAATCTTCCTCGACCATATTCACTGGCCACTGAAAAATGGTGTCTACATGTTTGCTTGATTAGGACTTTTAACGTAGCCTTAACAATTTTTCAGTCATATTTCTACGATGTCTGCAGCGAGGCAGTTTATAGTGAATGTCTAGCACTGGGGCATCATGCTGCATGATGTCCCACCCAGCCACATTACCATGACACCAGTCCTAACATTAACCTCTTAATGCTGAATGTCAAGCGAGGCAGCTATAATAACCTTTTTGTAATTCTTTGGTACAATTCGGCCAGGGATCGAACCCATGACCTCCCGTTTCCGTGGAGGATGCTCTAACCACTAGGCCATCTAAGCGGTATAGGTGTCAACGTATACAAAATTAAATAATCTACATTGTTCAAGTTGTCTGCAGCTATCATTTCATAAAGCAGCCCATCTGCAAATTGTATTGAGGGCATTCAATCATACCTAAATTTAATGCATGGGAAGCATCAACATTTCCACTCGTCCTAGTTCAGCAATCCTGTTCTTCAGATATTCAATCAATGGGCTTCTAAACATCATTAACATAAAATCGTTTCTGGGATCATCAAGGGTAACCAGTCTGTATGCATGGTAATATTATCCGACGTTATCTATACTACATAACCTTAATCATTTAAACTGGATTTTTTTTGTTTGTTTGTTTGATTAGGATTTTTAACGTAGCTTTAACAATATTTCAGTCATATCGCTACGATGTCTGCTGTGAGGCAGTTTATAGTGATGTCTAGCACTGAGGCATCATGCCGCAGACATGTAGCATGATGTCCCACCCAGTCACATTATCCTGACACCAGGCCGACCAGTCCTAACACTAACCTCTTAATGCTGAGTGTCAAGCGAGGCAGCTGTAGTACCATTTTTGCAAGTCTTTGGTATGACTCGGCCGGGTATAGAACCCACGAACCTCCCGCTTCCGTGGCGAACGCTCTAACCACTAGGCCATCGGAGCGATTTAAACTGGATTTATCACATCTCATAGAGCAGTCTAGTGAAGTTACTAAAGGATATTTAAAGTTTTTTCATGGATAAGTGATCATGAACTTTGACCCCAGGTTCATACTGTATTTTCCAACCCTCAAACCACTGTATACGATTTTGTACCTTCACGTTTTTCTTCAACACGTGCAACTTGCTCAGCACCATAATCGAATTACGCCGATCCGCCTTTAAATGTTATCCATGTATGGTTGGTCAGTTACCGTTATATTATAAGAGCAAACATGCCCACAATATTTGGTGATGGATATGTGAAACAAAAGCAGAGTTTTCATACCAGACAAAATGATTATTCCATGAGCATGAAGACTGGCAGATATGCACTAGAGTGCAAGTTAGGATTGACGTTATCTAGTGCACCAATCCCATAACATTCTCCACTTTACAGTCAGATGTTGAACATATCTTGGCCTGCACAATGCAATCTACTTTACTGGAAAATAGATTGCTTGATATTAGTGTTATGGTCATGGATCCCCGTTTTTTTTAAAAGAGAATTTTCTTGGCCTTTTCTAGGCAGAGCAGAATCTTTTCAAAGGTTCACATAATCATTACTGAATGAAATTGAAAAGGTTTAAATTTAGAAAATGTTTATTTTTCAAATCAAAAGCAGTTTCCATTTGAAGACACTCCCTTATCATTTGATTCAGATATCGAACATGTACTTAACCACAAAATGCATCACAAGAACTAAGTACGACTTTAAAAATTAATATAAATTTGTATTAGAATAAATTACTGAATAAACATGTTTAGGAGACCGCATTTTTTTTGGTACAAGGAAACTAAAGAACGATTAAATCACTAAATATATGACTTGGGGGAACTCGCTCTCTTAAATGAATTGGATCATTTTCACTTTTTTTAATTTTAAAGATGACAGAATAATCCGTTATAGATCAAGACGGTAACGTATAAAGTGGAATACTAACTGACCAGGCAGTTAATTATAGAAAATATGTAACTTGCGGCAGAAAATTCAAATACATCTACAGGGACCTGGTACTTTTTGTTTGATTAGGATTTTTAACGTAGCTTTAACAATTTTTTAGTCATATCGCTACGATGTCTGCTGTGAGGCAGTTTATAGTGATGTCTAGCACTGAGGCATCATGCCACACATGTAGCATGATGTCCCACCAAGTCACATTATCCTGACACCAGGCCGACCAGTCCTAACACCATACATGCCAACCCCTGACGAGGAAGTGTCGTAATCCAAGTGGTAAAAAAGCGGAATCCAGGCGGAAAAAGCGTAATCCACATATAACATGCTAAAATTTCAATAAACAACGATTATTTGCCCTGCTCATCCTTTACTGTTTCAAGTTTTCATGTGTAGCACTTTTAGCTTTACACACATCGACTAGAAACCTCCTTAAGACGTTTCGTGCTAAATTAAAAAAAAAATTTCGACACGGCCGGAAATAGACGTCACGTGATGCTGTACTTTTTTTTTTTTTTTTTGTTCTTAATATTTAGAGGATTCTGTTATATTTTGTTTCGGGGGTTTTCGGTTGCCTTTTTCTAATTTATCTGGGAAATTTTTGAAAGGAGATATTTTTGCTCACATAAATGCAGAGAAAAATAAAATATACTTTTTAAGCGCTAAAATATATTTAGACTGGTGCTGCAAGAAATATGAATTAGAATATGGAATCTGCGAGTAAATATTAAATTTGGAAAACCAGTCTGCTATCTCCTCACTACGCATATAAATAAATATAAATAGAATCGAGGTCAACAGTAGAACCAGGTTAGCTATAAATAGAACATGATACTATTACGAAAGTCCACGGTTTAGCGTACTCTTATATTGTAGTTACGTAAAAGCCGTCTTTTCTAAAATACGGTCTGTGGGATTAATGGAACTTTAATAATAACGAGAAAACAAATAATTTTTTTTTTTGGGAGGTTGATGTACCAAAAAAGCGTAATCCATATACGTTAAAGCGTAACGCGTAATTTAGTGACAAAAAGCGTAATGATTACGCCAAAAGCGTAATGGTTGGCATGTATGTAACACTAACCTCTTAATGCTGAGTGTCAAGCGAGGCAGCTGTAGTACCATTTTTGCAAGTCTTTGGTATGACTCGACCGGGGATCGAACCCACGAACCTCCCGCTTCCGTGGCGAACGCTCTAACCACTAGGCCATCGGAGCGATTTAAACTGGATTTATCACATCTCATAGAGCAGTCTAGTGAAGTTACTAAAGGATATTTAAAGTTTTTTCATGGATAAGTGATCATGAACTTTGACCCCAGGTTCATACTGTATTTTCCAACCCTCAAACCACTGTACATGATTTTGTACCTTCACGTTTTTCTTCAACACGTGCAACTTGCTCAGCACCATAATCGAATTACGCCGATCCGCCTTTAAATGTTATCCATGTATGGTTGGTCAGTTACCGTTATATTATAAGAGCAAACATGCCCACAATATTTGGTGATGGATATGTGAAACAAAAGCAGAGTTTTCATACCAGACAAAATGATTATTCCATGAGCATGAAGACTGGCAGATATGCACTAGAGTGCAAGTTAGGATTGATGTTATCTAGTGCACCAATCCTATAACATTCTCCACTTTACTGTCAGATGTTGAACATATCTTGGCCTGCACAATGCAATCAACTTTACTGGAAAATAGATTGCTTGATATTAGTGTTATGGTCATGGATCCCCGTTTTTTTAAAAGAGAATTTTCTTGGCCTTTTCTAGGCAGAGCAGAATCTTTTCAAAGGTTCACATAATCATTACTGAATGAAATTGAAAAGGTTTAAATTTAGAAAATGTTTATTTTTCAAATCAAAAGCAGATTCCATTTGAAGACACTCCCTTATCATTTGATTCAGATATCGAACATGTACTTAACCACAAAATGCATCACAAGAACATAAGTACAACTTTAAAAATTAATATAAATTTGTATTAGAATAAATTACTGAATAAACATGTTTAGGAGACCGAATTTTTTTTGGTACAAGGAAACTAAAGAACGATTAAATCACTAAATATATGACTTGGGGGAACTCGCTCTCTTAAATGAACTGGATCATTTTCACTTTTTTTAATTTTAAAGATGACAGAATAATCCGTTATAGATCAAGACGGTAACGTATAAAGTGGAATACTAACTGACCAGGCAGTTAATTATAGAAAATATGTAACTTGCGGCAGAAAATTCAAATACATCTACAGGGACCTGGTACTTTTTGTTCGATTAGGATTTTTAACGTAGCTTTAACAATTTTTTAGTCATATCGCTACGATGTCTGCTGTGAGGCAGTTTATAGTGATGTCTAGCACTGAGGCATCATGCCACAGACATGTAGCATGATGTCCCACCCAGTCACGTTATCCTGACACCAGGCCGACCAGTCCTAACACTAACCTCTTAATCTTGAGTGTCAAGCGAGGCAGCTGTAGTACCATTTTTGTAAGTCTTTGGTATGACTCGGCTGGGGATCGAACCCACGACCTCCCGCTTCCGTGGCGAACGCTCTAACCACTAGGCCACCGGAGCGGTGGGACCTGGTACAATTACCATCTGAAATAAATATCCACCAAATACAAAGTAAACATTTCCCATCACAGAATAAAAGCTAACAAATGCACATGTTTAGTCCTCAACTTCATCAAGCAAGATGAAACTCGATCATTAAAAGCAATGAAATTCATTCTTTCATGTACATGAACCAAACATAGTTGAGAAGTCTGTAAGTCGCCATGAACCACCAGCTGGTCATAAAAGAACACGCACAGTTTGCTGCTCCTGTGCAGCAGTAGTTATACAAGTACTGGATGACAAGTTGAATGCACAGAAAGCTGCAGCCATTACTCTGCAGAGTAAGGATAAAGACGAGTACACATCAAGGCTGATGATGAATACTGCCTTGCATGCAGGTCTGCCAAGTGTCCTTTACCAATAATGCAGTTTATGGTTTCCTTGGAAATTTGTTTATGGGCAAAAAGATATATTTTCAGTCAGCATCTTGGTCTTTTTGGGGACTAGTAATATCTGGAAGATATTTATCACATATTACTATGCACTGGTTGACGACATTTGACATGACGTCTATTTCAAGAAAAGAGTTCCGTGAACTGCAGACACAAACTCTCTATAAGACCGTGAATATTCTGAAAAATTGTACTAGTCTCTTAAGAGGGTAAATTGAACACATGAATTACAGGATGAGGACACCATGCAGAAGAGACAACCCAGCCTTAGAAAAACAATAGAGGAAGTGGGATGGGGACAAGTGACTAATCCTCGTTACCTTGCTTCTTCCTCCTGAGCATGTTATTGTAAAGTGGGAGTACAGGTGCCTTGGCTAATTTGCTGTTGTATACCCTTCTTGAACTTTGGTTGTCACAAGGCTGAAAGGCTGTTGCCATAGTTTCAGCTCTAAGACTAAAATGAAGTCTCGCTATTGCACATGGTTAAATTGGCTTGATGTTGATGTTCCAATATAAAGAACAGCAGAAATGTGTGTCTAGTAAAAGGGGCTGGGGAATACACAAAAGATAGGATTAAATAATATTTCCAATAGTTTGAACCAGTAAACTTTAATACAACGACTACCATTCAATGCTAACAAGCAAATTAAAGTAATTCTTCATTGTGATATATATGGTTCATCCATTCACTAAAATTGGAACAATTTTTCCATATACGTGTACTTTCTTCAAAATTTTAAATGGAGACGGGGATATAAAATAAAAGCAGGGCAAATTTCCACAAGAGACCAATTTATTCAAGCAGTAAATCTAATAGATTCTTTGAGCTGGAGTCATGGTACTCTTTATGTAGAGTGCCCTCACATTCTGCCAGTTCTTCTTCAGCAAGGATACCAGAAAGTTGATGGCCATGATGATGTTCTGGTACAGTTCCTCAGGGGTCATATTAACGTGTCCTACGCACACAGCCAAGCAAAGAACCTGCATTTTTCAAGAGAAAAATAGTCATTAGCAATTCATTCACAAATGTTCTTCACTTATATAAAAAGTAGGAACAGACAGTATGTGTGCGATTCGGATTTTTAACGTAGCTAAAAAAAAAAAAATTCAGTCATATTGCTACGTTGTCTGCAGTTTACCAGTCTAGAGCAGTATGCATGTTTACATAAATTTCAGGATACCTCTAAGAACTTCCTTATTGTAATGTAGATATTATACTTGGATTATCTAGCGAGTTAAGCTTGAATTCAAAACTAGAAGGCACATTTTAGTGATATTTCTAAATGGTGAATTTCTATTCAAAATGGTGGAGTCTGAAGTAAGATGAGAATGAAGTGTCAGATTATGATTTATCAAAATATTTAGCTGTTGTGACCCAACAGTTGATTGAAAATGAGAGAAAACATCTGGAGATGCATTTGAATGTGCTTTTGGGCTACAGTGATGACAAGGAAGAGGACTTTGAAGGTTTTGAACCAGAGGAATTTTTTCAGTTTTTGAGTGAGTTATACCCACCAAAGTGTTTTAAAATATTATTCATGTAATGAGGTAAATAATTGCTTGTGCATTTTACTTGTTGTGTTACCTATTTGCACCTGTATCTTAACAGTTATAACAAATAATGCACATTTTATTGAGTTAGTCATAGAAGTTGATTTTTTATCCTTTATTTTGATACCAAATCCAGGCAGATCTTTATGATTGGCAAAGTTATGTTCTTTGAAAGTCCACAAGTCATTCTGCTTTACAAGTCTAAAGTTGCTTTGGGGCTCCATGCCTGAAAAGTTACTTAGTGATGAAAGGGTTAAAACCAGTGCAATAGGAATTGCATTTTTTTTGTGTGCCATATCCAGGCAATCTTTACAAACCTAATAAATACAAAACTTCAATTTTAATCTACAAGAATCTCTACACAGTAATAAAAAAAAAAAAAAAAAAAAATTACTGTACCACAATATAAAACCAGTACACCAGGAAATGCATTTTTGGGGCCTTATCCAGGTAATTGCTGTAGCCCCAATTGTCCATTTTTTAAAACCACAAGAGGCAATTTTTGTTTTGCTTGACATGGTTTGTATTTCAGTTGGTAGTGCAGTACAAATTCTAGATTTTAGTTTTAACTGTAAGCAATATTCTTTAGAAAATAAACTATCCTTAAAATTTGGACTTTACAATAATATTTAAGATGCAGATTTCATATCCTGAAAGATGACTGCAGAGTTGTTGTATATTGGAGGATATGAACTGGCTGGAAGATTACCTACCTATGGATAGATATTTTACATTTTGTGGGTTTAGCAACATTTCAAGCATAGAAGTAGTGACTAGTGGAGGAAAAATCTAGAAGTCACTTAGGAAGAATCACCAAATATAATGAATCTACTGGTATGGTTTCTCATACACCCACATGCAGAGAGAGGCAAGATGAGATGGTTGTGCAATAGTCAATATTTTTTCTACCACTTGCCTACCCGAAGTCTTAGAGGCATGGAAAGCGAATGCAATTCAGGTAGTTTGTTGTAGTCAGGGCATATATATTTATTTAACAATAACCCTTCAGGAGCCCTTTTCAGTAAATAATTTCAGCTCCCAATAAGTTTAGCAGTGACCTCAGTATTGGATATTCAACATGGGTTATCTGGTAATACATGGAACTAATGTATATTCATCATAGGTACACTGCCAAATGTAATTTCTATGTATAACAATGGCAACTAGAGACAGTATAGATGTGGCACCATCGATGCTAAACAGTGCGCATAACAATTAAACGCGCTTTCAAAATTTGATATGGGTGTACCGAGTGGGGGTTTCAAAAATTGCCAAGTAACCTTGTTACCAAGAATCCCTGGTAAAACAAAACTGATTAGGGTCAACAGAGTACCATAGTGTTATCTAATGTACAGGGCTCAAACTTAGCAATAATTCCCAAATCCAAAGCTAGAAAGACTATGCATGTCCGACATCACTTTGTGCGAAGCCCTTTTAGATTCAAGATTAGTAAAATGTCCTGAGCATCTCAGACATAAAAGAGTTTGTTAACAAAAATACAAGCTTCAGCTGCCTTTAATATTGACATTTAACAAAAGAAATGGCAAAAACTGATTAATAAACGCACAAAAATTTCAAATTTCTGCAAAGGAACATGCATTGGTACACCACAGGAAGTAGTTACAACTGAATAGCAGAAATAGTCAATATTATATCAGAAGACAATGTCTTTGCATTCACAGCAGTGAATCCATTGTATCATCTGTATAGACTGTCAGTGAAGATTTTTAAAAGACTAAAAAGCCGAAGAGTCTTTAAACTTTACTTCAGCTCTTTCTGATGCCATTTACGCAGTGTCCTCAGTGTGTTAGAGGTGTTATTCATTCAACATTATATCTATCTGACGAGACAGAAAATCATCATAGGTACACTGCCAAATGCATATCAATTAAACTGGCACTGTGAAATTATTAATGTTTTAAAATGCATATTTTCAGGAAAAGCCTGCCAAAACAAAATTGGTGTACCCAGAATGCAAGTGTGATATTTAATGTACTGGGCTTGAAACTTGTCGTAGATCACTAGCCCAAGCTTGAAAATCAATAGCATCCCCAGCACAAGTTTTGTGGGAAACTCTTGAAGATCAGTAAATTAGCAAGTACTAATTCTTCTGACTACAAAGAAATTCAAGCTATATTGCTGACATGAAGTATTCTGGGATAGTTAACCAATGAAAGCATCAATGATCCAGTTGTCTTTTCAAATTGATGCATCTCGTACAAGAAATAGTGATGAAGATGCACTTAGTGTTTACTAAACACAACTAGAAAACTGGCAACCGAAGAGCAGATAAAATATGTTCAGGCAACAAATAATCTTGTTGCATTCACAATCCATTAAAATTCAATTAAACTGTACAACTGTTTGTCTTTGAAGATTTTTAAAGGACTAAACAACTGAAGAGTTCTTCAAACAAGACTTTAGCTCCCAGAAAGTTCACATTTATGAAGTGTCCTTATTGTGCTAGAGGTGTTGTCTATTCAACATTATATCTATCTGGCAAGACAGAAAGAACATCACCATAGGTACACCGCCAGATGCACAACTGTACACAGTACAGTAGCATAATAATTAAACTGTAGACAGTACAGTAGTATATTTTAACTGTAGACAGTACAGTAGCACAATAGTTAAACTGTAGACAGTACAGTAGCATAATAATTAAACTGTAGACAGTACAGTAGTATATTTTAACTGTAGACAGTACAGTAGCACAATAGTTAAACTGTAGACAGTACAGTAGCATAATAATTAAACTGTAGACAGTACAGTAGCATAATAATTAAACTGTAGTACAGTAGCATAATAATTAAACTATAGACAGTACAGTAGCATAATAATTAAACTATAGACAGTACAGTATAACTAAACTTGTCCACTCGGTGATGAAGCATTCTGCAATTGTTAACTGATGAAAGCTTTAATTATAGCAGTCTTTTCAAATTGATGCATCTTATACAAGTAATAGTGATGAAGATGAACTTGAGTGTTTACTCAACATAAACAAGAAAACTGGAAGAGATAAGACATGTTTAGGCATCAAATAATCTTGTTGCATTCACAGCAGGGAATTCATTAAAATTCAATAAAACTGTTTGTCCTTAAAGATTGAAACCCCCCCCCCCCCAAAAAAAACCCCCAAAAAAACATTAGCACTCAGAAAGATCACATTTATGCAGTGTCCTCAGTGTGTTAGAGGTGTTATTTATTCAACATTATATCTATCTGATAAGACAGAAAGAACATCATCATAGGTACACTGCCAGATGCAATGATGCATATAGAACAAAAGCACAACATGCTTGAATTAAAATGGGTTATGCCTGCAACTTGGTGGTACATCTGGGTTCTTCTCCCACCAAATATATTGTCTGCCATATTATAGCCAATCATTTACTGAAAAACAGTGCAACACCACAAAACCAAACACAGAATTTAAGCAAATGCAGATCCTGCACATAACCAAATTTCGATCAACATTACACATGTCAGTGTGGTGGAGAGCAAAAACATTTTTTAAATATTCTACAGAGCATTGGTACATGTACAAAAATGAACAACCACCAACACCAGTTTAAATTAACTAGGACATTCAAGTGATCATTAGATCCAGATCTATAATGCATATACCCTTAGCATGGAACTTGACAAAACATGAGTATAAAAATGGGACTGATACACGTTTTTATGAGCTGGAATCTACTAGACATTTGTGAGAAACAGGATTTAAGAGCCGTTTCTAACAAGAGATTTTTAGACAGCTACTAGTGTTCGAGTTGTTGGCTGCGTTGCATTGCTTTCAGGCCGACTGTAAAGGATTTATCTTGACAGGTGTTTTTTTTTTGGTAAACATAGAAGCAGCATCATTTTGTTGTTTTGTATTTTGGGGGTATTTGTAGAAGTGAATTACAAGTAGGCAAACTTTAATAGGCAAACACGCGTCTAAATAACAACTAAATTTGTTCTTGTTCTTAATCCATCCACTTCAAACCATGAAAATTTTGACAGACAAAAATAAGCATTACTACAATACACATGAAAATTAAGACATGTTAAATATTTTTAAAACGTTTTGCAAAGAACCATGAACTGATATGTACAAGACACTTGGCAACATGTACATGCCAACTCTGCATGTTGTATCTGTAACTGTGAAGCAACAATAAAATGTACACAAAAGTAGTAACATTAATCGTATATACTCGCTTGTAAGATTAGTCTAACTGCAAACTAAACAGACCCAGTTCTGACAGTGAATAATGCACCAGGACCTGTTGTTTGCAGTTTGACTTGTAACCGAGTGTTGACGGTATTCATTCTAGCAGAGTTTTTTTGCTTTTCTTTTAATGGAAAAATTAATTCAACAATAAAAGGACAGCACAATTGTTTCAGTATGCAGCGTCAGAACTAGATTTAATTCATGTCTGAATACTTAATTCCTTGGAAATAAACTTGCAGAAACTTTTGATTACATAAAATCTAGTGTACCATTTATCTTTGGTATAGCTCCAATTTAACTGCACTTTTCAAGAAATACATCTTCTGCCTGATGACAAGCAAGACAAGACTGTGCCAGCCTTGATTCACTTGCTAATCCATTATTTAGGGACCAGAAAGGCGACAAGTTGACTTTTCTGTAGCACAACTCTTCAAACTCTAACCAGATTGTACCAGAAAGGTTAAGGGAATGTGCATGGCAAGTAATGAATCTTTTAGTCTTTGTTGATGATATCACCAATAAAACCGTTGTTTAACATGCAAGGGCAAACTTTGCCATTAAAACTGAGAACTAGCAAACAGATCTGACATGCATCCATAAAAGATCCTATTCTTCTTGTGGCTTTCTAAATTCCTGGTCCACTTTCTTTAATAACCCATCCAATTCAGTTCAGCGAATTGTGGTTGGAAGCATCTTAATCCAAATTACATTTTCATTATAATAACTGTACAGTTTGCGATTTGGTTGGTGAATCCGAAAGTCAACAGAATGTGCTGTGTTGATACTAATGGACGAAATGTGGGCCTGATGTATCTGGTATATTAAATGTGAAAATTTTGCCCCATGCAAATCTTTCTGGAACATGTACATCTTTAACACTTACTGGCATTTGGTAACAGCCGTATCAAGTGAGAAATAAAAAATGACCACAGGACAGAGGGTTGTATTATTCCACATGGATTTATGGTCACCAAACATAGGATTTGATCCAGAAATATTATGTACATTTTGGCAAAAGAACCTATCTGCAAAAGTCTGCTCAAACACCATGAGAAATTATGAAAAGTGTATAAAATGTACAACAATATGCGAGGAAATCATTGCAGATTTGTGCAGGTTGAATGTATAGGCAATATCATCCTCCCAAACCAATAGCTAAGATCAATTATGTTGTAGAAAGGTCTGAATCAGAAGGATAGTTAAATACATATTAGCTAATTATGCATCAGCATTATTAAAAATCTACCATCAATTAGCAGTGACTACTGATGTATTTGAAGTTAACATTCATGAACTGATACCTTTCAATATCCTTCATTATTTAAAATCGTAATGGTTGGCAAGTATGAGAAAGCACAATATTTTTTTTGGATTAGAGGTGACCTTTGACTTTTAGACTATAAATATATAAATATTTCTTCATTATCCTAAGTGTAAGCCATTCAAAAGACATGCTGGTCCAACGTCAACTGTGCATACATTTTCATTGATCAAATTCAGTTGGTGATATACACGTGGTCATTACAAGAGCAAATAAACAAACTTTAGATTTAATGATTGTTTAATTAATTATCGTGCCAAAGAAAAAGTATTTTAAAAAAAACCCCGTTTGGAAAATTTAATGCCTCTGTGGGGGGTGGTTTTTTTTTTGGGAGTCTTTGATCAAGTTTGTATTTTGTACCCCACCACTTCAGGACAAAGATTTACATCAATTTATGAAAACACTAAGGCATATTTTTGAATATGCGGACTCTATATGGAAAACTTTAATGCAATCGATCATTAATGGATGAATAACCATTGCACAAGCTCACATGGCCTTGTCGTCAGGCGAGTTAAATTGGGAATATCTCATAACACCGTAAACATTCTTATCAATACAAATGAACTCTGCCGTACTTTGCGCACAAAAATGTTGGTAAAGGTAAGCAGGTAAAAATGCAAATCCGGTCAAACCTTTTTCAACTGGAACTTGATGGTTGCCTTGGTTTCCTCCACTTTTGCCATCATAGCATCAGAACCAGTGAGTGGTGCAGGAAACTTGCCAGCCTTGTTTAGACCTGGGCCCAAAATTCTGGGAATCTGCTTGATCAAGGACTCGGATGCCAGAAAAGCATCATATCTCTTGGCTGAAAGAAACATTTAATATATACACGAAAAATTCTAATTGTAAAATAAACAAAAGATCTTGCACAAGTTTTGTGGAATCTAGTTAATCAACAGCAAATCTGTAAAAGACTTTCAAAATTTTCAAATAAATGTCAGAAAAGACTGATAGCACATTTTGTACTCGTGTAGTAATACAAACAGCACTTCCGAGCAAGGATAATGGCCATATATGGTGCCAATTAAAAGTGAGGATTCAAAATGTAAAAGCCGAACGTCTCAAGGTTGGGTTGCATCTTGGTGTAATGCACAGCACTTCCGTCCCAACTAATGACAATGTTATGCAGATGTAACACAGTTTGGGGTTGGACAAGTCACATGGGCTCACTCATGGTGCTTATGTAATACCCAACCATGCAAGATGTGTAAAAACTTTAAAGAAATGGGGAGCAAGCGGACAATTTATATATATATATATATATATATATATATATATATATATAAATAAAAATAAAGAGTGAAAGACCACATCCCCATTAATACAAAATAGAAACTCGCCAGGATACATAAAAAAATTCATGAAGACATTTCCAATGGATGGTAACCTTTTCATCCCGAAATTTAAAGTTTTAAAATGTAAAGTTGGTACCTAGTTCAAGCCATCCACAATTTTTGTAATGAAGATGGTGGAATTGTCTGGAAATCAAACTGGTTACCAAGGGATATCATCAGAACACAACATGTTTTACTTTTTGGTGTGTACAATAAAAATATTAAAAGTAATTAAACAGCCTCTATCTTTTCAAATAAATCCTGTAAACAACAGTCACAATTAACAAAATACATAATTTCTCGATTATCTCGAAAAATTCTGGAAATTTCAACAACAAATGTGAGAGACAAAGGATAAACTAATCATGGTATTTTAGAATCGAACAAATTTTGCAGGGGTGCGTATAAAACTATGAAAGTTTATGTAGTCTATTTACATTAATTTTACAGCAAGTGTATCAACTGATTTTTAAGTTTTCTTAAGACCGTCTTGTAATTTTGCATTGCTTTATACAGAAAAGTCAACCACTGCCTCATCAACAGTGTACTGGTTTACTCAGTTAGGATTATCCTAAGATGTTATAGCACAAGTTCTACGTATGATAGTTCTGGACAAAAAAAATAAATAAATGAATAGATATATAAATGTTATGCCTGGTCTCAATAACTGTGCCAGCCTTGATTCACTCCCTAGTCCATTGTTTAGAGACCAGAAAGGCGACAAGGTGACAATTTCTGTAGCACATATCTTCAAACACTGACCAGACAGTACTGGAAAGGTTAAGGGAATGTGCAAGGTATTTAGCAAGTCTTTCAACATGTGCCACTCTCCCCATAACCCCAACAAAAGGGCACAATTGAAGAAGCCTTTGGACATGTGCAAACGCAAACCAAGTAAATCAGGCATATGTCTTGACTAAATGCAGAACTAAAATGAAACTAGAGAGGACTTTGTGATGCAGGGAGGGATGCCAAATTTTGTTCGTGTCAAGTGACTGAGCCAAGATTAAATTATTGATAGATGGACATGTGAGAGTAAACATGGTGTACAATATAAACCCCTCAAGAGAAATAAAAAAAGGTTATATCAAAAGTACAAGTCTCCCCCCCCCCCTTCCCATTTCTGGGGTAAATTTTGAGTTATGACTGGTGTACCTGTAAATCATAGCTGCCAACCCCCGAGTGCAAAAATACTGATTACTTGTGACAAAAATACCGATTTTCAAGAACAAATACTGATTTTTAAATTTCACTGCATATGTATCTATTTACAATATATATATAACTAGAGCTGTACCGATGTCACTTTTTGCCGATTATGCCGATACCGCGTATAGCCGATTATCAAAATTGCCGATACCGATTATGAGATTATCATATTATGTACTCGGGTATAAGCCGACAAATTTAGAAATCAATAAAGGCCTGGAATGGGGGGGGGGGGCTTATCCATGGGCCAATGTCAAAACTTTACAGGTTTTAGGTGTTTTTGTTGTCTATTGTAACGGCAGTACATCTTGGGACAAAAATATCCGTGTTCTAAGACATAGCCATGTTAAAAAAGTAACTTTCGGTGACCCAAAAATTATTAAACTTTTATAAAGTACTATTTATTATTGATTTTGTTATTATTTTGCATGTGCATATTTTGTGATTTCCACAAGACGAAATTACATATAGGTAAAATACAGCCTTCATAATTCGCGGGTCGGTCGAGTTTACCAGGGAGACCATATACTATAATGTACAGTACTTACGCAGTGCAAAGTGTGCACAGCGTCACTTAAATCCTTTTTTATTCCCAAATATATTAGTTGCAGATTTTGCTTTATTCGTTTGTTTCGACCAAAGTGTATTCTTTCAGATAAAATTTCAGCTAATCTGTAATAGCTGTTTCATTTACTACGAATCACCTCTCACGAGTTACTCATTTTGAATGATATAAGTGATCCTACAAAATGAGGTAATATTTTGAGTGTACAAGGGACACAACCGGTATAATTTACATCTTCACGCAGCGTGGTAATAATAAATACTAAATTTCTCATATCTATTCGGGCTCTTGAAACAATGTGTCCAAATAAATTACTACTCTGTTGTCCACAGACCGTGGGGGTGGGCGATTTGATAAATATGTTCTAATCACTATGTAAATTGAGGCAATGCTTTTGAGTTTATTGCCGACTTTCCATGAGCAAAGGTCGTCGGCTTGCTTTGATGACATCAAATACTCGTTATTGCTGTGGCAACATCAGATAATTGTAAAACATTGATATAGAATTGTTTTATTTGTTTAGTATATGTCGGTGCTTCAAAGGTACAGTAAAACCTGTTATCACTTATGAGAGACCGCCCCTTCTGCCAGATGGTGGCTTGGTGAAACAATAACAAAAGAAATAAAAAATAATTTTAAAAAATCTGGAAATGATTCTCACTTACTAGTATTAAAGACAATGAGTTCGTTCACCCTCCAGGCATTATGGATTAACTGAAAGACAGACGACATACTCAAACCTACACTGAAGCCCTTTCAAACAATTTCTCACTGGGACATAAGGACTATCGGTGTTTTGTGAGTTTTCATAAAGATAAAGAAAAAACACAAACCTCAAAATTGACTGTGTATATATCCATCATACTCCCTTTGATGTTAATCTTACTGGCTATTCACATGACTTTGACACTACAATGGCGGTTAGCGACATGTACTTTAGTCTGGTTTACTGCAGTTTACAAATGTTACCGGACGCTGGAGTTGAAAATTTCGCACAGCTGGCAGCAAGATAAATTCTTTTCAAATACTTTATTAAAACAATCTCTTTGTTACAAAAGATTAATTGATGGTTCGATGTGTTTATCTCGATATATGGTTATTCGACTATACAGTAGTGTTAGTTAATGAGCAACTTGTTTGCATACTGCATTTATCCCGAGCTCTAGTGTTACAAAGGATTAAGTTACGGTCAGTCAAAACGCGACAGTATATACAACTTTTATCAGGAAAAATTGGTTATTTAAAAAATTATTTGCATCGGCACCGATTATTTTTGCTGATACCCGATTATACCGATTGTGCTAATAATCGGCCCGATTACGCGTACGGGCGATTAATCGGTACAGCTCTATATATAACCATCAGTAAAGTTGGACAGTGCCTAACATAATTATTTAATGTGAAAGATGCACATGTTGCACATTTGTAAATTCTGGAGTTGAACGCGTTCCATCTAGGTGCCCATTCAAAAGGTGCAAGAGTGCAACACACTTAAACACAAGCTATTTATAGGTGCCCTTTCCACACCTTATTTTTTTTTTAATCATTGATTCGAATGTACCAATTTTCATTTTATTATCTCAATTCTGTAATTTTCGTATTGAAATGTTTTCGTTCAAGCATAAAAGTTATCTTTTGCCATTTTAATGTCTGAAAAACTTGTGCAAAATAAATTGCAAACAACACTAGTAACTGGAAAAGGAAGGTTTATTTCTAAAAGAAATTTAAAAATAAAATTTTGATCGATGTACATTAAGGTTCTCTCTGTCATTTATCTACGTCGCAAGTTCAGGCAGAGTTGTGTGAGATGAAGCAGGAAGCTGATGTTTATTAACTTTTTCGTGCTCTTGCATTGCATGGGCGCCTCCGTGTCCAATTGCGAAATCACGTTACACAAATCACAAAACGTCAGTTTTTCTCCTGTACTATATGGTTTCACAAATCTATACAAGACGGCACAAATATCCTTCCCGTTGTCTCCTATTTCTTATGGAGAAAATTCTAAATAATTCTGCCTTCCAATTTATCACGATTAGAAGCTGAATATTACTTAGACTAGATACAGCAACAGCGGTAACTATTGCGAAATCCAATATGACGGATAACGACAGGCCTGGTAGCCTCGATTTCGAATGAACCAATCGTATTGTAGAACTTTATTTGTATATACATGTGATATATTCTGTCAAAAGAGAACCGGGAGCGCATTCTAAACTGACAATTCCAAAGAAATTTAATTATATTTTTTAATAAAAAAACGTACACCCGTATTCAGGTCCAAAATACGGGACAAATACGGAAAAAACGGGACAGTTGGCAGCTATGGTAAATGTGTGACACTTATATAGGGGCTGTTCCATTTAAACGTACGATACTTGGTTAATTTGATGAAGCATGTCAGTAACAAGGAAATAGTACTACAAGTTTGAAATTAACTTACATTTTCCGGACAAGTAAAAATATAGGATCAACATTTTTGTTGGTATTGAACCATCCCATACACAATTTAGGAAGAGAATAATGATGCCCCAAGAAAGATTCATAACTGATTAGAACAGATTCATCAGTGATTGAGAGGAATCCAAATAACATGCACATTCAAAACTGTAGACAGTAATACTCAAGGCAGAAAGTATTTTTTTTTTATATCTACAATGAAGAAATCAAAGTGTGGAATAAACTACAGCAAATTAATAACTAACCTAGTTTCTTGACCAGTTTCTTGTCCTTGTTCAGTTTTTTAAGAGCGTCTGCATCCATGTATGGAAGCGAGTTGGCTTTTGCCTGGTCACAATGGACCTGGTCTCCAAGAATGCACACCTTCATCTTTGGCTTGGGAACATAGCGCAGTCTGTCGGAAGATATAGCAGTAATGTATTTATTGTTAATCAAAATAATGACATTGAATGTGATGTAAAAATACGGTCATCATATTGCACCCCAAATTCAAAAGTTGCAGAAACAAACCATCAGCCCATCTTTTATTTGAAATAGCAAGAGTAAATTTACTTTACATACACATGCATGTCCACACTAGCATTATTTTCATTCAAGGCAAGGAGACATCATGGTCTTTTGGTGAAAAACTTTGTTAACAACAAAGACCATCTACTAGAATGGGCTAGCAACAGCAAGATTTTCAAGAGACTGTCGTTGCAGCCATATGGAATGTACAACTGACAACATTTTCAATGAGATAAGACCAGCCCCAACTGTATTGTGGCCCCTGGGATCCATTGACCAGTCGTCTTATTCTACTAGCGATTTGGACAAGTTCAATTTATCCCCCACTCCCGCAAAGCACAAAAGATTTTTGGTGCAAGTCAGAAAATATTAAAAACGTCCACAATATAACCTTCTGCCTCTTCAGGACACCAAATACATATTCACGTTAACAAAATGTACAATACATAGAAAGAGGTTTCAAAATGTAATTCAATGGAATGAAGTCGTCACTATCTGATTAAAATCATATCTCCACTCTCGCACCTGAAGATCTGACGGTGGTTAGAGGTCATGTTCTGGTGACCCATTATTACTATATTTTACCTGCAAATCAGACAATGTCTTGCATTTTTGCATCTGAGCACTGTGGTTGAAAAGCATCAAAGTTTACCATGTGATTAGATTCACTTGAAATTTTTGCAGCAGAAATGCAGATTTCTGAAAGCTGCATTTCTACTGGTCAATTTCATTTACTGGTCAATCACCAGAATATGACTCCTCTGCTGTCTGTCAGATCTTTACACAGATTACGGGAGATCCGATTTTAATCAGACTGAAAGTGGTGAATTAAATTAGTGATGAAATGAAACTGGACCCAAAGCTTTTAATCACAACTTTCACTTTTGAATTACCTATTCTTTTAAGGCTTCATATTTAAGCAAGGCTGCAATTAAAAATGGTCGGCATGGTTTGTAAGCTACACATGCCTCCCCAGTTATTTAAAGACCCTGGGTGCAGGTCCGCCAGATGATCTGACTTCCTGGCAAGGTAAATGGCTGTGATCATTAAAAAGTAAACTGCAATAGTATCGAAACTTATAAAATTCCAAACTGTTAAAAACTGATTACATTACTTCCCAGCTTAAAATATATTTTAGTAAAATGTAGAAACCTTTTCCCTTCATGCTGATCAGGTCTTTATAATATAAATTATAATTTTAATCCGATGTGTTTAAATTACACTATTCATTACATAATAATGTCATCTCCCTTGTTTGTTTTCAAGCTGGGTAATTGATCATTAATGGTCATAATTTTGAATTACAAGGCAAATTCACATGCAGTCTAACAATGATAACAACCATTTGCAACCCCGCCGGCATTTATTTCCTATTACTGCAGCCCTACTTGACTGTGCCAGCGAAACGCTTGTCCTTCTGTGGGTCGTAGTTCTTTAGAGCAATCTGCAGCTCAACAGATTCTGTAAATTTCCTCTTTTTCTGTTGAGAGGCCTGAATGACTGCTGCGATGGACTCCTGAAGGTTCTCTCTTGATATTTTGCTGAAATAAAAATTGTTATATATGCATGGTGGATGGAGCAAACAAGATACCAAGAAGTTAGGGCAAGTGAAAATTTTGGTCTGGGGCGGATTTTTGATCTCATTAAAATGCAAGCTATTGTAAACTTTATAAACTGATGATCAATTTGGAATAATTAATCCTGTTTCACACTTGCCTTATACCATTGTGACTTGAGTTGGCAGTCGATGTAACCACATTACTTTAGCTTGTCGAAATAAATAACATGCAGCATTTCATGACATCGTCACTGCAGTTACCCTTCATGTTTGCACTGATAGACAAAAAGTACCTTTTCTGGAGTTAATAAACACCTCCCCCCCCCCCCCAATTCAACCACTTTTGCCACCTATCAATTTAAACTTTTTCATATGTTCACCTCTGCCAAAATAATGATCAAGATAAAAATGTTTATTTTAAAGAGCCTGTTGAATACTAAGTAAATCAGAGAAAAAAAAATTATTTCATGAAATAACCAGTTTTACACTTGGTTAAACATAAGACAGGCAAAGGATTTTGTCACCCATCAGCCAATTTAAAACAAGCAATATCAAACACTATAGGCGAGTGTAAACACTGGTCACAGTGTATGAAGAAAATAATGGCATATTTGAAGAGAAGTCTTATATAGATTTATATTTAATATTAAAGGTTGCCAACATATTAGCTGGGTGGGGTGCAGAATGAAAACTTTTAAATATATTATGTCATAGAAAGTGACAAGTTAAATGGTGCACAAAAGTGTAAACTCTTAACACTACAGACCAGTTTTACGGTCATAGGGAATTAAGCCTGTACACCCTAAAGACCGCATTACCAGTCTGGGGTAGTGCGCTCATTTAAAGTTATAGTATCCGACTACATACATTTCGGGACATCTCTAAGAAGTTCCTTATTGTAATGTAGACATTATACTTGGATTGTCTTGCGAGTTATGCTTGAATGCAACTAGAAATGTCAAGGCAAGCAGACACATTCCAAGCGTGTTTTCCAAATGGTGACGGATTCAAAATGACGGAGTTCGAAGCAAGATTAGAATGATTAGAATTCAGGCTAAGAATTATCAAAATATTTAGCTGTTGTGACCCAACACAGTTGATGGAAAATGAGAGAAAACATCTGCAGATGCATTGAATGTGCTTTTGGGTGACAGTGATGACGCTGATGAGGACTCTGAAGGTTCTGAACTCTACGAAGTGTGAACTCTACATGTTTTTGTTCTCCATGAACCAAAGTGATTTATTTCAGTTTTTCTGAGATTTGGACCCACTGAAGTGCAAGATGGGTTAATTTTTGAAATATGCACAAACTATGCAGAAAACATTTTAAAAGCAAGATAAAAATTTCAACTTGTGTACGACTCAAAAATATAGTATTTAATGCAAAAATGTTGGGGGGTGGGGTGAAAAAAAGGCACAGGGAGGCTTCTGAATAGTCTGGAACCTAGAAAATGTCAAATTATTCTTAAAGCTGAATGTTCACAAAACATTTCTATATATAAAATATATGTAAGAATTATGCAAATTTCAGCTTGAAATAACACGAGGTCAGGAATTTTCAAAAATTGACAAATACCAATATTAAAAATGGTGGACGGTACACGTGTTTGAATACTTCCTGTGAATTTATTTGAAAAGATACCATAAATATTTGCTAATTTTTGAAATCGGCACACTCAAATTACGCAGAAAGCATTCTATTTTTTTTATATTCTATAATTATTAAAAAATCATCCCCTGTTGCAAGTGTAACGAGACCACGATGAATCCATGTGAATAGCCAAGAATACATAAAATTTTGCAAGTCTCCAAAAAGATATATATTTCATGCAATTAATATTAAAAACAAATGCCTGAACCTTTTTGGGAGAAGAAAGTTATTGTTTAAGTATCAAGGAAATAAAAATACGCATCTGACTTGGCATAATATACATCACACCGCACGGTACACCATACCAGTTTTGGGTAATTTTCTTTTATCATCAAATAAATCGAAATCAGCGAATAAAGACATATGAATATCATTAGGATAGTTTTAAAAATAGTTAAACTATGTTGGGAATTTATAATGACCATTTTACCACTAAAATATCTAAGATCTTAACAGATTTAAACAACCCAATATTTCTTACCTCATGATTGCTGAATATACCAACAGGAAAAGGAAGTAATCTTGAAATTTGTCAATCTCGTTTCACTAGTCGAGATTTCAGCGAGAAGTTGAGGTCAGCCATACTTTTGTGTTCGACTACGAGAGTAAGCGATGACAATGGACCCAGAATTAGTAATGAAATAGACCTTTCATTGAGCAGATTTCCTGTGTACAACAAAAATGGTTACTGGAGAAAATACACAACTTATCCCCACAGAGGTATTCCTTGTTCGTCAGTTGCTTATCTCTCGCTTTCAGTTTCAATTGAGGTCAAGAATTACATATGACGGCCACTTATGACATGTGTACGGTAACTGCTTGATGTTCCGAAACCCCTTGGACTCGAGGTTCACAAGCCTGAAATGTATCGACCTTAGGGTCATTTGTCCCAGCATATTAGTCCCAAAGACCATCGGGTCAAAGGTTCGTTTGATGGGAGATTTTAATGGTCAATAGTCCGTAGATTTATTGACAAAGATTCACGAGTACCAATTGTTGTAGAGTTTATTTGGTCCTGCAGTGCAAGACGCCTCACCCTATATACTAGTATAGCGCGTTCCCAGTATGACTGAAAAGAGAACGAAAGGCCAAATTTTCAAGACTATCTCACATACTTGGTTGCTACGAGTTCGTAGCCTCAACTTCATTTGTTGTGGATGTAATGGAGCCCAAAAAAGAATCATCGGTAAAGTTAGAAAAACAAAAAGTATAGTATTTCCAAATAAGGCCTTAATGTCCTTATATGGCACATAAACAAACAAGGCTAAGATTGGAAGTAATCATTATCATGATCTGAACAAAAATATCGGATAAGAAAGGTAAACTTCAAAATCCAGGACAAAGTTCAACTGACGTTGACCCACCTGCCAGAAAGTTTGTTTCCATTTACTTTTGTCACCACAGGTATCTCGCTGAGCTTCACCATTGTCACAGATTGCAGTTTTTTCAACTTATTGGCAACAAAATATACCATCTGGTGAACTTTTTCAAGTTTTTGGTGACAACATTTTTGGCTGTTAAAGATTGTATGTACAGTCCTAGTTTTGGAGTTGAGAAATTGCAAAGGCACAATGACAGGAAGAGATTCAAAGGCACCATGACAGGAAGCTGCAAACTTGGATATAAAATCACGCTGGAATCTGTTGTTACATAAATCTTTTGTTCATTCTAACACAGCATCGTTATATCATATTCCGCTTACATCTGGCCTTAGTACACTCTCCTGTAATTATAACCAAATTAGTCATACTACCTGATTAGCTTATAAGTTGAGCACCTTTGAAATTGGGAAATGGAAAATTTACATTCTACCAGGCAATGGTCTTTGTTTTCCTTTTGAAAATGAACCAGAGAAATAAATTTCCAGAAACTTGAAAGAAAACTGATTACCTTGGAAGCATTGATAGTTATAGATGTAATATACTAAACAAATTTTTTAAAAAATTCTGTAAGTGTAGTACAATTATTTGACCTTACTGCAGCAATAACAAGCATGAATTTTGGTTGCCAATTTAGGAACCACTAACAAAGCAAACCGAAGAACTTTGATCAAAGATTGTCAGCAACAACCTTAAAGAATTGTTTCATTTAAAAATAAAAGTTTATGCTTACAATTGGTACCAATGAAGATATAAAAAAAACTAATTAAATTTCCATTATTTTGAAACGATATACAGTGGATCCCTGCTATGACACGATAATTGGGGTCCATAAAATTGAGTCATCTTAATAGCAGGGTCGCATTAATGTGGGGTTTTACAATATTTTAGTTTTTCAGAGAACATATACGTTTATCAATGTCTGATGTAAATAAATTAGGTTATTATTGGACGAATATTAAATGGAATGCATTAATTGCAGTATATTAACAATTATGGACGGATAATTTATTTTTAAGGTTATTACTTGGTGTTAAATAGTTTTACTAATTTTTATTAGTTTGTATGATAATACACATAGTGTATCTATGATAATACACATAGTATATCAACACCGGATGTTATACTATAATGCTGTTCATCCACAATGGATGTAATTTTTGCACACATATTTAATATATTCAGATTAAAGGATAGGTCTAGTGAAGTCTGCTTCTTTGCAAGAATATTTCTGAGTTGGAGGACTTTGACGCTGTCCACATCTTGAGTTTCCAGCCACCTGAAACTAGCTTCTAGGTGCTCAGCTGCCTCCTGACAGTTTTGGTGGGGGAGTTGGAGTGCCATCGTCATTGTTGTCATTATCATCACTGGTTTCGGGCTCTGATTGTGCAGCTTAATTCTTCCCACTGATATTTATAACAATTTCGTCATCTGGGATGCGCTCATAGATAGAGCTGTACCGATGTCACTTTATGCCGATACAGTGTATGGCCGATTATTAAAAGTGCTGATACTGATTATGAGACCGATTATTTCATTATCACAGTATATATACTCGCATGAAAGCTTAATAATTTAGGAAAAAATAAAGGCCTGGAAGAAATGTGTGTGGGGGGTCGTCTTATCCGTGGGCCAATGTCTAAACTTTACTGTTTTTAGGTCTTTTTGTTGACTACTGTAACGGCTAAAAATCTTGGTACATGAAACAATTTTTTCCATGTCTTAAGACATAGGCATGTTAAAAAAGTAACTTTCGGTGACCCGACCATTCTCTCTATCTATCTATCCCTTAGTCTTGCCGACTGTTGGGTTCACCACTGATGACCTGACAACCAGCTTCCTCCATTCCAATCTGTTCTCTGATACTCTCACTGTGTCACTCAGCTTCATTCCTGTCCACTCTGAGATGTTATCCTTCCATCTTTTCCTCTCTCTTCCTGTCCTTCGCCCTCCAACGACAATTATTAAACTGTTGTAAAATACTATGATTGATTTTGTTATTATTTTGCATGTGCATATTTTCTGATTTCTCCAACACGAAATTAAATAAAGGTAAATACAGACTTCATAATTCGTGGGCCGGGGAGACCATGTACTAGAATGTACAGTACTTACACAGGGAGACCATGTACTATAATGTACAGTACTTACACAGGGAGATAATGTACTATAATGTACAGTACTTACACAGGGAGACTATGTACTATAATGTACAGTACTTACACAGGGAGACTATGTACTATAATGTACAGTACTTACACAGTGCAAAGCGTGCATAGTGTCACTTAAATCCATATTTATTCCCAAACATTGGATGCAGATTTTGCTTTATTCGTTGTTTCGACCAAATTGCATTCTTCTAGATAACATTTCAGATAGTCCTTAATAGCTGTTTCATTTACAATGAATCACCTCTCAGGAGTTACTAATTTTCAATGATAAAAGCGATCCTACAAATTGAGGCAATTTGGGCTCTGATAATAATAAAAGCTAAAATTCTCATTTCGATCGACTAAGATCAAGATCATTCAATTTTAGTTATGTCTTTTGGCTGAACAAAAATCATAACTTTCCACACAATGGAAAGCTTGATGTTTCGGCGTCTCCTTTGATGATAGTCGTTGAATTTCTCTATAGTTTTGCGACAGCAGTACAGGCCAGTTAATCATTAAAATGCCTGAAACTGGCTTGTGACAAGAGGAATTTTGAACACTAACTATACCAGTACATTGATGCAGAGGCATATCTAGAGTGTTTGGAGCCCATTGACAAGATTCATTTTTACGTTCCCGGGTTCTTCCTCCACCAATAATACTGGCTGCCATGTATAGTCTATCGTGTGCTGAAAAATGGCGTTAAACTCTACAACAACAGCTACAACAACAACATTTAACGATGGTAATTAACATTGGTATATACGGTCTAAAAATGCCAGATGTTAACTTGTGCAAGTTTCTTTCATGGGAATGGCATTGGAGTTAAGCATTCGTAGTGATCATTCTAAGTGACGAATTATTTCGTCACAACAATAATTCACAGGTGATGCAACAGAACATGTAGGACTTTTCTTGTTTAGAAGAAAATGAAAATCGAGGACATAATGTAATAATTGGGAGTTCTCAGCAGAAATCAGTGGTAGTTTACAGCAAGTGTGTTAAAACAGTAGTTACTTGTAAGAAGATATTGTCTTTCAATTAATCCCCAAATCAAACGTTTATTCTTTAGTTTCCACTATATAATTCTATTTTAAAATTCAAGCCATGTCAAAATGAATGTTATAATTGAAATTATATTTTGGAAATTTATTTGCATCGGCACCGATTATTTCTGCCAATACCGATTATACCGATTGTTCTATTAATTGGCCCGATTATGAGTATGGGCGATTAATCGGTACAGCTTGACTCGTATATTAGGTAGATGTCATCTACTGAATACTGTGCTCATATTTTTTGAGAGTCTCAGCTAAACGTATGTCGTCTTCAGTGAAATTCTGTCATTTTGTGTAGATGGCGTAAAATCTGGACCAAGACCCGTTATCCAGCATTGTTCAATGCAGTGATAGCATCCCAGTTTTTCTTGCTGAGGTGACATTCTTCTTTTAAGTTCAGTGTTGTGTCGATGGAGAAGTTATTATCTGCTACCGTTACCTTCATTTCACGACAATAATTTTGTTTAAATACTGAAATAATGCCTTGGTCAGATGGCTGGATTTCTGGTGTAGTGTCCTTCGGGAGGTTTGAGACTTTAATCTTGTCATCACTACTGACAAGACTTTCTGCTGTTGGTGGTATCCGTGGTCTGACTTTGTGGCTGCCAGACTTGATAACAATATACAAGAGAGTTACTCTGTCCTTCCTCTTGTTAAAGCCTTCTTGTTTGTGACTTAGTCTTGGTTGCAAGGGTGTGATCGGGTAACATTTAAACCAACCTTGCCGCAGTTATAATCTTTGTCAGCTGTGTAGCAATCATCCTCCAGCAAATTTTTAAGCCCAATCGGTTAGTAATTGGCAGCCTCATTATCAGTGGAGTGGATTTCCCCAGACACAAGAACTTGGCTGATAGTGTTTTTTCTTAAATCTGTCCAGTCAGCCATTACGCGCCTTAAATTTGGAATCATCTCCATTGATATGCCAATGAAACTTCTGTGCTTGTGCTTTCAGAATCGGGCCAGAAATGGGACCTCCTTCTGAGCGAGCCTGGACAAACCATTGGTACAAAGCTGAATAAGGGATTATGTCATTAGCAAACTTAACCCTTTTATGCTGTAAACCAGTTTCCTCTTCAAGAATATTGGGTAGACAACAGTTTTCCTTTGTCTGTTTAACACTCTTGCAGAGTGGACTTGCTAATTCCTAGATCTCTGGCAAGCTAGCTGAGTTTGTTGTTTGCCCTTCTTTAGTTGATCCAGGGCGTACTTGAGGTTTTGAACTTGCTTTTCCATAACAGTAAAATATTTTTTGTTATAAGAAAACAACATTTAAAGCCCAATAACTAAGTAATTTAGGCTGCACTTGTCACGAATCACTTTTTATATATAATAAATTAAGTTGAATGCATGTATAATTTCATGCCCTTTTAATTTACAGCTAATAAAGTGGGCTTTACTTACTTTCAACTGCTCTAATTATTAGTAATGTCACAGCCATGTCCAGCCAACATGTTAAATTGTGAGGCTCTTTTATCAACCACCACTTTGTCTGCTGCTTGGCTGTGTATGCAGTTAAATAAGAAGCACATGTTGGCTAATGTTTGAGCAACGATTGTATACAGAATTCATGGAAGACAAGCACACAGATGTTTTACTGGCTTTACTCATGGATCACTAATAAGTAACATTTCCGATAATGTTTATCTAGTTGTACCAATTCAAGAACCTGGTGAAACCAGTTTCTTCTTCAAGAATGTTTGGTAGACTACGGAGTTTCTTCTTTTACAGAGCTTCACCAGAACCTAGTGAAATTTATAATTTACACACTATTTCTGGTACATTATCATATTATGTATCATATTATTTTAGAATTTTTTAGAATCTGTCTTCTCCAAAATCCCTTCAAAAACCTAGAGAAATTATTAAATTCAGATCATTTAATATTGAAAGTCATACATGAATTCTTCCCAAAATGATAATTAACGTTGTACACACTATTTCTTGTACTTAAAAAAAAGTTTTCCTGGTACGAGAAAAATACACATACGTGAATTTAAAATTTCACTAACCATGCCACGATCGTATTATCGGGTATATTCAAATTCTTAACTATACTTTTTTTTTTTTTTTTCATGTACTTCCTCCCCCCCTCAAAAAAAATGTGTAAATCAATATACACATTTTTGGGAGCCATGCTACGACCGCGTTATATCTGAATTCACGTTATATCGAGGGTTCCACTGTATGCCTGGCTTTTTAATTAAATGGACGTCTGGCAAAAATGTTAAATCTTTTTATTTTGTTCATGTTTTCTTTCCCCTATAAAAAGCCTCCTCCCCCTCCCCATTTAGCTTTGGTATAATGGTAGCTGACCAAAAGTTAGACCAATTTATGTACATGTAACATGTAAATGACTATACAGCCACATGCAACATTGGTAATAAATATTAGAGTAAATTTTTTAAGGAAATACGTTGGTTAACAATGAGATATCGAGCAAATGAGGACTACCGTTTTATTTTTATATATATATATATATATATATATATATATATATATATATATATATATATATATATATATATATATATACACACAGTGGAGGGAGCCCTGAGTGGTCTAAGTGCCATCAGTTCGGATCACTGCTATCTCACCTCTGCATGGGTTCAAGTCTCAGATTCTGCAAATGTGGTTATGTGAGAAAGCTTTCCAGTAGCTTCTTGTGGATCGGTTGTTCTTTCCGGGGGTATTCCTGTGTCCTTCCTCTGCCATTTATACTGGCCGCCATGTTCAGCCTATTGTGTGCTGAAAAATGGCGTTAAACCCTATAACAACAACAATTCACAGTGGAACCCAGCTATAATGTGCCCCACGAAAATGCATATTTTTTCTCTTTCAAAGTACATGAAGTAGTTTATTAAGAATTTATTATCATTTTGAAAAAGAGATCTCCTATGAATTCAAATAAAATATGATTGTCGCATGTTTCCAGAAGTTTTAAATATATGTACATGTATTTTTCTTGTACCAGGAGATTTTTTAAATGTAAGTATGAGAAATAGTCCAATTTGTATGGGATGACATATTATCAGTGACTCTAGAATGATTCAAAATCAGTATCTAGTAATATCTAGTAATGATTCAAAATCAGTATCTAGTAATATCTAGTAACAGGTTACAATTGAACACTAAAACACATAAAAAGTCCACATTTGTGTGATTCATCCATTTACCATTGTCAATAGTATTTTTCTGGTTCTAAGCTCACAAATTCATCCTTGTCTAAAACATGAAATAGAATTCTGATTTGACATCAGTTTCTTATGTTTACTGATACACCTGATCCAACATTACTGCTGCTTGAGTGCTGAGACCCAATATTGCCTTCACTAACTGATGTTACTAATATCTCTCTCTCATTGGGGGAATTCCCATCATTTTTCAAAACTGCCATCGTAAAGCCTTTGCTGAAGAAACCAACACTTGACCAAAAATGACCATAACGATTTAAAGAACTGCTACAGTTTCTTATCTCCCATTCATATAAAAAAAAATCTTAGAAAAAGTTGTTCTAATCCAACATGTATCTCATTTGAATTCAAAGAGTCTTTTTTGCAATGTACAGTGCATTTTTCCCTTGCTACAGTACTGAAACTACTCTTCTGAGAGTATGTAATCACATTCTCTCTGTTTTGGATAGCGGAAAGATTGCAGTCCTCATCTTCCTTGATTTGTCTGCAGCATTTGACACAATAGATAATGATATATTACTTCACAGTCTCCAGCATGTATTTGGCATTCAGAATATAGCCTTACACTTAAGTTACAGTGGTTCAAGTCCTACTTAGTCAACAGGACACAATTGTATCTGCAAATGAATAACATTCCAGCCCTGTTCTTGGATGTGTTCACTTCACTCTATACACTCAGCCGCTCTCAAATGTCATAGATCATCACCCAGTGTCATACCAATTATACGCTGATGACACCCAAATATACGAGTCTAGTCACCCATCTGAAGTTGATGCTACCATTTATGGAGTAGTGAAGTGCATTTCTGATGTAAAATCATGGATGACATGTAACAAGCTGCAGATGAATGATGATAAAACTGAGGCTATTCTGATCACAATACAAAGACTTTCACATTCACATTCATTACCTCAGACAATAAATATCAGCAACACCAACCCTCTATAAATAAAGCATTATTATTATTATTATTATTAAATTCACACAGTCAGTATGAAACCAAGTTTGGACATTTTTGAGATGTGTCGCTACACCTCGCTGCCCTTTATCACAGAAATGCCAAGATTCCAAACCGGATTAATTTTCTTTTCTGCATCTGTTGAGTAAATCTAAATCCTTCAATGCTTCATAAGTTCATTGAGGGCCTGCAGAATTTCTTTGGCTTTTCCATTTTGAAGATAAATTTTTTGTTTGGGATCTGTGTGTATCTTGAGCACATAGTTGCAACATGGACAAATTTACCCTCATTGCTCAAGTATATACTCGAGTCACATTGTTTTCAGGTATATACTCGAGTCACATTGTTTTCAGGTATATACTCGAGTCACATTGTTTTCAGGTATATACTCGAGTCACATTGTTTTCAGGTATATACTAGAGTCACATTGTTTTCAGGTATATACTAGAGTCACATTGTTTTCAGGTATATACTCGAGTCACATTGTTTTCAGGTATTGAAGACACAATCTGTTTATTCTAGTTTTTCCTTCATGTACATCACACCCAGATCAAAGCCATTCAGTTTCTGTAAATGCTGTGATTTTGGAAATATTATGAAATGTTCTTTATAGAGAACTGCAAGTAAACCAGTGAGAACTAACATTGTTTTCCCTTTCCCATTTATTTCACAGCCATCAAACTTTCAATAGTATAATTTTCCTCTATTAATTAGCCATCTACTGACTCTGTGTACCTAAATAATTGTTACACAAACACTTTGTAAAGAGTTTTGTCATAAACATTATTAATACTTGAAAGTATTTTTTTTATAATAGTATCTTGTACCATGGATTGATAAATAATCTTCCCCTCGTATACTACTTAAAACAAATGTCTCCCTCGGTGTTAAAATTTTATTCAGTGGAGAAATAATACTAAAAAAGCACAGTCATTAGATCATTTAACTGTCCAATATTACATATGAGATATCCAAGGAAATGTGAACCTAATAGAGATATAATTGCAAATGCCATACCAGTGTATGTTTTCATTGTATGCGGAACACAATTACACATGTAAAAATGATATCCATCAAGTTTTCAGACCTACATGGAAGTTTTTTAAATAAAGATTTTTGTCTTGAGTGGACTGCATCAACAACTAATAGCTGTTAAGTTCTTGTAAATTACTTTAGTCAATTAAATGCATGTTTATTGCAAATTAAAAAGGAAGATAAAAACAAAAAGAAAAGCAATTACAATGATTCCACAGATTTGTGCAAACAGATTGCTTGTGAAATTTTCAGTATTTAAAAAAAGTGTATTAAGTATCATTGTGATACCCATCTATAGAAACTACATGAAGAAGCTTATTCATTGTGGCATCTTAAAACATTAACCCCTGGAGGTTTTTGCTGTTTTAGCATGAATTGCGAGTAGGAAACACATTTTAGGGACTATTTCTGAATACATCCTAATACATCGACTTCCATGCAATTTTCCATTAGCCCAATGCCTAGTTGTGTTAAAAACAACATTTTCCAGTTGTTATTTTGCTCACACATGAGCAGAAGGTGATAAGTTGTAGTTCTTTTTTGTTTTGTTTTAGATCTGAGGCCATAAAGTCTAATATCTGCACACAAAAGCAGAATAAGACCACATGCAAATTTTGGGTGGGAAAAAAAACAGCTTGTCAGTAGGCTGCTATCTCCTGCTCCATAAACCTGGTGCTAGTGGTTAATGTGTTAAATCGAATTTTGCAAAATTACTTTAATTTGACAGAATATACCTTCAGCCACCTGTACAGTGGGTTGCTTTTGCTGATAGAAAAGCCTGACAATTTTAAGATCAAAAGGTTGTAACTCTTACCATTACATCTGTCAAGACGATCAGGCATAATGAGTGCTGTTTATGTTGTTTAAAAAAATTACACTTTTTTTCTGTTATTTGTAGGATGTGTGTGTGGCAGATGGGGAGAAGGTGCTTTGCATCATTAAGGACATGGTAGATACGCAGTGCCATAGTGTAAAGCACAGTCTTAACCTGCCAGCCACTGTCTTGGTCTCCGAGTTTATACAAGAGGTGGCCAAACAGTTTGGTTATGTACCTCATACCATAACCTTGCAGTATGAAAGACAAGTAGGAGGACAAATTGAAATGGTGAGTTCCTTAATCCTCATTGATGATCTAGACTGTAGTAGCAGGACGTACATTTTGTATTATTTATGCATGAGTAATCACTGCAATAATGCCAGCATTATTAATGAATGTATATGATTAGTGGGAGTAAATGATAATTTGTTTGCTTGATTAGGATTTTTAATGTAGCTTTAACAATTTTTCAGTCATATCACGATAATGTCTGCGGTGGGGCAGTTTATAGTGATGTCTAGCACTGGGGCATCATGCCACAGACATGGAGCATGATGTCCCACCCAGTCACATTATCCTGACACCAGGCTGACCAGTTCTAACACTAACCTCTTAATGCTGAGCGTCAAACGATGCAGTTGTTAGTACCCTTTTTGCAAGTCTTTAGTATGTCTCGGCCGAGCATCGAACCCAGCACATCCTGATTCTATGGCGGACGTTCTAACCACCAGGCCACCGGAGCGGTCACGTCTGGTGAATAAACATTCGTGGAAAGTTTCATTGAAAAGTCACGGACCTGACAAGTTTATAGAAAAGGATAAACCTCAGTAAATGTCAATATTTTTTTATCTGTATCTGTGTGTGCTTTGTTCTTTCATTTGAACTCTGTCCTATTTCTTATCATGCATATTTACATCTAACATCAGTTTTAAGCAATATTTTATCATCAGGTAGAACATTCTCTGTGTTGTTTGTCTATTATTAACTCAATTGGTAAATATATAAAAATGTAGGTGGGACAAAGTATTTTGGAGTAATTGTAATCACCGGTAATCAGACATCTTTCAAATAATTTTCATCAAATACAATAAGCAATAAGACATGGGTTTAGGTCACACTGCCAGGAAAAATGGATGACTAAGTTGATGGAAAAATGTAACCATTTGCCACTTTTCATTAGGAAAGCAGAAACAACTTAGTTTTTAGATATAAACTGAGTGTGAGTAGTTTACGACATTTGAAATGCAAATTATGTAGCCCCAGTTGAAATGTACTGCATACAACTGTATTATGTCTTGGTATCGACTGCAAAACACTTTATTACATTCACAGGCATTAACCTTTTCACTTCCACAAGTTAAACGTTGATGATGAAATAAAAACAAAAAGCACAACATTTATTTTTTCAAAGAGCTAAATTTTTTAATTTTGTTATTTGCAAAATATCTCGTGCACTATTTCTTGTTCAGATATGTTATCATTAGTATTTTCATCAACAAGAATCTGGATGAATTTACTGGTGTTTAGATGTTCTCTAACTTTATCATCATCATCATCATCATCATCATCATCAGTCTCTTGACCTAGTGTGGTCATTGAGGCGCTGTGCTGCTGAACATCTGATCAGTTCTCTCCACTTGTCCCGATCATGTGCCAATGCCTGTGACTCCGCAAATCTTTTCCTGGTCCATTCTGTGGTGTTCTCAGTCCACTTTTTTCTCAGCCTACTTCTCCTTCTGTGCCATCCTGGATGCTGCCCTGTCCCATAGCGGTTTTTCAGGGCTTCGCACATGACGAGCTGAAAGTAAATGTTGAAAAGCGTGGGTGACAAGAGACAGCCTTGACGTACTCCAACCTTGAGCAATTACTGCACTGGTAGCCTTGACGTACAGCTGCTTGATGGTATTGTTCAACATTTGAGCCATGTTGTACTTCTTCATTGTGACCCGTAATGCCTCATGCCACACGCTGTCAAAAGCCTTTTCGAAATCTATGGACACATGATAGATGTCTTATTAATGTTGCGAATACTTTTAAAACAAGTAGATGTTGAAAAGCGTGGGTGACAGGAGACAGCCTTGATGTACTCTGACTGTTGTCTGGAACCAGTCCCCCACAGGCAACGTTCCCTCTAAGCTGCGTGCTCAGGCATCCCCGTGCAGCTGAATTGTCAATTTTTGCTCAATCTAACTTTAAATTTTGCTCATCTCCTTCATGCTTGCACAGTGCAGTGAGTACTGCACGCACATCTATTCGCTAAGAGGGAACGTTGCCCACAGGACCATGGGCAGTTGCCATATATGCCAACCATTATGCTTGTGGTGTAATCATTATACATTTTTCATTAAATTACACCTATCACGTAAACGTATATAGATTTTGTTTTTTCTGTATATCCACTGTTCCAAAATAAAATTGGTTCTTTGTTTTTTCGTTTTTTATTAACATTCCATTAATCCCACAGACCGTATTTTAGAAAAGACTGCTTCTACATAACTACAATATAAGAGTTCGTTCTGTGTTCGCAAGTCCACTTTCCTAATAGTATCATGTGCTGTTTATAGCGACAATCTTATTACCATCCTTAAACATCCTGTTCTTTCTACCTCATATTCTATTTATAGCAGCTGTATGTCTTAGTGGGGAGAGAACAGACAGGTTTTCTAATTTTTTTTTATTTATGTTCTGATTCTTTGTTCTAATTCATATTTTTTGCAGAAACTGGTCTAAAGGTATTTGGTGCTAAAAGTATATTTTTTTTAAAGTCTATGCATGTATCAGAACAAAAATATCTCCTTTCAAATAATTTCACAGATGGATTAGAAAAGGCAAAAAATAATCGTTAAAAAAATTAACAGGATTCTCTAAATATGAAGACACGAGTTCAGCATAACGTGACGTCTATTACATTTGGTGCTGAAAGTCTTCAGATGGATTATAGTCGATGTGTGTGTAAAGCTAAAAGTGCTACATTTGAAAACTTGAAGCAGTAAAGGCTGTTAAAAGTTGGGAGGGACAAATAAGTCATTGTTAATTGAAATTTTAGCATGTTATCTGTGGATTATGCTTTTTCTGTCTGGATTCCACTTTTTGACCATTGGATTATGCTTCTTCTTGGTCAAGGGTTGGCATGTACGAGTTACTGCACTGGTAGCCTTGCTGTACAGCTGTTGATGGTATTGGTCAACTTTTGACCCATATTGTACTTCTTCATTGTGGACCACAAAGCCTGATGCCAGGTTCTGTCAAAGGCTTTTTTGAAATCTATGAACACATGATAGATGTTGATGTTTTGAGTACTTTTCACACAGAACCCTGAGATTGAATATTTGTTCAGTTCTGCTTCTTCCAATCCAGAACCCAGCCAGTTCTTCAGATATTATATCTTCAGCTTGTGGTTTCAGTCTGTTCAAGATGATCTTCAGCATCACCTTACCAGAATGCCTGATCAAATTGATAGTTTTGGCACAGCTGGAGATTATGTTATAATCAGTGACCATTCACCTGTCTGCTAGGTCTTGTTGCAGATTTTTGCTAGTAGTTCTATCACTGATACTCCCCTCCCTCCCCAATTCTTGATAAGTTTAGCTGGGATGTTGCCTACTCCAGCTGTTATCTACTTTATATCTATAGACTTGGTCAAATTACATAACAAAGCCTTATTTATGTCTTGAGTGTGTTTCTATAATTGGCCCCAATTTAAGACTGTTCTTCTCCTGAATTATATACAGTATTTCCATATCAGAAAATGGTTTTATTTATGTTTCATTTCATTCTCATTAAGTTTTAAAATGGCCTTTCATAGTGGAGTGTTAATAATTAGTAACTCTAATGTCATGGATTTTTAGCACATGTTGGCTGGTGCCATTTTTTTTTGTTTTTTGACATGTTTTGATGCCACACAGTCTGGCTTATGAATAGTTTACCTCAGACTCAGTGGCAGCGTTATGTTTTATCTTTCCACTTTCATGTAAATTTTCTTTCTTTGAATTATGGCCTTTAATGCGAAAATAATTTAGTAAACTCATTTTATCCATATGGAAATTATTATATCATTTGACAGTTGATTTTACTCAAGTGATTGTAACATGCAATGCACAGATCACTGCATCTGCATAATTGTTTCATTTCAGAGACAAAACTGCATGTTTAAGTCAAATTTCTGTTTAATCTATTTTTAAAAAATAAAGACTACTGTTTTTAATCAGTTCATAAAGGAAATGGACATAACTTGATAAAGTTGTGTTCACTAATTTCATTGCAAGGACTCGGTGGATTTCAATCAAAGAGTAATTTGTTGATGAGTAAACACAGTATAACCAGGTTGTTTAAAGCACTGCTAATTAATCATAACAGATTAATTTTGTTCTAATTTTTTTTTTAATTGGCTGATAATTTGGTTGCTTAACTCAATACACAGTCCAGCAGTAGCAGAAATCATGTACATGTGACAGTTATCAGTGACCACTTACTGTAGTATCACAGGATGTAAATGAATAAGTGGAGTTTGATTTAAGCATTCAGTAAACCAAGAGTATTTGAATGGCCAGGTGAAGGTAGATGAAGTGATTTAAGTGTAAAAATTAGTGCTTGGCTTACTTGCTTTAAACTAAGAATTGTCCAGGAAATTTTTACTTTCTCTGATTTTGAGGACATCAGGCTGTGAGATTTGAGAAGTCATGGTCTTTTGGTTTTAGATTGAAAGCATTTTGAACATGTTTAGTTTTGCCATTACAAATCCCTACAGCATCAACCAACTACATGCAACCCAACACCTAATCCATTACAGTAGCACAAAGCCATTATCTGAAGTGCATTAAATACATGCAATAAAAAAAATCTTGATTTCTTGGAAAAATTTCAGGCTTTAATAAAATTCCTCGCATAATGGTTTTTAGTTCAGTTTTACTGTAAGTCTCAGTACCATATTTCATGTTGTTTTTCATTCCCTTTTATTTTTCATACACCATCAAATTACACAAACACACACACACACACCTTCATATTTGCTTTGAAATCTTTAGTTTTTGTACATAAAATGTTCTACTATGAAGATATTACTTTGCCAAAGTTATAAATAGTATTGCCCTGTTAGTATTAGAATGAAGAATGTTTTTTTGTAATGGTTACATTGTTTCCCTTTTTGGGGTGGGATGCTCCCAATTATTTAAATTAATACAGAAGACCCACCCTGGCTCGTTTTTGTCAAAAATTGAAGTAGTGATAAAGAGATGTAAAGCTCTTAGCCCCCAGTCAGCAGTGCAGACAGTTAAATTAATGAATACACAAATTTAAATTTTACACAACAACAATTTAATATAAATCCAACAATAATATCTCAAACACAATTCAGCTAATATCATATCACTCAACCAAGTGACGGCCTAGTTCATCCTTTGAATTAGTGTGTGAAATTTTCCATTCTGTCCTGAGTCCTACTCATCTGTCTGTTTCTTCTCTTTTCCTTTGTCTCCCTCCATTCTCCCTTCAACTTTTCCCTCTGTTCTTCCTTCTCTCTTTTGTCTCCCAGAGACTCAGACCACAGCACTGAGTAATTCCCTCTGGTCCCTAAAAGCTTCTAAAGAATATATACACGGACATTAGCAAAGCATATTCCTTTTGCTATGTAACTCACACTAACATTAATATCATCAGATAGGCCATTATCGTTTTTTATCACACAATTGTGCGCATCTAAATACACATTCTTCCTGCTAAGTGAACACGGTGTATGTATGTATATATATATATATATATATATATATATATATATATATATATATTAAATTCTCAATCTTATTATATACAAAACAATATCATATAATCAGACGCATTTCTCTACATTGCACTTCTACAAGTGTACACAGATATGCACATCCATGCTCTGATATATCCATACACACGATACTCCTACAAGTATACACAAATAGGTTAATTCCTATACTAATGCTGCACACCGTAACATTATATAAAGTTTAAAATTCAATTCAACATTTGAAAATCTATAATATCAAATGAATTCATGCATGAGGTTACTACTAATTAACCTAATAATGAATTACAATATTAATTCACATTGCTCATATCTCAAAATATGCATGTACATGTATATCAAGCACTATGAATGAATCAAACTACGATGGTAATTTTACATGCTCAAATATATAGATATACTGCAATAATTGAAGTACAGTTACTTTGCAGTAATGTTTCACAACAGTCGAGCAGATAATAACTAACCTGTTTCGAAGCTGCTATTATTCCCTGAATAATAATTCTGCCGATATGAATGGTCTCTGAGTAGTTTATTTGCATTCAGTCCCGCAAAATAATTGTAACCCTACTAATGTTTTGATTCTCAAGATATTATATTTAAACTTAAGATTCTAATGTTTGGCATGCCTAACTCAATTCTGATTGGAGGTTGGTTCATAATGATCCGACATCGTCCCTCCCAACCGTCTGTCAAAAATGTTTACGATACAATTTGATGATACCTTCTTCCAAACAAGAAGTCACAACTTACCTATGAACAATGTTAAGTAACTGACTTTGGCAAAAAATAAACCGCGCATCTCTTGTTTATGGCTATGTCAATTAAGTGGCTGGACACCTTACACATTTTGCCGGCAAGAAATTATAGCCTCAGGGTCTAACATACCCATGCTAAAATCTGGTTTCTTCTATAACGTGACAAAGAATAAGAGATTAAAATCATTTTTCACAGCTCTTTTATTTATCTTTCATTTTATTTCATTTTTTTTTATGTTAAAACAGAAGACAGGTTCCCATTTAAAATGACTTCAAAATATACCAAAGTACGACTTAAGTACATGCAATAATTTGGGTATTCTTTTTGCTAATCAAGTTACGAATAGTGATTATCTTTAGGTAAGTTCTATACTGAGGCATCAAATAGTGAAACATGAGATTAACAAAATATAATAATCGTCATTTATACTCACTCAGAAAGGTCATTGATTACTTCTTTATTTTATTGTATTTCACCATATAATTTTATGTTTTTTTATTTGCATCAAGAACTGAAGTTCACATTTCAAATGGCTTTGAAATATATCACTGTATCATTTAGATAAGCAAAACGACCAATTTAATTTTTTTGCCATTTTTTTCCAACTTGATTTAATTCTACACGTATCATTGCGTTAATATTGTTTTTGAGCTAATTGGTGTTTCTGACACATTTTCATGGATAAAATAATTTCCCTACATACAACTTCTCTATAATTTGATCTGTTGATGCGAATATGATCTTCAATCCATTACTTACAGGAACAGACCAAACTTAAGGTCAAAGCTAATTCAATTATCCTGTATAATTTGTCAGCATAGCAATGTGGCTCAGTGATATTGGATCTAGTAATTACACCAAGAACAATTTATTTATTCCGGTTTTAATTGCCAATGGACTACTATAGTACCCTTGTAGTGTTTATGTAAGGAATAGCATAATTAGCAGGTAACTAACAATAAAGATAGCAATCACTTTGTAACCTTTTTTGCTCTCCCTCTCTCATAGCTAGACAGATTCACTGAAACAAATATCTAAAATTGCAAGTAACATTATAGGTTGATTTGACATGGATTTTTTGTACATTTACATGCTACAAGTATTTTTTAAAAAACTCAACTCAACATAGACACACTTTTACACATTTACTTGTTCAGGTACTACGGTACTCAGGATTAGCCCTTAAAGATGGTGAGTTAAAAGTACTGTGTGCAGTTAGATCTAGGTTTATTAAATGGCAAAAGTTGCTGAATAATTTTGATTAGAATTATCATGGGGACAATTACAGTAATGCATAGGGAGACCTGGGAATGTTTTTCCATATCAGCGAACCAATATATTGAATACATTTTTTAAACAATTCCTTCATTGGCCTTGGTATAATGTAATTTTTACTTCTAATGGACCTTGAATTTGGAGTACCATCAGCATCTCTTTGGTGAAAGATATTGCTTAGATAGACAGGAATGGCTTTTCTGGATACTTTATACATCAATTTGGCTTTTCTAAGAAATACTCTTTCATGTATTGTTAAAATCTTGATATTATTTTTTGCATCCTGGAAATTGTCAGTACATTAATCTAGAATTAAATGGCAAGTCCTTGTTTGGAATTTTAAAGTGTTATGTTTAAATTAGAGGCATTACCCCAGATTACATTACAATTGTTCAGATATGGCTGAATATAACTTTTACATTATAACGGTGACCCTATACTGAAGAGAAATGTATGTTTTTATTATTCTCAGTTGCCAGAGATAAGAATTAACTTTTTTTTTTGAAAAATGTGAATAGACCAAGTAAGATTGTTATTTACGAATAAACCAAGAATTTTATCTTGAGAGATCATATTAACACAGACATGATTTTTCTGTTTTAAAGCAGAATTCTGTTTTTTTTCTTCAGAGGATTTGAATCAGATTTTTCATGATATAGTCCATTTTTTTAAATATCTGTTCGGTCCCATTACACAATGACCCATGTAAATTATTTGTTCTGTATATTAATTTGCACATGACTCTCGTAAAAAGTGATCTGATTGGTCAAAGGCTTTAATTCATCCAATGAATCTTCGTGTAATGGACTCTGATGGCAATGAGAAGAACATGGTTGCAAGACATGGTATCCCAAGTTGATGAGAGAAAACATGACATGAAACATTTAGATTAAGGTTTACAAAAATGTATGGTAATGGGAATGGCTGGATAAAAAAATTTTGACGGAAATTTAGCTGGTCAGTACAAAAAGAGGAAAGATTTCTTGGCCCTCAAGACTTCGTGCTTTTTGTTCAAAATATATGTGAATATCTATGTGAATAAGTTTGTCATCATGACTTCAGATAGATTTCTAGTACAAGCGAGATCTGTCCATATTAATGAGGTGATCTTGCATTTGATTGGCTGAGGTTTTTATTTTTCTACAAACTATATGTACCATGCACTTTGTATGTTAGTTTTGGATAAGTTTACATTATGAGTCTTGGCTAAACATTTTTGTGTCTTTATTTTTATTAATTAAAATAGTTCAATAGCAAGATAGACAGGGTTATGCACTTAACAGAAACCAGCTTTGTGAATTGGTTAACTGTTGTGTAAGCTGTGTGGGTGATACCAGGTACATTCAGGCTTGTTTCCTTTTTCTTTTTCTTTTAGCATGTTCTGAAATGTGCACTTTTATATTAAGAGTCAGACTTGTGATGCATGTGGAAATTTTCAATACATTAATGAACCTTTCTTAAATCTTTAAAATCATCTCAAAGACATTGATTTGCTCTGTATAGTCAAAGTCCAGTCAGCAAAACCTACCACAGGCTGCTTCCCTAACCCTTCGGGTCTATAACCTCTCTGGCTGTTTCCTTTACTCTGGACATTCAAACCTTCCTCAGGCTGTTTCCCTTACCCTGTACAGTCAAACCTTTTTCAAGCTCCCCCCCCCCTCCCCGTACACTATTCAGCCAAACCTCCCTCAGGCTGTTTCCTTACCCTGTACAAACCTTCCACTGGTTGTTTCCTTTTACATTAATCTGCTATGCTTTCATTTATGCCTGGATGATTTCACAGTGCTACTGCAGTGGACTACAAATGACAGTGTTAAGTGGTGCATAAAAGCACTTCTAAATAAGTCAGTTATGGCCTGGGATGTCTCCTTTGGATATTAACTTATGACCAGGGATGCTCCATTGTTATAATATCATGAAATCATTAGCTGCTTCATTCAAGCACGAGTTCTGACTTTTTTCAATGGCATCTCAGTTTAAACATTTTTTTCATTCTGGGTTGATTTTGTCAATAAAAGTTTGGGGCTTCCATACCAAACACTGTGAGTTTCTTATTTTGCAATCTTTACAGTGTATCCCCTTAATGTGCAACATTGGGTGTCAGAAAATGGATGGGGTGGATTGAGTGAAAACCAAACCTTGGTGTTGTAACTTTGGTTAATTAATGCTTTTGGAGTCTCTGAAGCACAAATAATGGTAAAGTGAGACACTTTGTTAATTTGCAAAATTTGAATTGCTTCTACAGATCAGCTACAATGCACGTAGTAGAAGTATGTATTTTTCATTGGGTTTTTGTGCTTTTTACACAATGCGTTGTGGCCATATGCTGTCTATATATTGTGATTAATTCTTACAGATATACATACCTAGATTACTTTATTGTAATTACAATTAGGTAACAATATTTAATCAGCTACCGCTAGTACCAGCAATATTTTGTGTTTTTGTTTCCAAAACCTCACAAATGAAAGGACAGACATGTAAAAAAAATAGGCGAATGTGATGCCTTGCCTATTCATCTCCTGCTCTATAAATAGCCCCATGAGGGTAGTGTCTTATATCCTACAAAGTTGTAACATAGTTGCTAAGTTTCTGAAGTATTTAGCACATTGATATGAACAGTGTGTATTCAGCACATTGATATGAACAGTGTGTATTCAGCACATTGATATGAACAGTGTGTATTCAGCACATTGATATGAACAGTGTGTATTCAGCACAAGAGACCACTCCAGCTATGTTCTGTTTGTCCATAAGCACCATGGCAATGCACATGAGGTCTTGTGGGTGAATTCTATTTATAGCTACAATGCAAATTTGTGGCCTGACCTATTGACCAAGTCCTAAAGATTTACAGTTTTGAATTCATCCCTTAAACCTGTATCCCAGGTTATTGACCATCAACATTTGTGGCCACTAAGGTTGAATAGATTGAGAGTGCAGAGTGCAAATGCATCTTTCATATTTTCTCAAATACATGAATAGGGTTTGTTTCAGATTATTTTCTAAATATTTTGGTCATTTTAGTGAAGTTTTAGAAACTACCATGTTTTTTTATATATAAGAAATTCCTTGTTCTTTGTTAGTGGGTTACATTGTTATTACTTATTTTTGTAACTACAATAATAGATAAGCACTGTAGCAGTTTTAATTAATTAATTCTACCGGTAATCTAAAATTCCATCTGTACTCTTTTGAGGTCTTGTGGCAAATAACATGGTGCAAATGACCAAAACCGGCAAACAAACTGATTTCCAATTGTAATATTTAAGGATTTAGAAATCACAAACTACCTTTGAGATTATCCCAATGTTCAACACAATTGTTAATGATTTCAATTGTCAAGAAATTTAATTGCATTGTTTGAAAGAATAGTCCGTTATCATTAGGTTCTTGGCCACTGAAAATATTCATTGCAACATAGAAAGTATGACCCGAATCATGTAAATGATAGTCATTCTACCATGATCTGTTTTTAAAATGAAACATTTACCATAATTTATTAATCTGTATTTGTACATATACCTTATATTTAAACTGATTTTACAGGTGCTTGATTAAAATTCTGATTACATGTTTTTTGGCACTGATTTTAATTGGGATTACACTTTATTCGGAAACTATGATTTCAATTATGATTACTAGGAAATAATTATGATTACAATTGCTTTATATTTCCTTATCTTTTGTGATCAAGTCAGATAACATGCATTGTATAACTGAAAAACTAAAAAGTTTAACACTTTGTGAATGTTTATTAATAGTTATTTACAAATTGCCTAATTATCAAACTTCTCACCTAAGCTGTATAAATTTGGTATTATGTTCGGAAGCTAAGTTAAGTACTTGTTTTACCTAATCAGGTGTCATTATAGATGATAATCAGTAGTTTGACTTCGGAGTGAAGTAAAGTACAATTATTTGAGGCTTTATTTCTAACTTGTACCAGATAAAAGAGTTGCTACTTGAACGTGAATTTTTGAATAAATAAATGGTCACCTAAACTTATAAGACATGGTATATTTTATAAACTTATAAGACATGGTATATTTTATAAACTTATAAGACATGGTATATTTTATAAACTTATAAGACATGGTACATTTTTTTAAGTTATAAGACATGGTATATTTTTTAAACTTATAAGACATGGTATATTTTATAAACTTATAAGACATGGTATATTTTATAAACTTATAAGACATGGTATATTTTTTTAAACTTATGAGACATGGTATATTGTTTTAAACTTATAAGACATGGTATATTTTTTAAACGTATAAGACATTTTATATTTTATAAACTTATAAGACATGGTATATTTTTGTAACTTATAAGACATGGTATATTTTTGTAACTTATAAGACATGGTATATTTTTTAAACTTATAAGACATGGTATATTTTTTAAACTTATAAGACATGGTATATTTTATAAACTTATAAGACATGGTATATTTTTTTAAACTTATAAGACATGGTATATTGTTTTAAACTTATAAGACATGGTATATTGTTTTAAACTTATAAGACATGGTATATTTTTTAAACTTATAAGACATGGTATATTTTTTAAACTTATAAGACATGGTATATTTTATAAACTTATAAGACATGGTATATTTTTTTAAACTTATAAGACATGGTATATTGTTTTAAACTTATAAGACATGGTATATTTTATAAACTTATAAGACATGGTATATTTTTGTAACTTATAAGACATGGTATATTTTTTAAACTTATAAGACATGGTATATTTTATAAACTTATAAGACATGGTATATTTTATAAACTTATAAGACATGGTATATTTTATAAACTTATAAGACATGGTATATTTTATAAACTTATAAGACATGGTATATTTTTTAAACTTATAAGACATGGTATATTTTATAAACTTATAAGACATGGTATATTTTTGTAACTTATAAGACATGGTATATTGTTTTAAACTTACAAGACATGGTATATTTTTTAAACTTATAAGACATGGTATATTTTTGTAACTTATAAGACATGGTATATTTTTTAAACTTATAAGACATGGTATGTTTTTTTAAACTTATAAGACATGGTATATTTTATAAACTTATAAGACATGGTATATTTTATAAACTTATAAGACATGGTATATTTTATAAACTTATAAGACATGGTATATTTTTGTAACTTATAAGACATGGTATATTTTTGTAACTTATAAGACATGGTATATTTTTGTAACTTATAAGACATGGTATATTTTATAAACTTATAAGACATGGTATATTTTATAAACTTATAAGACATGGTATATTTTTGTAACTTATAAGACATGGTATATTTTTGTAACTTATAAGACATGGTATATTTTTTAAACTTATAAGACATGGTATATTTTATAAACTTATAAGACATGGTATATTTTTGTAACTTATAAGACATGGTATATTTTTGTAACTTATAAGACATGGTATATTTTTTAAACTTATAAGACATGGTATATTTTTTAAACTTATAAGACATGGTATATTTTTTAACTTATAAGACATGGTATATTGTTTTAAACTTATAAGACATGGTATATTTTTGTAACTTATAAGACATGGTATATTTTTGTAACTTATAAGACATGGTATATTTTTGTAACTTATAAGACATGGTATATTTTTGTAACTTATAAGACATGGTATATTTTTGTAACTTATAAGACATGGTATATTTTTAGAAAAAATAGCTTTTGCACATATAATGCTGACTTTATAGAAACAATTTGTTCCTAAATGTTCATTTCATTTGGTTTCAATCGTAAACTGGGTATAAAAAAAGTAATATTTCTTCAATACCTTTCATTTTGATATGATCACCTTAATTTTATTGATTTTGGTAGATTGTGAAAAGTTGACATGTGTGCCAATTATGATGTGAAAATGTTCTTGTGTGACTATGACTGTGTTTAATATGAAGTTGTTGGATTAAGGGAGACTGACTATCATAGTTCAACCAGATGTCATTTGTTGATCAAATGTGCTTCATATAACATTTACATCGCAGTTACATGTGTGAATTTAAAACCAGAAAATGAAGGGCACAAAGATCTGCAATAATTTGCAGTTTCTTTTGACAGTATGCCATGTCTCTCAGCCAAGTGGGCCATCGCTAGCTTTTCTTTTACTATTGGTATTATACACAGCCCCTGTTGAACCTAGTTTGATGCTTCTACATGAATTTCATTCAGTTCAGGTACTTTTGGTAATATGCATTTATTTAAATCAATTTTGAGTAGCAATAACTATCACTGTTGCCTTGTTTAGCGTTTCCAGGATGAATATTCCCTTGTCCTAACACATAAATCCACTCTGTTTATACGATGAAAAGTTTTAGAACACCAAGATCAAAAGAATCAGATGCAGTCTGACTCTCGTATCATAGGTACATGTGGATTGTTTTTTTTTCTGTGGATGCTATAAGAAGTACAGTGTTAAAATTTACTTGTGCATAATTTCATTTGTTTTGTATTCAAAAGACATTTTGAGCTCTTGTCAATGTTTGCATCAAGTAAAACCCCTTAGTCCTTGCAGTTTCTGTTATTTTGGTTTTCTTGATAGGTTTTAGGAGTTAATTGCATAGTGTAGCAAGCAGCGTCCAGTGTCCCTTTTCCTTGCCCACACTGGACACCAGTCTTCTGACAGTGGTCAGTGGGTTCCCCTTAGTGGTCTTGGGACAATAATCAGGTTGATAGTCCTTCTGTCTCTATGTTACTGATCAGCCTTGATGGAGATAGGGATTACATATGTACTCGTTAAACCAGATTAGACTCCCTAAACTAGAAAGATGGTTGGATTAGACTCCCTAAACTAGAAAGATGGTTGGATTAGAATCCCTAAACTAGAAAGGTGGTTGGATTAGAATCCCTAAACTAGATAGGTGGTTGGATTAGAATCCCTAAACTAGAAAGGTGGTTGGATTAGAATCCCTAAACTAGATAGGTGGTTGGATTAGAATCCCTAAACTAGAAAGGTGGTTGGATTAGAATCCCTAAACTAGAAAGGTGGTTGGATTAGAATCCCTAAACTAGATAGGTGGTTGGATTAGAATCCCTAAACTAGAAAGGTGGTTGGATTAGAATCCCTAAACTAGATAGGTGGTTGGATTAGAATCCCTAAACTAGATAGATAGGTGGTTGGATTAGACTCCCTAAGCTAGAAAGGTGGTTGAATTAGAATCCCTAAACTAGATAGGTGGTTGGATTAGAATCCCTAAACTAGATAGGTGGTTGGATTAGAATCCCTAAACTAGAAAGGTGGTTGGATTAGAATCCCTAAACTAGAAAGGTGGTTGGATTAGAATCCCTAAACTAGAAAGGTGGTTGGATTAGAATCCCTAAACTAGATAGGTGGTTGGATTAGAATCCCTAAACTAGAAAGGTGGTTGGATTAGAATCCCTAAACTAGATAGGTGGTTGGATTAGACTCCCTCTCTTGTTTCCTTTCACATTTGGTGCCTTGGCCTCAGCAGATTTTTGGTTGATGTTATAGATCATGGACCTGTCTTGTCTGGACAATTAGGAAGAATGACAGGCATTCTCCTCCTTCAAGGATATCTGCCAGCAGGGGTCAAGCTAGACTTGAATTTTAGGGAGAAGTGGAAGCAAAGCAAAGCATGAAAGATGTGTGTATGTGTTTTACACCATATGCAGTGTATTTGAGAGTTAAAAAACAGGACAACAAAAGCTATACATTTAAGTGCATGGCTGAGATCATGGGTCCCAGAAGTGTTACATATATGTCAGAAATTAAATAGATGTAAATATCATTTGTATGCACTGGTTGAATACCTTTGGACATATATTCAATGGCTATTTATGTTACTGACCTCAGAGTACCAGTAGGTATTCCTCCACCATTAATACTGGCCGCCATGTATAGCCTATTGTGTGCTGAAAAAATGATGTTAAACCTTATAGCAACAGTAACACTGATATCAGAGATTCATTATTTGACATGAACATGACCAGAAAAACAAGACACTATAAAGATTAAACATGTAACTTGTTGTCCTCAATTAGTTTTCAAGGTTTTGAAAGTTTGGAAAAATCGAGCAGATTACCCAGAGATCTTAAAAAGTCATTGAAAATTGAAATAACCCAAACATTTTCTTTCCACAATCACAAATAAAAAGTGGATTTTGAAAAGTTTTCCTGTTTTCTTTCCTTGATTAATAATATTTTTGAATTTCATCATTTAACAATATTTTTGTATTTTACATTTGTTTTATCATAACTTGTATACAAAATGTTAGCAAAAAAATGGTCTTGGAAATCTGTATTTATGGTTTTTGAAAGTTTGGGAAAAGTCTTTGAATTCAACATTCAGAATTCATTATGAACCCTGTCTGTTGCACAAATTGCAAGTGGATATAGGTTCAGACAAGCATATTAATACAGAATGTTTCATTTCAACATTTTTAATTGAACCTTTCAGTGAAACTTGACATAAAAGATACGATTGACATACAACAAACATATAATTGGACACCATTACCTCTGGAACTTACAAGAGATTGACTGAATTCTGAAAACATTTTCTTAATCTGAATTGTGCTATTTGCCAATTATCAGTGGTCAGGTATACACATATGGAAAAACAATATTTGTTTAAAAACTAAATTTGATACATATATAACTGGACACCTAATTTCAAATAATATGGCAAATGATCTGTAAATATTCAAATAAATTAAAACAAGGCAATTCAAGTGATATTGAAAAATCATAACGTTTTTAAAATAAATGTAACTTGAAGTAAAATTAAAAAATGAGTGGAGAGAAAACATGTATTTATGCAGATAACATGAAATGACGTAGAGATACTCTGTAGCTTAGTTGTTACCGTAACTAAAACAATATTCCAGAAGTTAATAAAAGCACCTTGCTGCACTTGCTTAAATTTTGCCGCATTAAGTACAAGTACAAAAGCCATTAAATTTTTCTTTAGCTTTGATAAATTCTTTCTTAGTTCGTTCATGTTTTAGTGTTTAGTTCAATAAAAACATTCAAAAAATGTTATTTTATTCCAGTTTGAAATTTTAATATTGTAATATTTTGCTTGCTTACACAAGTGTAAACCTCCTTTAGTATTCAAGTTCTCAAAATAGAAGTTGACTTTCACCGCCATTTGCCATGAGTAATAAATAACAAAACACTGTGGAAGTTGTTGGAAGTTTATTAATAAGTGAAACGTCATTCTAATATTAATTCATTATTATTGATAAATCAAACGAGATATTATAGCACAATATATAATAGACAATTTGAAGTACAACAGGAAAACAAAAATTATCACCGTCGACAGACTATTAGCCATCTCCCATTGGGTGTGGGTAAAGTACAAATATGAAAGTGCGAATTCATAAAATGCGACAAAAGAGAATGCAAAATAGTGGATAAAGTGTGGTAAACAATTTGAAAAATGATCTAAATAGTCCATTCGTTTCGTCACCCTACAACGATCCAGGTTTGTGAAAATTTGACAGTTCACTAACTAGGATTTTACGTCTTTCATGTTCTAACGAGTACCCGGTTTCCTGGTAAATGGCACAACAGGTACCCAGGTTAAATTTTGTGTGGTTTTTTAAAGCGCTAAGCATGACCCCTGTGGTAGTAAGGGTTTTCTCATCAGTTCCATAAAGAACTGAGAGACAAGGCATGATGGGATGGAAAGCACTGTCATCCATCAGGAACTGAAAGACAAGGATGTCTTTATGCCTCTCATCAAGGCATGATGGGATGGAAAGCACTGTCATCCATCAGGAACTGAAAGACAAGGATGTCTTTATGCCTCTCATCAAGGCATGATGGGATGGAAAGCACTGTCAACCATCAGGAACTGAAAAACTAGGACATCTTTATGCCTCTCATCAAAGCATGATGGGATGGAAAGCACCTTCTTCAATCAGGAGAAAGCGCAGGTTTGTGATAGTCTTATCTTTGATGATGGACTGACAAAAAACTGGTCATTACATTCCTTCTTCCTCCCATTATATCCCTTGCCTTATCCCACTTGTTGGCCCAGGCATTGGAGAAAGAAATCTGGATGTTTGTTAGAGTGGTAAAAAGTTTCTCCTTGTACACTAAATAATGACAAAACTTGAACATGTCTTGATTTAAGCATAAGTTTCTTACTATAAAAGAGAAATACAAAGTTATCTTACTCATTGACAACATTGAGATTAACTAAGTTCTTCTCAAAATATTTATTGTTGGAAAGACTAAAATAAACAGATATTCTGCAGCAGTGGGCAAATTGAGTAAATTGAAAGGGAATGATTTTAATTCCGAGTCTTGTTTGCACCTAGATGTAATTTATATTTTTGAATGATTTTGGGTGGGGTGGGTTGAAAGGTTAAAGTTTAATGTCATAGGGAAGATAGTAACCCCAAATAACTTAATCTGTATGCAACACACCATGACGAGGCTTTTGTGGATGACTTAGATTTTAGATATTATTTGCACTTAGACAAAAAAGATTTTCACAAAACAAGTCAGTATGATGGGCATATAAGGTACAATTTTTGATGCTCTAGTTACCTTGTACCATAATTCCTCAGTTATTTGATTTCTGTTCTTTATATCAGATGACTCCTGAGCACTGCACAAGGCAGGTTTGTGTGTTCTTGAACATCTATAATTACTGTAAATAATATGTGAAAGAAATTTTACAATTTTATTTTACCTATCATTTACAGTAATTGTAGATTTTCAAGAACACTCTTTCTCAAAGACCACCTTTTCTTCACATACTGCACTTCTGTGTGAAGAGTTCTTAGGACAGATTACCTTGGTAACATATCACCTTGTTAACGATCGTGCATAATAATGCTCCAAAATGAAGATGACTTGTTATTTCCAGATGACCTTGGATCATTCGGAGGACAGAGCACTTGGTGAGATTTGTGTGCATGGAGTCAGAAGGCATACTTTTGTGATTAATGAAATGGAAGGACAACTGCCACAGAAAGTTGAGGTAAGTGTCATGAATATGATACCATGCTGAAAAAATTACCTTGTCTCTTTTTTATTAGGGCTACATCTTCTGCATTGTAAAGACTGGGTACTTACAGAAGTATAGGGTTGTGCTTTTGCAAGGTGGCCTCTTAAGAAGGGGATGATAATAATCATTGGTGTTGTGAATATATCACCAGCTGTATATCTTTGTATCCCTTACTTTATCAGCTGTATATATTTGTATCCCTTACTTCATCAGCTGTATATCTTTGTATCCCTTACTCCATCAGCTGTATATCTTTGTATCCCTTACTCCATCAGCTGTACATCTTTGTATCCCTTACTTTATCAGCTGTATATCTTTGTATCCCTTACTTTATCAGCTGTATATATTTGTATCACTTACTTCATCAGCTGTATATCTTTGTATCCCTTACTCCATCAGCTGTATATCTTTGTATCCATTACTCAATCAGCTGTATATCTTTGTATCCCTTACTCTGTCAGCTGTATATCTTTGTATCCCTTACCCCATTCACATTATGAAAAGAGATACTGTCACTGTCAGTAATGTAAATATCTGGATATTTAGAAAAGTTATTTTCCTTACTTTCAGATGATTTGTTAATACACATTATCATTTTTCCCAGATATATTGTCAGGAAAATTAATATTTCTAGTATGATTGTGTGTTGATGCACCTGGCATGTTATACAATGGTTGTTAGTGAGCAAAGTAAACTAGTTTACATTAGATCCTTGCTTGCTACATTACATGATATGTTGTGGTGTTTTCCATTGCATATACAGAATACAGGCACCAGTTCTGGTGTTTGTTTATCTTTTTGTTTGTAAAACTA